>JARFJB010001339.1:2900000-2922500 GCA_036346205.1 Vesta saturnalis
ATTAAAAAACAACAAAAGGTCTACCTAAAATTTTTTTCAAAATTAACTTGAAAACAGTCACTACTTCAGAGAATAGTTTACAAACTCTTTTAGGCAATCCAAAAGATAAAGTGGATAAGCAGGATAGGTCGGGAATTTATAAGATTAATGGTAAAAATTGTGAACAAATATATGTGGGGCAAACTAAACGACCTATCAAAATTCGCTTTAAAGAACAATAAGCTCATATAAAATACAAAGGTAGCCGTATTTCTACATATGTTTGATAAAAATCATGTAGTAGATGAGGTATCATTAATCAAACATGTTAGTAATAAGCAGGAACTTGATTGTTATGAAAGTTTAGAGATCAAAAACAAACAAATTCTAATGAATAGTGATGATCAAGGACCTTTAGGCTACTCAAAACTCATTACTTTCATAACTTTCACTTTCACTTTCACCAGATTAGCAAGGAAGCGTTACTCGCTGATCGTATATATGTTAGAAATTTTCTTTAGTCCGCCCTAGTCGACCGCTGATGATGATAGCGTAGCTACCGAAACGCGTTCTGTGTTTTTTAATTTTGTGTGGTACGTGGGTGTATTTTGTTTGTTACAGATCCTGCCACAGTTCCAGTGTTCCAAATTTTTCAGGAATGTAAGTTCAGAATTGCTATCATTTGAGTTAGGTTCTAAATGTTGTATTGAATGAATATGAATGTCGAATTTAGAACAATTTAGAGAGTGATTACGTTTTTCTTAAAAATTTCAAGATATCATAGACGGACGGATTCTCATTTGCATTGGTTCCCTTTCATATTTTCTGCTGGTCAAAGTCATGTGGCATTTAATTTAATTTAAGAATGGTTGGTTTTAAATTAACGCTTAATGTTTTGTAACGAGTTCAAGATGGAAGCGGTTTCCTATAAGAGAACAGGTTTAGAAGGCATAAGAGATTTTTCGGCAAACTTTTAGTTGAAGTGGTCGGGCGTGGTTTCAGACAAGAAAGTTCATAACTGTATGTACTAACTTATGTCGTAGCCAGTTACTAGTGCAGTTAAAAACAGCATTCTGGGTACTCCAAAACCCATTTTTGGGAATAGAAAATTAAAGCTTTTCCAAAAATTTGGATAGATTTGAGATAAACAGAAACCGTTGTATTAAAACAAAGTATTGTGTATAATATCGGCGCGATACCAAGAGAATCTTCTAAAGTGATCGTAAGTAAAGGTTTTGGATATTAGAAATTAAATTGCATTAAATAGTTATTAATGTTGATGTAAATATTTGTGTTTGTAAACGACATTAAACCAATTAAGTTTATAGACAATTAAAAATTTAGGCGTAATAACAGTTAAAAGATTAGATTCGACGAAAATTTGAGAAGGCAATTAGTGAACAAATTGTCTAATTAATACAAGCGTTAAAGGGCATGAATGAATGCAGAACATGTAGGGGTGATACGGTCGTATATAAATTCAGTTGCTTGTTACCTTACTGACCCATAAACAATGTAAAATCACTATTTGGTGCACCACTAATTAAAATATTAAATAATAATTAACTGAATTAAGTTTAAAACAAAAGTTTTATTTCAATTGCAACCAAATATAACCGGACACAATTTACACCAAACGGATTTTCAGCGAAAAAATTGGGGTTACATTCTGAATAGGTAACCGAGAAGGAAACATGGCGCGTAGGTTATAAAGTCCAAGGCTGGTTGATAAAAGAACAAACTATTAATAGCACACTAGGACGGTTCATAATGAGTTTGGGAATGTTTCAATCAAAATACGTTAACTTGAAAAATTATAAATTTTTCTAAATACGTGCCTGTGTCGTAAGGAAGCATTTGCAAAGGTTTATACGAAGTGAAAATATGTAAGTTAATGTGAATTTATTTACTCTCTTTAAATGTATTGTTTCAAGAGAAATAATTACTAGAGTAATTGCAAATAGGTAAGGAGTTATATAATTAATTATGCTAATTATACTTACTCAGATTAATTAGTCACCAAAACTTGTAGCGAAACAGATTTGATTTCGATTCATACATGAAATAACTATAGTGGTTCTTGTTTGTATTCTAGGTTAACAGGACGTTATCCTTTTATCAAGAAACTGCTTCATCTGCAAGACGGAGATGTCGAGATACCATTTTACTTGATAAATTTTGATCAATATAGTTATTTTACTAAAATTAATTCTAATATCTAGAAACATGCACATAATACGTACAGGGTCAAACAATGCACTATTAATTACTGGATGGGTTTAACTAGAAAATCATTAATTAAAATAAACTACCCGATTCTATGTATGATATTTACAATTAGCAATTGCGAAATGTTAATTAGCACTGTCGCGGTTTAAAGGTTTTCTCGTGTTTATCTTGGTCTCTTTAAAAGTAAAATAAGTTTAGTTTTATTTACGATAAAATATTTTGATCGCGTCTTGCAGTATAAGATGTCAGCGACTACTTGGGTTTTGTTTATATTAACCGAAGATTGGGATTTCCATTAAATTATACTTTATCTAAAAATGGGAAAATTGTTTACGCCTAGCTGGATTTTTCTCAACAGGTTCTTCGAAGTTTACTGACGGGTTCAAAGATTAACCTTCAGAATAACGGGAAGACTCTATATGTGTATCGACGGCAGTGTCTTTAGCAATGACGAACATAAGAATTTATAAAATGAACAGATGAAAGCTTCAAGACAAGTTTCAATTTTTATAGTTAGTATCTTACTGATTTGTTAGCTTATACCTATTAGTAGTAGATTTATTAGGAGTTTTCTTCCTCTTCTGCCCTGGTTAGCGCGTCTTTCGATTTTATACAATCACTGCAAGGTAAGGCTTCTGTTCGGTGATCTCGGCCTCGGTGATTGGTTTAAACGTGGGCAAGGGTAAACAGTCGGGTCCTAGCAGAAAATCTATCAACGATTTTTGTAATAACGCCAAAGGTGCCAAAAATTGGGTATTTCTTAATTCATTATTAATTAAGGAAAATAAATAACCAATCGTGGTACCTAATGTAAAGAATCCCAACTCTGGATGGTTTCCCAGCGTATATTGCGTTCAAAACTAAACATGATAGTTTAAGACAAACCGACTTATATAATGACTTAATCCTTGTTTATTTTTGATGTGTTATACTTTTTCATTGAATTACAGTTTACGGTTATACAGCCATATGGGCCTTGCACTATGTCAACTCATGTCTTACTTCCCCACTTAAAAAATCGGTAAAAAAATTCGAAATTGGACTGAGACCGTGAATATCCGCTTTGGGGCACAACAAAAGTGGTTTTTGGAAATTGCCAAAAATGTCTGCGTGTGTGTCGGTAGCTGGGTGAATGTGGGTGCGTTTTCATGAGTACGTGCCTGTGTGCGTGCGTGGGTTAGTGATAGGCAACTATTTCACTTTTGCATTGTCCAAATGGTCATTTCTGCATTGTCCAAATGGTTTTATTTTAAAATTTAAATAAACTGAAGTCTGACTTGTCAAAACACGAGGAAACAATGAACAGACGTGAAATGAAATTTCATCTCGTAAATTCAACGTTTTTAATTTTATCAATAAAGTCAACGAATTTGGAACGCTAAGTTGGCTTATGGCTCTTACTAACAGTAGAAAAAATGAGAATTCGTATGCAATATAAAACGGTCGAATGTTTTAGGCGATATGTGGCTTTTGACGAAACCTGAATCCACCACCATACCCCTAAAACAAAGGAACTGCCAAAGTAGTAAACTTCACCAAACGATAGTGCTGTAAAGAGGGCTGAAATTGTTCACTCGAGTAAAAAAGTCATAGTCACTATGCAAGGAATAATCCATGTTGACTATTTGAAAAGAGGAAAAACAATAACTGGAGAATATTACACCGATTTATGGACCCGTTTTGATGTAGACTTAAAGAAATTATCTGGTGTAGAGCAACTCACGATGATAAAGTTCAATCTTATTTAATACATTTTTATGGTTATTTTGCCGTGTATTAAGAAATTTAATTAAAAAAATCTATGTAATATTAAATTTTTTTTTAGAAAATATGTCTGCACATTTTCTTATTCCGATACTGAAAATATTTGAATTAACACTTTAACTCTACCTTGGGAATTCTTTTGCTGCTAAAATAGACTTTGTATCAATAAAATGCTAAGAACATGATTGATTAATCGATATGTTAGGATCTATATGTCGGTATTTTTGTATTTTTGAAATATACACTTGTTTCAGAAATATTGCATAAAAAACCTGCTCATAATAAACCCCCCTCGCCGTCTGTCAAAATGTAATCAGATCCAAAAAAAAATGACTACAAGCTTAAATACATTTTCAGTACGTACGTGTTGTCGTTCTGACACAAAACGCAGTCACAAACATACACGCACACATACACGAGCATGCACCCGCACACCACACGCACACACACACACACACACACACACACACACACACACACACACACACACACACACACGCAGCACCCACACTCACCCACGCGCGCGCGCACGCACCCACACACACAAGCGCGCACGCACAGAGGAGATGTTAGAACAAATTTATGAAATAAGAAAATGGAAAACGCAAACATAAGCCTACTATTAATATAAAGAATTTATTACTACTGAGGACGATAACTGTAAATATTAGCGAAGCGTTTAGATTTGTCTGAACGTAAATACAGAACCACTAAAACCCAAAAAAGGTAAGTATTTTAAAAATGTAATATTTCATGTTTAATTATGTTTGATTATCGTTGTTAGCTTGTTTTGCTGTATATTAAGTTTAAAGGAGTGTTCAAAAATCTTCATCCTTACCGTCATTCATATATTTCCCTTTTAAACTATAAAACTACTTTTACGCCCGCAATTTTTTTATTTTAGTAGGAGAGGTCCCTAACGTTATCAGTGATGGAGGAGATCACGCCTACGTGGCCGTGGTCATTTCCCACCCCTATGGCCTTTTAACCCCTAGACGTAATTTTGAACCCTTGATGGTATTTTTACCCCTAATTAGTAACCTTTTGGCTAGGGTTCGGCTTCTTTTCAGGGGCGATTTTCAACCCCTTGATGGTATTTTCCGTCCTTAACGGTATTTTCACCCCAGTGGGTGTGGGGGCGGCTGTGGGGATAGTCACGTAAAATTTTCACCCCTAATTAACGCCCCCTGTAGGGTAGGCAAATGCGCGCGCAGGGGTTGGTGAGCAAAAGAGTAGACCCCGCCCATATACTGGTTTCTGATTGGTTGTGGCCATTTTACGGACGTGGCTTGTTGACCATTTTGTCGGCTGTGGGGGGAAATCTTAAATTGTATTCTAATAAGAGGGTCCTCGTGCTATCTCAAAAGAAAGGTATAGCTCTTCGGAGCTAGTTCTCAGGCCTCGTGTACAGGACCCCGGAACTTGTTCAAGGGTCTTCATTCCCTTTTCAGCTATAGATCTTCGGCGGGCCGCCATTTTAATGTTTTTAATTATGAAGACATAATTAATTTCCACCGTCATTTTGTTTTTATTAAGTTAGCATTAAATTCCGGTGCCAATTTGTCTTTAATTGTGCGTCATAATCAAATTTTGTAGCCTAGCTTGTTTTGGAGGCCATTTTTCTTTTTGGTGAGAAATTTGAAATTGTATTCTAGTAAGTGGGACCGTCATGCTATCTCATAAGACAGGTTTAAGACGCCGGAGTTTGTTCGAATTCTTTGCACCTTGGCCGGTCTTCGTCCCCTTGGCGGGAATTTTGATGTAGTATTCTAATAATGTGTCCTCATGCTATCTCATAGTACCCCGGTGCCTGTTCGCGTGTGTTAGCTGTCATGGTCCCCTAGGCGGGAAATTTGAAATAGTATCGGTTTTTAGCGGCCATTTTTGCAATTGGCGGGAGATTTAAAAACGTATTCTACTAAAGGGGTCATACTATCTCATAAGACAGGTATAGGTACCCTGAACTTGTTCTATGGTCTTCGCACCTTGCCAGGGCCCTGATTGTTTGTGACGCCTGCTACCTATGTATTTTTAAAACTAATGAATGTTTTCTGTAATCGGGGTTCAAACTAGTAGTATATTTTTAAAAGTAGATTTGACGCCATCTAGTGGTGTATTTTTAAAACTAACTAATGTTTTCTGTAATAGAGGTTGATCGCAGCTCCACCTAGCGGTAAGTTCATGTAGAACTCTGTAATCGTTAGGCATAAGCAAATTCCGTGGGATTTTTCCGTAAAACCGGTTTAAAATAGGAAAGACAAGTTGCTCAAACAATGGCAACTCCGTAATAACATTTGCAAGGCCGTTTAACCTTTCACATATACGCCTAATTAACTGACTTTCTAAAATTCCCTAGATATTGTTGGGCTTAAAACAGGAAAAACAAGTAACAATGGCAACAGCGCAATTACGTTTTCATGGTCCTTTCAAATTTCGCATATTTATATATTTTTTATAGATAACACTATTATGAATTGTTTCAATGTGTAAATTAATTCAAGGGTCTTAGCCCCCAAAATTCCACAGTCAAGTTGCTTTCAATTATAAGTCATAATTAAATTTTGTAGGCTAACTTGTTTTGACGGCCATCTTTGAAATTGTATTCTAATAAGAGGTGCCCTCATACTAACTTATAAAACAGTTGCAGGACTCCTAAACTTGCTCTAGGGTCTTCGGCCCGTGGCGGGAAATTTGAAATTGTATTCTAACAAGAGGCCCTAATGTTAACTTGAAATACAGGTATAGGACGCGGGGACTTGTTCTAATGCCTTTACCCCCCTCCCCTGTCAAAAATCAGATCAATTAATACCCCAATAAGATCAGCCGAAGTATATCAAACAAATTACTTGAACAAATCAAACAACCATATCAATCCCAATCAATCAAAGCAATTAACCAAATCAGATAAATCAATCAATCTTAGCTAAGCTAACAATTCTTTATAACCTTCAGGTAACGATTCCCCCACTGTATATACCTAGCTCCTATGAGCGACCCCTTAACTAAAACCAACCACAATTCAAAAATACATGAGGTAGGCATTACTGTCAATATACGGGTATCAAATTAGCTTGTAACATTATTTCTGTGCCAAACGCGAAATCAGTCCGTTATATTATTTTACATACAAGGCATGTCTTATCGGAAATACATCCGGCAAAAAGGACCCTAGATTTATACACAAGGTTGACCGCCCTATTTTGTTTTTGAAAATGGACAATTGCCTGTGGACAAATAAACAAGCTGACTTTCCTTTCGAATTTTGATAATACACATGTGAATTGAAGCTAACACCGATTTCATTTCGTAAGACAACTATACGACTCTGTTTTATTTTACTCAACGTTCATCATTATCATTAGACAACCATAATAATAATAATAATAATAATAATAATAATAATAATAATAATAATAATAATAATAATAATAATTCTACTTTTGAATATGTCGCGTTCTACATCATTTCCTGTTCTGTCTTTTGTTCTATGTGCTGAGCACACAGCATTACCAAAGCCGAAATCTAAGGTGGAAACCTATCGTGCCGAGAGATGAATGATTGTGCGAAATTCAATCGCGAACGATGTCCTTCGGATAACTGCCGACCTCCGATTGTATCTAGGGTCTAGGCTTTCTGGGGTAAGGGAGCACTGCCTCAGCTGACCGATATTTCTGCCCTACTCGTGGGAACAACATGAGCAACAAAAACAAAAACTCACAGAGTGCCAGCTCTCTAAATATGGAGGTGTTGGAGGGTCCACCTACAAAACCAGCCAGTGAGATCTCGTTCACCGAGGCCTCGCCCACAAGCAAGGAAAAGGCGGTAGATTTACCTCGGTTCCTTCTTGTGAAAAGGACGGAAGGTGATTTCTTCAAAATCTCACCTTTCCTAATCGCTAAAGTTATGTTTGGAATTGCGGGAAAAACAAAAAGCATTAAAAAAGTGAAAGAAGGTTTGCTAATAGAGACTGTCTCTAACCAACAATCTAAAAGACTGCTTTCAGTAAAAAGATTAGCTGATATGGATGTAAATGTTACGGCACATCAAAGTTTAAATGATTCTAAGGGAGTCGTTTATTGTCCACACTTTTTGAATAGTAGTTTAGAAGAAATTCTGGATGGCCTTAAAAGCGAAAAAGTTATGGCAGTTAAACGTATTAAAACAAGGCCTAATGGAGAATTGGTGGACACACCAAACCACATTTTAATGTTTGAGAAACCATCGCTTCCCCAGAGTATAATAGGAGCTATTTACCCCCTACGAGTACGTCCTTATATACCACCGCCTATGAGATGCTTCCGGTGCCAAAAGTTTGGACATACGGCAATGGCTTGTGTACACGAACAGATATGCATGTGTGGAAAAAAACCCCACGAGGGTACATTATGTGAAGAACCGGTGCAATGTGTTAACTGCGGAGGACGTCACTCGGCCCGAGATAGAAATTGCCCAAAATACATACAAGAGATGAAAATTCAAGAAATCAAGGTTACAAAAAAGATATCTTATTTTGAGGCGAAGGAGGAACTAAAATTTTCTCCAGTAACTGCAAACAATTCCTATGCCACGGTAACAGCTAACACAGATAACCAAACCAAGAAAATTCTGAAAGAAATTATACCAGAAATAAAAAGTATGATAGCAGATACAGTAAAAGAAATTATAAAGTCTTACACTTTGACAAGTGTGGACGTGCCGGGAAGCGCAGCTAATTCACCTGTCGAACATGAGCCTTGCAGAACATCAAAAAAGAGAGACCTTTCTACGTCACCAAGCATACAGGACGACGCAGTAGAACCAAAATTTATTCACCCTTCTCAACGAAAAGTAAAAAAAAAGGCTGGCCGTTGGGAAAACCACGTAAGGAACATGAGAATAGTCAATCCTCTAACGAGGATATGACTTCCTGAGTTTTCTAGTCCAGTAAATATGTGATAGCTTTAATAGATCTGTGATATTTTACCTGTTTGCCTTACTCGTTTATTAATCTGTCCATTGTCTTATTTTAATCGTATATCTATTTATTCTTTTATTTTTATTTATTTATTTTTATTTATTTTACTATTCTAAACATGGGGAAAATAATTCAATGGAACTGTAACGGTTGCCGCAAAAGCTCTGGTGAATTAAAAATTATAATAAATAGATATAAACCGTATATAATCTGTTTACAAGAAACCCATTTTAAAAGAGAGGAGGAATACGAGATACGCAGGTATAATGCGCTACGTCACGATGCAATGCACCAGAAAAGAGCTAAAGGGGGAGTAGCTATTCTGTTACACGAGGAATGTGTGTTCAACAAACTAGCATTAAACACTCAATTTCAAGCGGTAGCGACGACGGTGATACACCCGATGAAGCTAACGTTATGTAACATATACCTTCCCGATGCCAACTGGACCTTACAAGACTTGGAAGAATTAACTAGACAACTTCCAAACCCATATTTACTGTTGGGTGATTTTAATTCGCATAGTCTTCTTTGGGGATCCCTAAAGCAAGACAATAGAGGGAAAGCAGTAGAAGAATTAATCGATAACAATGACTTAATGTTATTAAACGACGGCAAACAAACTTTTTTTAACTCAAAGTCAAATTCTTTTACGGCTATTGACCTGACGATGTGCACCCCTCGAATAGCGCCCAACTTTACTTGGGAAGTAATACCAGACCTGCACGGAAGTGATCACTTCCCAATACTAATTGGCGTACCAGACCATCAACATCCGGTCCCAGGTCTGGAAAGGTGGTGCTTTAAAAGCGCTAAGTGGGCAGAATTTAGGAAGAAATTGACACCGATAAACCGCAACCAAGATATTGACTCACTAGTGCAAAATTTAAATCTGTCAATTAGTCAGGCGGCACAGGGCACCATTCCTAAATCAAAAAATATGACGCACAGGCTACCAGTTCCCTGGTGGAACTCGGGCATCGGGAAGGCCATAAACGAAAGAAAAAGAGCATCCAACACAAGACAATTTAGTAAACTTTAAACGCCTTAAAGCAGTTGCTCGGCTTATGATTCGAAAAGCTCAAATAACCTCATGGCAAAAGTACGTTAATGAAATAAATAATAAAACAACACCATCGGAGATGTGGAAAAAAATTAGTGCCATATCAGGTAAAAGAAAAAACGCAACGCAGCCAAAGCTACTAAATAACGGGCAGTTAATAACTAACTCCTCACCAGTAGCCGAATACTTTGCAGACTACTATCACAGAGTAAGCAGCACGAGCAGTTATGACCCAGCGTTTATTGATAGTAAGCAACGATCAGAAATTCCCCTAGAGTTTGGTGAGAAACAGGGAGAGCCATACAACGAGCCTATAACCATGGATGAACTCAAAACGGAAATAAAAGAAATGAAAGAGTCCGCAGGAGGAATTGACAACATCCCAAATATAATTATTAAAAATCTCTCGCATGTGATATTAGAAGATTTACTCTTTATTTATAATAAAATATGGAATGAGGGATACTATCCATCGTTGTGGAAATCTTCTATCGTTGTACCAGTCATTAAACGCAGCAAAGACTCATTAATTCCGGAAAGTTACCGGCCTATATCTTTAATGTGCTGTCTGGGAAAAGCGTTAGAAAAGTTAATCAGTAAAAGGCTTGTACAATTTATCGACGAAAACGGCTGGATTAACAAACATCAGACCGGTTTCCGTAAAAGTTACTCGACCTGCGACAACTTAGTGCAAATCTGCACAAAAATTCAAGAAGGATTTAGCCAAAGAAAACATACAACGGCGGTTTTCTTTGATATAGAAAAGGCCTACGATACGGTATGGAGATACGCAGTAATCGCCAAAGTACATGAATGGGGAATTAGGGGAAATATGGGTAAATTCATCCAAACGTTCCTAAACAACAGGAACTTTAGGGTCCGAATAGGAAATGTCATGTCAGAACCCCGTAGTCTAGAAAATGGCATTCCACAAGGATCGCTCATAAGCGTTACCCTATTTAGTATCGCGATAAATGATATTACAAAGACACTGGACAAGTCTATAGGAAAGTGTATATATGTAGACGACGTCACCATATATATGGCTAGTAAATTTGGAGCGGCGCAAACAGCAGTGAACTCCATTGCAGATCAAGCCGCAAAGGTAGGTTTCAAACTATCGACTACCAAAACCGTCTGCTTACACTTCTGTAAGCTGAGAAGGCCACATTACCTGCCAAACTTAACCCTCAAAGGCCAACAAATTAAAAGTGTCCAAAAATGCAAATTTTTAGGAATAACATTAGACACGACGCTGCTTTGGGCCTACCACATTGGTAATATAGTCAATGAGGCTCGGAAAGTAGTAAATATAATAAAGTGCTTGGCAAACACAAGATGGGGAGCGGACCGAGAAATTCTCATTCGCCTATACAAAACATTAATATTAACCAGATTAGATTACGGTTCTATCGTCTACATGTCAGCATGCAACTCAAGGCTAAAAAAACTCGATAGCATTCAAAACGTCAGCCTCAGGTATGCAATGGGCGCTTTTCAAACAAGCCCCACATATAGCTTAAGTGCAGAAGCTGGAGTTTTGCGGCTAAAGTACCAAAGGAAATGGCAGTTAATGAAATACGCCTCCAAAATATGTGCTAACGAAAACATTTTAATTATCCCCTGATCTGGAAAGACAGTAACGTTAACGCGTCAAAAGCGCTAATATACTATCAAATTACGAAAACATGCGAATTACTGAACATCACAGACAAAAATGAAATCAAAAGTGTCACGAGTATAAAAGAAAAAATCTGGAACGCATGGCAAAACGAATGGTTAGATGAAAACAAAACCCTAAAACTACACCTTCCTAACGTAACGATCAAAAGACGATATGCAGGAATGACAAGAAAAGACAGCGTGGTAATAACCAGACTAAGGACAGGACACACGCAGCTAACACACTCACACCTGCTAGGAAACAAAGAACGGACAACATGTAAAAAATGCAAAATACCCATCACAATAAAACATATTTTCGATGAGTGTCCGGAAACACTAGTTGTCAAACGCAGACTTGGGTACAATTTCAATCTCGAAAATTCCCTTCATACAAATCAAAAAAGAACATTAATGCAGGTAATAAGTTTCTCAGATTAGCATGTAGCAGTATTTCTGAGTTTTGAATACTGTGATAAAAATACGTTTTACAGTTAAATCAGTAAAAATACCTATACAGCAACAAATATAATCAAACCTTAAATCAATCCTCTAGCAATTAAATAAAGTAAATAAAATAAAGGGTAAGGGTTAAAATAAAAAACGAGCACTTGCCAGGGTTGTCTTGTTTATAACTGAATAATATAAAGTACTTTATGGGTTACAGGTATCATTAATATAAAGTAATTATTTTCCGTATTTCCCCAGTTAAATCTCCCGTCAATTACAAAAATGGCCAACAAAAACCGATACTATTTCAAATTTCCTGCCCAGGGGACCATAACAGAGGGCTAAGACACGTGAACAGGTTCCAGGATCTTATGAGATAGCATGAGGACCGCTTATGAGAATCCTATTTCAAATTTCCCGCCAAGGGGACGAAGACCGGCCAAGGTGAGAAAACTTAAAACAAACTCCGGCATCTTAAACCTATCTTATGAGATAACATGACGGCCCCACTTACTAGAATACAATTTCAAATTTTCCGCCAAAACAAAAATGGTCTCCAAAACAAGCTAGCCTGCAAAATTTAATTATGACGCACAATTAATAACAAAATGGCGCCGGAATTTAATGATAACTTTATTAAAAAGATAATGACGGTGGAAATTAATTATGACCTCATAATTAAAAACATTAAAATGGCGGCCCGCCATTTTGACAAGGGGGGAATACCCTTGAACAAGTTCCGGAGTCCTATACAGGGGGTTAAGGCCTGAGAACAAGCTCCGAAGTGCTATACCTCTCTTATGAGATAGCATGCTGACCCTTTTACTAGAATACAATTTCAAATTTCGCCCCACAACCGACAAGATGGCCGACAAAATGGCCTCTAAAACAAGAATGACCGATAAAATAGCCGACAAGTCACGCCCACAAAATAGCCACAACCAACTAGAAACCAGGGGATGGGCGTGGTCTACTCTCATGCTCTCCAATCAGAACACTGCATGCGCGCGCATTTTCCTACCCTCCAGGGGTTGAACTGCCAAAAAGGCGTTAATTAAGGGTGAAAATGTTACATGACCCCTAAACACTGGGGTGGAATGCTAAAAGTCCTTAATTAGGAGTGAAGTTAAGGGATGAAAATTCCCTCAAGGGGTTGAAAATTGCCCTCTAAGAGAAGCCGACCCCTATCCAAATGGTCACTAATTAGGGTTAAAAATTAACATCAAGGGTTAAAAATTCCGTCTAGGGGTTGAAAAAGGCCCCCTGAAAGAAACCATAGAGGTGCTAATTAGGGGCAAAAAATCAAGGATTGAAAATTACATTCCCATCCCCGAAAAGGGGCCATAGGGGTGGAAATGACAACGACCACGTGGGGGATCTCCCCCGCCACTGATGACGTCTTCTTCTACTTATTTACTTAAATTGATAAACCAGAATCACTTTAATGTGTAGTTAGAATATAGCGACGGAGTGCGCATGAAACAACCTTCGTACACTCGTTCATAACGTAATTTTTTTGTCAAAATCTTAAATGAAATGAAAAATTTGATAGCTTCAAATTTAATCTAATCACTTTCACCCATTTAAACAATATTACTTTAAAATGTGAAATCAATAAACCCTTAAGCAATAACATGTTTAATGCACTAGCAAAAAATGATGAGTTTTCTTAATGAACGTAGAAAAATATCAAATTTTCATAACTGTGTAATTATGTTTATTGTACTAGCTGACATTTAATAAAAGCGGTTTTGATTGTTATCAATTCCATCATTTTTAAATGAGTTTAAACCCAAAGATTTTATCTTATTAGAGAAGCGCAAAATCATATATTAAATCAATACTTCGTAATCAAATTTTGAACAATAGATGTCGCCTAAAGTATATTCTCTTTAGCCCTATATCAACAACCACCGCTTTCTCCAACCCTACGCAACCCCACCCGCTTTAACAATGTCTAACCCTGTGCGCGTTATGAAAATGTGAGCAAATGTGCGTTACTTACAATAAAAAATAAATAATCAATTAATCATTATAATGTGTAATAAGTGTCTGTTCCTTCCTTAAAAAAAAGTATTACATGGAATGTTGGTCCAAATCACCGTAATAGATTTAAGGTAAGAAACACGTTGCCTTACTTTTTTAGTTAATCAGGCGGAAAAACCTTTTTGCCGAAAAATCCATACTGCAGCAAATTCATTAAATAGTAAACAAATCTTTTTGAAGTTGCGTGCAATAACATTGAATTTGCGAACGTTTTAAGAAAACCCACGTCTAGATAATCAATAAATTATTCATTTTTGCGCTTTTTTCCTCTAAACACTATTTTCTATCGAAAAGGCTGAAATTATACTTTAAGATGCTTAATTCTAAATGCGAGAATAATTGATTCCTAGTGCAATTCTAACACACGGTTTTAGTGCTAAGATGAAAAACAGTAGGTTTCTAGCATGTGTTAATCACCATTACCACTAACTTCCTTTTATTGCTTTACTATTCACATGTCCGTGATCTTGATTTATTAAGAAAATTATTTTTCAGATATCACGAGCATAATGTTGCTGCACATGGATTACGGATAAAATCAATGTAAGTATATGATTATTACGTTTGAGTATTTTGAAATTTTAGTATTGATGTGTGTACAAACAAAAAGTTAAGCTTCATGTTAACAGGTGCGCGCCGTAATTTTTCTACGACTACGATTATTTAAAAAAATGCGTTAATTGTGTACCATTATTATTATTACGAATGTAGCGAATGTAGAATCAGACGTTTGTAACGAAATGTTACCGAGCCTACTAATGGAGACAAGTAACATAAAATTTATTACCGTCAAAACGGTCTTTTTTATTAAATTAAGAGCCATGATGATTGCTCATAAAGCTATTTTCGGAACAAATGGGAGTTATAATTATAGGCATCGTCTTTTATCATACTTTTTTTGTGTTAGAATTTAAGCTGCTGGCATGTGTAGTTCACCCCTTCTTGTCATATGTTTATATACATGCAGAAGTTGATGTACATACTACCATTTAAAAATAAATTGGTTGATTGGTATGCTGTAATGATTTACACCAATTTGTAAAAATTATTGTAAGTAGCGTTAATTTACATAATTATGTTTATACATAGTAATGTAATGTTACTAACTGATACTTCCACTTGTTGCTTAACATTATAAAAATACAAATGGAATTTTTAACTTTATAAGATTTTTACTGGATTAAGAACAGACATTGGGCGTGCTGTGTATACCTTCACTCAAGGTTATAAAGGGGAGTCTTTTGTGTTATTTACCGAGCAGTGTTGGGACACATCTAGATAATTGATTTCTGAAAATAATCGATTATTTTGATTAATCGATAATCAAATTATGTATTAATCGTATACTCCATTAATCAAACAGACGATTAATCAAAAGTTGGTTATGTGGAGAACGTCACTCTAGAGGAAAATAACATGCACTAAAAATATAATTGGGTAAAAATTAAATTTAGTATTAAGTATTTACTGCAAATATTTTTCTCCTCTGAAAGCTCCGAGTCGCCCGACTTGCAATTTCCGTAATACCATCTTCACTCTAACTTTCGATATAAAGGAGGCGTATGTGCCTACATTAAGGACAGAATTGCTTGCAAGAGGGTTTCTTCCTTAGAAAATAAAAATTTTGACGTGATTTGGTTTAAACATTCTGGTCCTAATTTTGTGAAATTCTACTGTTGCATTTATAGGTCTCCTAATGACAGCAACTTTCAAGACTTCTTCGATTACCTTAGTATGAAAGTTGACTATCTCCTGTCTCAGTTTCCATCTTGCGATATCTCAATTGTAGGCGATTTCAATGTTCATAACTCTTATTGGCTTCAGTTTTCATCTACTACAAATCCTGCTGATCATAGTGCAGAAACATTTGCTATTTCATGTGATCTCACACAAATGATTTCTGAACCCACAAGAATCCCTGATAACCCTAACCATACTCCACATCTCCTAGATCTCGTTCTTACATCAAACCCTGTTGTTTATAAAACTTTTGTTCTTTCGCCTTTAGGTTTTTCCGACCATTGTCTAATAAAAATCATTTCTGCTGTACCTAATTCCACTGTTGTTCGCAAAACCGATACAACCTTGTGGTGTTTTAAGTCAACTCGATGCAATTATTTACGGGATTTCTTTGCAACCTTTCTATGGCGTGAATATTGTTTTAAGTCGTCCTCTTCTTCGGATATCGCTCTTTCATCCTCATGGGAATGGAGTTATACATTTCCAAAAAACAGTACCGTATAGGTCATTCGAGTTCTCAACCATGGTTCACTAAGGTTTGTGCTGATGCAATCTTTAAAAAATAAATATTGCATTAAATGGAAATCTAATAAATCAGTCATCACTAAAACTAAAAAGTTGTTCGAACAACGAAACTGCAATGAACTAGCTTCATCTCCTTTAGGCAGTCGTAAATTTTGGTCTTTAGCTAAAGCCATTAGTAAAAACCTTGGAACATCTTCATTTCCCCTGACGTCTATTGACGGATCGGTAGTTGCTGATTCTGTAGACAAAGCCAATGTTTTTGTGGATTTGTTTGCATCAAACTCGTGTCTCAATGATTCTGGAAAAGATGTGCCCCTAGTCAACTCTTCTTCATACGCTATGAAACCAATTCATTTTCGGTACAAGCTCTTGGAATCGATCATCAGTAGGCTTGATAAGGCGACTGGCACAGACGGTATCCCAGCTATTGTCTTAAAGAAATGTACGAACTAGTACCAGTCCTATCTAAGCTCTATACGATCTCTGTCTTCTGGGGAATTCCCTTCATCATGGAAGTTAGCAAATGTTCAACCTATTCCCAAGAAAGGTAATAAGACCGATCCCTCAAACTACCGACCAATTGCCATCACTTCCATTTTGTTTAAAATCATGAAAAAAGCCATCAATCAGCAACTGCTCACGTTCTTTGGAACTAACAAACTCCTTAGTGACCACCCGTATGGGTTTAGGCAAAGTCGTTCAAAGGCGATCTTCTTTCATATGTGACCCAAGTTTGGAACAATGCAGCAGAGCAGTTCGGTGAAACAGTTGTAGTCGCTTTAGATATCTCAAAGGCATTTGACCAAGTTTGGCATAAATGTTTACTTGCCAAACTCACCTCGTTTGGGTTAAATGATACCCTCATCAACTGGGTTTTTGGTTTCCTTGATAAAAGACGAATACGTGTCGTGGTTGATGGCTTTTTTTCAAAAGAAGTTAGCATTAACGCGGGCGTACCACAGGGATCCGTTATAGCGCCTACACTTTTTCTGCTGTACATAAATGACCGTATTTCTTCAACAACCAACCCCATCCATTGCTTTGCTGATGATAGCACTCTTCACTGTAGTTCATCTCAGTCTACTCATAGTGATAATCCACCTTCTATGTCAAATCAAGAAATTAAAGCTGAAATGGCAAATTCAATCAACAAAGACATTCAACGTATTCTCGAATGGGGGAGCAATAATCTAGTTAAATTTTATGCTAACAAAACTCAGTGTTGCCTTATGTCCGCCAAAAAACATCGATCATTTCCTGTTGTAAGTATGAATGGCTTAGTTCTTAAGTTTTCAGACTCTATTACTCTGTTGGGTATAATGTATCTTCAAATCTCTCATGGGTGGACCATCTTCTGTCAGCTACCAAAACAGCTGCTCGTAAAATAGGCTTTTTGTACAGATCTAACTAGTACTTTACCTCTCGACAACTCCTTCTGCTGTCTAAGGCCCAAATTCGTCCTCATCTGGAATATCATTCTCACCTTTGGGATAGTGCTCCCCAGTATGCTCTCGATATCGTTGATCGTATTCAAAAGAGAGCCATTAGGCTTATAAATGACCCGTCTTTAACCTTTCACATACAGTCCCTTGAGCATAGAAGGATGGTTTCAGTTCTTTCTTTGTATTATCGTTATTACAACGGCTATTGTGCTGCTGAATGATATTCTTTGATACCATCTCGGGCTATCTTTGCGAGAAACACTCGGTTCTCTGATTCACATCATCAGTATGCAGTACAAATCTCCACTTGTCGTACCAAAGGGGCCCAATCCACATTTTTCTACACGGCTTTTAAACTCTGGAATGATCTCCCTGGTTCCTGTTTTCCTCTCACTTATGATATGAAAAAATTTAAAGTAGCTGTTCATAGGCATCTATTGGCAATGCATTATCCCTCTATCCATCCTCCTAAGTGTTCCTGAGTGCTTTAGCACGATAGGCCTAATTTAGCCTGTTCAGGTCCACAATCATAAAGAAAAAAATAATAATAATACATAGAACATAGTGAAATATACGGTAGAAAATTTAATGTGGAATATGAGTGGACGTTTGTAAATTTGATTATAATCAAGTACTGAAGATAATCAATTTTTTAAATGTATCGTTTAATGAAATAATCAATTAATCAAAATCTGATTAATCATTTATAATCGATTATAATTAGTCATTATTTTTTTCTAGCTCTAGTGTCTGTATATGTATCTAGATACATTTTATACACTCTCAATAATTTAGATACTTAGATACTTTATCGTTTCGACCATACACACTTAAGGTATGTCCAACATTGTGTTTGTTTGAAGAAATCGGACGTAAATCCACCAAAGTCAGAGTTATTTCGAACTGTACAAGCATTTGAATTAGGCACCAAACGATATACGTTGGTTAGGGTTTCAACGCATTGGCTGTCTTTGCGCTAGCCATCGCCCTAGCAACCGAGCTGGTGGGCCAGTGGTAATCGATTTGCTTAGCATTCGGTAGGTAATGGGTTCGATTCTCGTTACCGTCTACCTTGCATAATATAGCGGTATGATCACTGCGTATACGCACATTATGCACGGCTATTTAGGCGAAGGCCGGGGTAGTAACTTCTCTCTCAGAACCCTAACTCCGATTCTTCTACTCCTATCCTGACCGTACTATAATTAATCCCACCACGCATACGTAACTAATGTACGTATGTATGTTGAGAATTTATCACTGTGGTTGAAGGAGGTTGGAAAGCTTAAAGCCGTGAGTTAAAAACCTCATTTATGCCAACCTTTTAACGCTCTTCTCTTTCGACTATTAATTACTTAATTAATTGGTGTACACACTCTAATTTACTCTACGGCGGCTTAGTTCAACGGAGAAGGAGCGGTTCGAGGGCTTATTTGAATATCTCTATCGATCACTAACTGGGATTATTTTATTTTATTTTATTCTAAACTAATAAAAAATATCTGGCGTGAAACACCACACGACCTTCCAACGTACATAATGGAAATTGAAAGAAATGAAATAATTTTAATAACATTTTTTTTAGGATAACTACGCAACATCTTGTATAAGAAAATTATATTCAAAATAGGCAAAATTGTAAAGGCAAAAACAATAATCTATGTGAAACAGACGTTTAAAACTTCATGGAAGACAGAGGTTAATAGACAGCTAGATGTTAACTTAATTTTTTTTTTACTTATAGTATTCCCGAACAGGTTAAGATTTTCCTAACGTGCTAAAGCACTCAGGAATACTGGGAAGGTTGAGGCATATTTTTAGGCTGCCGAGAAATGTTTATGAATCGCTATATTAAATTGACTTAAGTCAAAGTTTGGAGGAAAACAGGAACTGGGTAGTGCATTCCACAATTTGGTCACCGTATGGAAAAATGCAGATTGCGCCCGTTTAGTGTGACACGATGGAATTTTGAGTGCGTAATTATAGTGTTAATGGGCAAACCGAGTGTTCCTAGCGAAGATGGCCTGCGGAGGTATTAAGGAGTGTATTTCGGAGACACACGTGCCATGGTAATAGCGATAGAATAAAGAAAGAATCGAAACTATTCTTCTATGCTCAAGAGACTGTAGGTCAACAGTCAGAGACGGGTCATTTATAAGCCTTATAGCTCTTTTTTGGACGCGGTTTACCATATCAAGGGTGTATTGGGGAGCACGGACCCAGATATGGAAATTGTATTCCAGATGAGGTCAAATTTGAGTCTTATACAGTAAAAGGGGTTGTTGCGATGTGAAGTACTGTTTAGATCTGTATAGAAATCCTAGTTTACGGGCAGCTGTTTTGCTGGCTGACAAAAGGTGGTTAGCCCATGAAAGGTTCGACGATACGAACATCCCTAACATAGAGATCGAGTTTAAAAACTTGAGTTCTAAGCCATTCATGTTTACAGCAGGAAATGATCGGTACCAGGCAACACTGCGTCTTGTCGGCGTTGAACGTGAGTATATTATTCCTTCCCCATTCAAGGACACGTTCTAAGTCACTGTTGATTGTGGCTGCCATTAACACCTTAACGTCCTGACTAGACTTATTGTTCTGGGAAAACTGAGAAGAACTACAATGTAAAGTGCTGTCGTCTGCAAGGCAATGGATCAGGTTAGTTATTGAGGAAATGAGGCCATTTATGTATATCAGGAAAAGTGTGGGAGCTATCAATGATCCTTGGGGTGCTCCCGCGTTAATAGTAGTTTTTTTCGAAAAGAAGCCATCGACGACAACGCATATACGTCCTTTGTCAAGAAATCTGAATATCCAATTGATGAACGTATTTGATAACCCGAACAACGTGAGCTTGGCACTTGTGTATGGAGTAGATTAGGGCGACGGCACAGTTTTATCAGAATCATTGAGACATGAATTTGATGCAAAGTAATCGACAAAGAAGTTGACTTTTTCAGCAGGATTAGCTACTACAGCTACGTCGCGAGACGTCATGGGAGGAAAGGAAGATGTACTAAAGTTTTTACTGATGGCTTTAGCTAATCACCAAAATTTACGACCACCCAAAGGCCATGAGACTAATTCTTTGTATTTACGTTCTTCAAACGTCTTTGGTGATGATGTTTTTGCAACTATTCCTTGCAAAAGCAAGGGCATTAAAATCTCCCAAAATTGAAATATCGCAAGATGGAAACTGTGATAAGAAGTTATTATTTGGAGACCTATACAAACAACAGTAGAATTTCATAAATTGGGGCCCAGAATGTTTTAACCAAATCGCGTCAAATTTGTTGTTTTCTAAAGTGGACATCCTCTTACAACCTACGTTGTCCTTGGTATTCGCACATACTCCTCCTTTAAGGCTAAAGTTAGAATAGAGGTTGTATCTTGGAAACTGCAGGTCACGCGAATCAGTGCTTTCAGGGGAGACTTGTGTTTCTGATAGATACAGAATGTCCGGTTGCACTTGTTCAAGGTGTTGGTGAACAGCATTAAGATTCGACCTGATACCACGTATGTTGCAGTAATGAATCCGAATGTTGGTACATTCGAAGGCCGAGGTCGGTTGAGCCCCGCCCTCCCAGGCATCCGAATGGGGCAGAATTTTATTCCTGGCAGATCTTTATTTCTTAGGCTTGATTAAGGTATTGACAAATTTTTTTCCCCCCTCCCCCCCCCCCAGAATCCTTGGGACGGATCGACGAATCGATGTGACAGTGTAGGTGTCTCGCCACACTCACCTGAGGTATAGCATCTGTTTTAGAACTCGTCATTTTTAGGTTTCAGCCGTTAAAACACCACGCTTGACTAGTGCGTGTTGGCGAGTACGTAAGGAATAAAGGAGAAAGTGACCAGCAGTCCTTACAGAACTCTGAAAATTGGAGCACCAATACTAAGGAACCCATAATAAATTAAAAGAAATGAAATAATTTCAATTTCATTTTTTTGAGGATAACTATGCAACCTCTTTTTTACATGTTCATAACGAAAATAGGTAATATTGTAAAAACAAAAATAGTAATATATGTCAGAATGACGTCTAAACTTCATATAAGATAGAGATTGATAGACATACATGTTAACGTAAAAAAAATCCAAAGCCGCCCCCTTCCGTAAAACGATCAATAATACAGCATCAACATTTTCAAACATACTTACTTAATTTTTACATTTACCACACTTTACATTAAAAAATCGCAAAGAAAAGTTATGTAAAATTAAAACTCCTTTAAAAAACACCTCTACACTTTTTCTTATAAAATTAATCATACCTTAGATAATATAAAAACCTGAACAAACACTAAATTCTATAGAAATTTATTTGCCTGTAAACTAGACGTCCTATCACAAAATTGAATAGAGCATAATTAATCGATATGTGAGACACACACAGGTACACACAGGCACACAGACACACACTGACACACACAGACACACACAGACACACACAGACACACACACACACGCACACACACGCACACACACACACACAGACACACACAGACACACACAGACAAACCAAGACACACTCAGACTAACACAGACACACATAGACACACACAGACATACAGACACCCAGACTCAGACACACACACAGACACACACACACACACACACACACACACACATGCACACACAGTCACACA
>JARFJB010001339.1:2927500-3255000 GCA_036346205.1 Vesta saturnalis
ATAGACACACACAGACACACGCAGATACACACAGACGCATACAGTCACACACAAACAGATATAGACACACATAGACACACACAGACACACGCAGACACACACAGACACACACAGACGCACACAGATACACACAGACGCAAACAGACACACACACACACACACACACACACACACACACACACACACACACACACACACACACACACACACACACACAATCACCACACACACATCACACAGCACACACAGACACAACACAAACATATAACACCATAAACACATAGACTACACACACACACACACACACACACACACACACACACACACACACACACACACACACACACACACACACACATACAAAACACACGACAAACACAGATACACAGACACAGACACACCGACACAGACACACACACACACACAACACACACATACAGACTCACCGACACACACAGTGACACACAGACACACACAGTCACACACAGACACACACAAACACATATCGACACACACATAGACACATAGACACACGCAGACACACACACACACACACACACACACACACACACACACACGCACACACACACAAACACAGATACACATAGACACAGACACACAGGCTCACAGAGACGCAGACGCAGACGCAGACGTAGACGCCGACAGACGCAGACGCAGACGCAGACGCAGACGCAGACGCAGACGAAGACGCAGACGTAGACGCGGACGCAGACGCAGACGCAGACGCAGACGCAGACGCAGACGCAGACGCAGACGCAGACGCAGACGCAGACGCAGACGCAGACGCAGACGCAGACGCAGACGCAGACGCAGACGCAGACGCAGACGCAGACGCAGACGCAGACGCAGACGCAGACGCAGACGCAGACGCAGACGCAGACGCAGACGCAGACGCAGACGCGGACGCAGACGTAGACGCAGACGCAAACCCTACGCGGGCGCAGGCGCAGACGCAGACGCACACGCTGACGCAGTCGCAGAAGCATACGCATACGCCAACGCAAATGCAGACGCAGACGCTGATGTAGACGCAGATGCAGGCGTAAACGCAAACGCAGACGCACACGCAAACGCAGGCGCAGACGCAGACGCAGACGCAGACGCAGACGCAGACGCAGATGCAGACGCAGACACAGACAGACACAGACACAGACGCAGACACAGACACAGACACAGACACAGACGCGGACACGGACACAGACAGACGCAGACAGACACAGATACAGATACAGACACAGACACAGACGCGGACACGGACACGGACACGGACACGAATGCGGACACGGACACGGACACGGACACGGACACGGACACGGACACGGACACGGACACGGACACGGACACGGACACGGACACGGACACGGACACGGACTCAGACACAGACATAGACAGAGACACAGCACAGATACTGGCACAGACGCAGACACAGACACACACACGCGTTTGTCAAATGTGGAAGTCAAGGCTCTTTTGTTAAGGTATATTTTAATTTCTTCACTTTTCTAAAAGATACATTAAACATAACTGGGTTCGAGTAATGTGTTAATACAATTTTGGTTACAACAGTTTTAACATACAAGTGGTAGTGTTTCTTGCTTTGAGAGGGTGATTTGTTTGCATTGATTATAAAATTATGTTCTAATTAAACAATACTTCGTAATAAACATTACGTGCATTTGCATATATAAATGTTTGCTGTTTGCTAACGCAACATGGGCACAAGCATAAGTAAGTCATGCGCTGTCCACATCGGATTTTAATAAAATTGATCTGTTGCTTTTGGGAAGTTCTGTATAAAATGTGCACCATTAAACCTAATCAATCGTAGTACGTGTATTGACAATAATCGTAAAACCTTTAAAAATGTACGAAAGTACCTAAATTTCTAAACACTAAAAATAAATGTAAGTAGGTAAACAATGCATTAATTGCACAGTTTAATTTATTTTTTATTTCAGATTAGCATGAGCGATAACTGCAGAGGTCCCGTAGTAATATTAGGTAAGTCAATTTTAATTACTAAATCGAAAACCTTTGAAACTGAAAATTAATTACTCAGAGTGTAATTGATATTCTTGCTTACACATTACCCCATATTACATTACTAAAACGTAAAGGAAGAGTTTTGCAATTTGATATTTCAATGCGTAAACCGCAATATTCTGGTTTCTACAAATTGTGATTTTAGATTAACAACTCGTTAATAATTTTTAAAGGTCGCGTGTATAATGAGTAAGCACCCCATTTTGCTTAAACTACTTGAAGCATTTATATTTCTAAGTTCTGAAATTGTGTTATCGGTATAATTTAGGTTCGCTTTGCGTGTCTGTATGAAGTGTAGTGAAATTGTATCATTACATTTATAAAATCGATTACACTTACTTATTTACGTTACATTGTTCAGTGCTTTATGCTTAGAAAAGTAACCGTTTTTGTCTTTGAACAAACGTTTAGTAAATCCTGCCGCTTATTGATAGCCTTCTTTAATGTTAAAGATGAGCAAACAAAAAATGTCCTAAAATATCAAATGACAAATGAAGGCTCCGCACAGATTAAAATGTGGGAGTATAAATCTTAATGCGAGCAATCCAGTATCTGCGAAAAAACCCTATAATAGACAACATTTGTTTTTTCCTTTTAGTTGAATAACGGATTTTTCTTTTTGCAAGTGGCATCGTGGTAGAAAAATTATGAGGTTTTGAAATTTTTGTTATTTATATATTATAAGGATTTGGGCATAGAATATGGTTCAAAAGTATTAAGAATTCGATCAACTGGGTTAAGAATTCTAAGTATGTAGGTAGTTTATTACTCATTTTATTTACCTAAAAATTCTGTTAACCTGAAAAATATTTTTTACACTCTCAAAAGTTCTTTATTTGTAATATAAATACGAAAATGGAAGAATGGGTAATAACTAACCTGTATCTGTTACATCTATATTTACATACGAAAGAAAATATGGAATGGAAGCAGTAAAAGAAAAACTTTCGATATTTTTAGAGCTAACGCGAAACAGTTTAAATTTTGAATATTTCACCATTATGAAAGACAAGTTTTATCTTATGTATGTATTCAATGAATTTACAGAGTTAGCAGAGTTCCACATCAAGCGCGGTGATATTTTTAGATACCTTCATGATTTTTATATAAGTTCTGGCTTTAAAAAGAATTCCAAGTTTAACATTTTGGCCTCATACCAAGTTATAAAACAACACAGCGTGTTTTAGGGAAAGTATCTAACATAGTGCGGTATCAGTGTCTTATATTGAAATACTGCATGTTGTATCATCAATTCACTATTAAAAAGAGTCAATTTTTCAATTAAAAAAACTAATCAATAGTTAAACAAGTAGTCAATCTATCATAAACTAGTTAATTGTGATGTAAAATTTCCTCCACCAGTACACAAATTAAGACTCGTTTAAAATTTTTTTATTTAATTCATTATATTCCCTTATACTCCTGGACGGAGTAGGGATGACAGTCTATCGGTTCCAGGGGTTGATACGGGTTAAATGTGCTTCGGACGCAACCCAAAGGAATACCACTGCCCAGATTGTCTTTAAACCAATACTCAACTCTTATACGGTTTCCAAACGGAATGCTCCAAATCCCTCAGTGGCGGATAACTTTAGGGTTTGATCGGTGGTTCATGTTTGATGATGCTCAAATAAAATTACGAACACGAGTTTTTCACCAATGATCGGTGATGACCAATGAATAAATTCTAATAAATACAAGCTCTCTTCAGTTTAATGAAGCTAATGCGGTGAAAATGTAAAGAGACCATTTTTCAGTAACGATCATTTTTCACTATAAGTATTAATTCAAATTACATTCAAAATTACCGTTTGAACAAGTATCCATCAAGGCTAAATTAATTAAGCTGTTTTACCTCTCATAATTTACACATTCAGTGACTGTAAGTTCTCACACAAGTATAAGTGCAATAAAGATGGGGAAATACTTGGGAAATCTACTAATATAATCTTAGGCACATTAGTGGTGGAACATTTTGAAAAATTCTATTCTTCCAGTGTTCAGGCGGGCGCATCTGTTTTAATTAAACTTAAACTAATTATTATTGTTAATATCTCAGCACGCTTAAATTACGGGTTTGGGACTATTCGCAGTCGCCGGTTCGCCTTCGCCGATTCGCCGGCGCCAATTCGCCGTCGGGACAGTTGGCCGTCGGTCAAATTCACCGTAGGGACGATTCGCCGTCGGGGGATGTTTTAGACGAATTTATAAAATTAATTTGTTCTTAGGTATGCCAACACACAAAATTAATGCATAACGTAAAAAAATACTACAGATGTAAAACGATTTTAATAAGTAAAATGTACATATTAACTATAAATTGACCTACATATTGTAATTATGTGCTAAGCCCCTCAGATATTCTAATATATTAGTACCATTGAAATTCCTAACTAATCTTAAAATGCGGTTATCGGCAAATTTCTCCCTTCCTCTTTTCGACAAAATTTCATTATCCATTATGACAACTTTCAACCACCTGATTAACTCAAAGAATCGGTACAACTAAATGTTTTTGTTCTATGCTTTTGTATTTATAGCAATATCGAGATGTAATTATTGTTAAATTAAGATTACGTTAATTATCAAAGGATTATTTGAGGTAAATTGCGGAAAAACCATTTATTTAAAATAAAGTAAGGGTGTCCATTATCATACGAGAAATATAATAGCACATCAAAAAGCAACGATTTGTACGGCGAATCGTCCCTACGGCGAATTTGACCGACGGCCAACTGTCCCGACGGCGAATTGGCGACGGCGAACCGGCGAAGGCGAACCGGCGATGGCGAATTGTCCTAGACCCTAAATTACTGCTTATCTCAGAACGGAAGGATTGGTATAGGAAATTACAACTTCATACATAAAAAAAATAGTTTACATAACGGCATTACGGATAATTCTTCAACTTAAAATTCAACATTACAGAAGCCAATTGCCTACTTTTTCACATACGCTAATGTTTAACTGTAATTTTGTAATTTTGTATTTTATACAATAGCGAGTAGATTAAAATATAAATTTTTCTTGAATTCATTTTGTAGTAGGTACGTTACAAAAATTATTCAACAATATAAATTAATCATTTAGTACGGGGGGTGTTAATTTTAATTATCTTCCCAATTGTTTATTGATTAATTATTATTTGTCGGGATCTAAAAAAGTTTATTTATCTGAATGCCGGCTTTTACCGATTTGTAATTTAAATAAATATAAAAGGATAGCTTGTAACTTTTTTATTCAAGCTGCAAAGTATAATACAAAATACGTCATCTCACGCTAACATTCGTCATATTTTTAGTTAAGAAATAATAATGGAAAATCGGGGTGCACATTTAACGGAGTAATCTTTTAAGTTTGCTTATTATGAAAACAACTTTATTTTAAACATAAAAGATATTTAAAACTACTTTTCTTTCGCCATTCATTATACAGAATTTTACGGACTAATTATTTGTATTCCCTTATGTAACGGTTGATGTGTTAACTAATTTAGGGGCTTGACTACCTATCAATTTTATTTCTATATTTTAGGTTTAATACTAAATACGAAACGTTTGGAAATTTCTCCATACAATGCATTTAACCCAACACGACTTATATAAAACGTTGCGAAGTACATACAACTAATGCTAGTAATTTTGTCTTAATTACTAGCTACTCTGGTAGCGAAAATATTTCTGGGCCATTCCCTTACTTTGTCAAAAACTTAATGACACTTCGATACTCCAGTTTCATTTCGTTCATGTTACTGCACTAACTGCCGTGGCAAATTTGTACTACTTTACAGATTGACTTGATATATTGACAACGTTACTTTGAATGTCTAACGCATACGCAGTATTGTTTTAGGTCGCCTAACAACCCGTTTTCATAGCTAGGTAGTTAATTTAAAAATCTCCCCTCGTAACTTCCATTCCAAAACCGCCCACTTTCTCAAAATATCGATAATACATTTTCGATGTTATTTAAGCAATGTATAGACTTATTTAGCTGTGAATTAAGAAACTTTTTATAAGAAGAGTTATAAAAATTAAATACACTTTAAAAAATATATTTACATATTTAGCTGTAAAGGTAATCGATGTTCAGATACGGACCAAATTTTTTAAAGTAAATTCTACCATAGGAATTTCTTTGCCGTTAAATTATTGGTATCAAAAACGTGCATAGAACATAATTAATCGGTACGTTTAAGGTTTATATGCTGGTATTTTTATGTCTTTGAAATATACAGCTGTTTGAGAAATATTTGATAAATACCGAAAACTACTCCTAATAAACCTTCCATCTCAGCCATTAAATTTTTCTCAAAACCTTATCACAACACAACACACACGCGCGCACACACGCACACGCACACGCACACACACGCACGCACGCACACACACACACACACACACACACACACACACACACACACATGCACACACACATGCACACACACACAAACATCATGGACGATCTTGCCGAAATTTTGTCAAACGTTGTGAAATGAGGTAATTAATCGATTTAGGGATAGTCCATTGTATAACCTTTTCTGTTTTTGTTTGTGTTGTCATCAAGTGGTATATTTTAAAAACTAGTGAAACTCTCCTGTATTTGAGTCATTACCTAGAAGCATATTTTGTAAGAATATTTTAATATTATATCATACTTCATGCTATATCGTACATGTAACAAAACGCTTTATCGAACCTGAATTCGTAGGTTTTGATATATATATATATATATATATATATATATATATATATATATATATATATATATATATATATATGAACGAAAAAAACGTACTCCTGCTTCAAGTGTATATTCTACACATAAATTTAAGACGAAAAGTCAGCTAAAATGTTTCTCTAAAATGTATATATATATATATATATATATATATATATATATATATATATATATATATATATATATATAAAACCTACAATTCAGGTCGGTATATTAGTTTTTATTCAAACCATTCTTTTAACCACAAAGTTAATACTATTTTAACATTAAAACATAGAATTGAAAGAATTAGTGAACCAGAATTTTTAACCAAAAATAAAAACGAGTTAATAAAAATATCTCTTAATAAGGAATATTCTAAACCATTATTAAATCAACTTATTTTCAGTCATTAACTAAATGTTAAAAAACCAGAAAAAATTGTAGAGATTAAATACAGAAAACTTTTTATTAATCACTTAGCACCACATTTAACAAAAATTCTTAAACAACTTTACGTTTTTACAGCAAACTCATATGATAAACCTATAGGAATCTTATTCACTAAACTAAAATATAAATCTCCAAAATTACTTTTTAGTAATATAGTATATAGTATTTAGTGTCAATGTCATCTTACATATATTGGACAAACTAGCTAGTGGTTACGTTTCCGTCCAACTCAACACCGTAGTAACGCTAAAATTGGTAAAAAGTTTTGTACTCTATCGACTCATCTTCACATCACATCTCATACAGCAAGTTTTTAAGAAACCGAAATCCTAGAAATAGAGTCAAACTATAAAAAAAGATTATTCTTAGTATCGTACCACATTTTAAATAATAAACAAGACATTGATAACCCTAATATGATTTATTCATATTAATTCATTTTAATCCACGATCAAATCCAGTTAACAATATATGTATTTGCGATGGACCTGTGATTGTTAACTTATCATGTATCCTAATTGATGGGACATCTTGTTTATAGTTTGTGACACACTTGTTTGTTTATTGTTTTGAATATTGGATTGAATATGACGGTGTCAACTGAATACTGTAGAATTCGAATGTCAACGTAATTATTTTGGTAGTTTTTGATAATTTTATTAATGTGGATTGACTTGTCCTTTGTATTTGACAGACTCTTCTTTGTGTTATTAATTGTAATAAACGTTTAATCAAGCTGTTCTGTAAGTAGCAATAATTTACCAATGTCTGTAATGTTCTACTTAGTTCCCATCTTAACTTCTTGAAAATGATTTTAAATAAGTCGAATCGTTGAAGTATTATCAGCAAATGATTTATTTTTAACTGTACGTTTCGAACGATTTTATCCCAAATTAACTGACAACTTGTTATTCTAACATTTTCCGAACGTGTATAATATATATATATATATATATATATATATATATATATATATATATATATATTATAAACGTTTGGAAAATGTTGAACTATATATATATATATATATATATATATATATATATATATAGAGAGAGAGAGAGAGAGAGAGAGAGGAGATGATACGTTTATGTGATAGTAATAATTGTACATAAAAATAAGAACAATAATAGAACAATCGTGGGATAGTTTCGGTAGGTATTAATTATGCATAGGTGTGATTTATGGAATTAAAATAATGAATAGGTAAGCACATATGTAATCATGCACCAGATTCTACGTTAAATAAACTCTAGTTAACAGTAACACATATAAATAAAGGTTGTACAAAAGAATATTGCATATGTTCGACATGCTTCAGAAGGCATAATTTATGCATTTTCGTTGATAATATCCATACAATTCAATTATGTATGGAAAATCCTTACTTAGTAGTATGCTCTGCTACAATTCTAAAAAGGAAAAACAATTTGTATTAGACAAGAAGTGTGTTAGATAGTTTCATAAACAAAAATAGTGATTACGAGAAATACTTACTTTGAGTAGTCTAGATGAAGTTATGTACTGTCATATGTGAAATAAATAGATGTGAGTGCAAAATAGTGCAGGTCTCTTTGGAGAACATATATTTGGAAAGTGCAACATACAATTTAGTGCAGCCAGACTAGAAATGTATGTGGACTTATTGGCACAATGTACAAAATGGCGTTTTTTTTATATAAAATATTGAATGTTATGACAAATATAGCATGTGGGGTATCAAAATAACAAGAATTGTGCATAGATTTTAAGGATAATTTTAGTTTTAAGGCAGTAATAGATATAAGAGTTATTTGTAAAATTAAAAATTATTAACATTTAGAAATTGGATTATCCAATTAGCACAGACCTTGAAGCGTCGGCTTGAACAATGGACCGCCTTTGTTCCTAAAAATTGATTTTTCAGAATTGAGCCTGAAATGGTGGGGGTAGCTGGATAACAATCTGTTTTTAGGAATTATGACCCTAACTCTGTCAGAACAATGGATCGCCTTTGTTCTTTTCTAAGAGGTGTGACATTGAAATGGGGGGAAACAACTACCTGTGTTGCGAAACAGATCCCCTGTTTTAGGAAAAGGCTATCTGTATTTCGAAAACATGTATCTGTATTTGGGAAACGGGACCACTTGAGGTCAATGAACATTGCTGGGGGGGCGTGACCTTGCTAAGTAAACTTCCAAGAATTGCTAGATGACCTTGAAACATGCTTAGCGTAGACAACAATCTGTATGATACCCTTGAGAATTGTAACAACACATCAGGGCTTGAGACAGAGGTCAATGAATTAATTGATGGAGGCGCGACCTTCAAAAGATTAATGAACGTTGAAATTTCCCATCAAAATTTGATTTAGAATCGACCTTGACTTCTTGGTGGAAGAGCATTCTCCTATATACCTTCAACTGTGTGTGACCTTGACAAAACGATAAGGTTGATCACGTAACCTTGAACTCCTAAGAAGACGTTGAAGGGTGTGTGTACGTTAAGAACCTTTACAATGAGAGTGACCATTTCCTACCACGTGACCTTGAAGTGGACAATCTGTACGGGAGAGTTAATGACCTTGAAAACCAATCTAGTAACTTTTCTAGTGCCTTTTTCAAATCTAGTTACTTCAGTGACCTTGAGGAATATACTTTGATGTAGGCAGAACATACGCAGGCAGCGTGGACCCTTTGAAAACCTTGACATAGGTAATGGGCTTGGATGCAGGTAATGTATACGATGACCTTGAAGAATAGGTAGGCAAAGTGAGCGACCTTGAAAACCATGTATTTAGGCGTAGATAATGTGATGACATTGAGGAATATACTTCAATGTGTGCAATGTGTACGATGACCTTGACCTTGAAAACCATTGACCTTCATGTAGGCAATCTGTAGGAATGTGATTATTATCAAAAGTGAGTTGAAGTGACATAGCATATCTACTTATAGTAATAAATGATTAAAATTTCAAAGAAAAATCTTTGTTAGTTACAAAATGTTATAATTGTTAATAATGTGGGCCTCTTTGATTTACATTCCTTTATACGCCGTGGCATTGATTAAATGAGGTGACTTATCTTGCCTTGGGATATTTTCTCCTATGCAAGTTGCAATTCATGTCTCAAAACTTCCAATGTCAAACGAGAACGCTGCAAATTTCAGAACTTTCTACATTATGTTCCATGTACGTTCAATGGAAGAAAAGTCTGTAGATTCTGGGGGCCAGAGCAAAAAATGAACCTGTGCCTGTTCAAAGATATTCAAGGAAAACCTTTGCGGCATGAGGGCGTGCATTATCTTGCTGGAATAATGGATCTTCGAGCTCTTGTAAGTATGGCAAAAGGTGTGTTCAACCCGTCTCTGCAATGTACTGTTATATTGTCATATTGCCTCGAATGAACACTGTCATAAAAAATGGCACCGAGAACCATGACACTGTGCGTTTTTAACTCAAAAAATCCAAGATATCGTCATTCATCCCTTCTTCTTCTGTCTCATACGACCGTCGTGCATGCCTAAATATAATCTGGATTCGTCATGAAAGACAACACGACGCCAATTAAGATTACAGTATCTTCCATTGCACCATTGTAACCATTACTGACTATGTTCCGCACTCAAAGAAAGCACAAGTTGCGGACGATATGATAACCCAAAACTACGATAAACTGTTCTAAGGGTTCCATGGTGACCTTCTTCACCAAACGATTGGTCACCAATTGCCCGAGTGGAGGAAAACCGGTCTCTAAATGCCTGTTGTCTTAAGTGACAATCTTGACGTTCAGTCATTCTTCTTGAAGCTCCGGTTCCTCTTCTCCGACGTTCTTGGCTACCTTCAAACCATGCACAACACAATCGCTTTAAAGTAGATCAATTTCGATTTTCACGGTTAGCAGTTTCCCTAAATTAAAAACCGATTTCGCGAAAACCAATAATTCGACCTCTCTCGAATTCACTTAATTAACGGTAATATTGACGTTGCGTACTCTAGGCATGATCAAATAAACAAAACAGGTTAACACAAGAATAACAACCAAAATAATATTAATTAATAATAAAAAACAACAAATTGTAGAAAAATACAAACTGAGAGAATTCGCAAAAAAATTAAAGCACTGACAGGTATGACTATATCATAGTACCACTTTGTCTCAATTATTACTTAATGCGCTGCAACCTATTGCGTCGGTGTATTGTGTCTAAGCTCTTCGCGCATTATTGGTATTTGTTGGTTTTCCTTCCAGACGTGTTCGGTGATTCTGAATCTCTCTGTTTCGCCTTTGCAAATGTTATTTTTATGTTCCCGTGTTCCACCTTTGAATGGTCTACTCGTCTCTCCTGTGTATCATCCGCCGCATGGTAGGTTGTATGCAGAATTTTTAGAATTATGGTCTTTATTGTATGGTTTGAATTCGGCGAGTTTTTCCTGAGCATGCTTTTGGTTTTGAATTCACTACGTATCTTGCATTTGCTACCATACTTCCGAGGTACCTGTCACATATGGTATTTAGGTTCTTCTTTTTCAGTTACCCCTCCCCTGTTTAGGTTAGATGTTAGATCGGGGTAGCCATTTTCTTTAAGTATCAACAAAATTTTCTTTCCTTTTTTTCAGGTCCTGTTGTTTCAGCTCTAACGAACAAACCCCTTGCCACGCACGCCTAAATTCACACATTTTGCTGTGAATGGAATTTAATGTAGATAGCTCCTCATGTGGGTGGGTTTTCTGTACACACTAAGTACAAAAACATCCTGGAATGACAGTTTTTGTTCCGACCCCAATTTCATTGTGAATTCTATGGAGGGTGCGCGGCTATTTAGATTATTTAGGAATTCATACAGCTTATGCTTGCTGTGTTCCCAAACTATGAAGGTATCGCCCAGGTATCTAAGCCACATCCTTAGTTTTTCGTGAATTCCAATATCACTTGATCTTCGAAGCCTTTCAAATATATGTTGCTTACTATGGGTAATAGCGGACACCAATCGCCATCCCAAACTCTTGTTGATACAATCTGTCGTCTACTTGGAAGTGTGTTGCTCTTACGCATATTGTCAGAAGTGCAATTACTATGTTAACCGAGAGTTGCGTGTGTTTGTCTAACGTTTTATCCTTTACAAACTTGACCTTTACGATAGTGCCTTGTCGGTGGGCACATTGTCGAAGAACACCAGTATTTCTTCGTGGTTGGGTTGGAAGTTTCTGATGGTTTTCACTAAGTGATGCGTAATCTTGACAATAGAACACCAATATTCTAAAAATTGCGTACACAACATACCATGTGAGTGCAACAGGACATACATAGGAGAGAGAAATTGACCACTAAAAGTTACAACACAGGAACGTCAGACTAACAAAAAGATGCAGAATCGCCGAACATGTCTGGAACGAAGATAACCCAATCCAATAGGCCTACATACAGATAATGGCAAAGGACGAGAATACAACTCGCCGGAATAGGCCACTTATATAGTACTGGCAGAAAATACGATACGCCAGCCTAGTGTTGAGATGATACCCACATAGGTACCAATAATACGTGCAGAGCTCAGGCGCAATACACTCAGCCAATATTTTACTGCACAACATACGCAATAAACTACTGCGCAACCATGAACATGTCCTAAGAAAAATATATTGAATTACTCAGTGGTTGTGGTATTAGCGTCAGACTTGTAAGTGCAAGATTCCTAGCTCAAAACTGAGAGTAGTCAAGTGCTTGGGAAAAAATCAGAATAAAATAAATTTGACCCAAGTGCGAAAACAGTTCTTCTCGGGACTAAGCTTGATGAAGGAAGCACAGTCCGCTCCCGAAACGTCACGCTACACAAAAAAAACTGTGGAAATAAGCTGATCAATTCAACTAATAAAAAAATAATAACTTTTAAATAAATCGAAGATGGGAAAGTTTTAAAATCAGCTGACTCAAATGTTGGTATTATTACTTCCCTTTTTCCTTTTGTTTAATCACTATATGTGGTTCTCAATGATGTAAAGCAAGTTATCTTTGCTGTGTGTCTGACATTTTTCTTTTTTGGGTTTTGATTAATAAGTAATAAAGTTATGTCCTATAAAAGAAGGGTAATAAAGAAACACATTGATGAAAATCTTTTTTTACCTAATTAATTCCTAATTAAAGCAAACCATTCTCATAAAGTCTGTGGCACGCCAGTATAATTAACGCACAACAAACATCAAAACGTTTGCTCATATAAGAAACTTTATGTACGACGATATTACATATTTGCTTAAACAAAAACACAAATTAAAATATATGAAATACAAAAAAACTATTACATGATTAGAAGAGACGTTAGATCTGTGATAAAGTGACAAAGTTATCTATCAGATCATTTTATCATTTTATGAATAATTTCTAGTTACCTGAAAGGCTTTGTAATGTAACGTAATGTAAAGCAGTTGCCAATGACTACTTAAAATGCAAATATCTAAGAAACTGTTAAACTTACCTATCGATTTAGACAAAGTATACCTTTTTTATCCGAAAAACCTCAAGGTTTCGTATTTTAACAAAAAAATAAAATTTACTCAATTGGCGTAGAAATTAGGGAGAAAAAGGTTGCTCTACTCATTGCCTTCTACGCCACTGTACATAATACAAACGTATTAATGAGCTATTTATTATACCAAGAATGAGAAAAATATGTTTTTTCCTTTTGGAGATATTGTAAAAATCAGCATTTTGTTTGGAACTTTGACACCCTGTAACTTTTTTATTATCAATATATGTATATATAAAATTATGTTATCTAACACCAAATTTCAAAAAAATCGAGTGGACGGGTTTTTCTGGAAATATTTCGAAAATGACAATGTTTTTGAAAAATTGCAAAAATTTCCTATCTAATGATATCCACTTTTTGAATATGTTAAGTTGTATAAAAAATTATAGAGACAAAAATATTCACAATTATATTACTAATCACATATTAAAAGGAAAAAATCTAAAAAAATAAGAATTTGCAAAAGGGGTACTAACCCCCCAATTTTCCCCCTTTCCCCATACCCCACTGACACCAAAGTGGCTTTTGGTAGTTGACATCTGTATGTGTGCCAAATGGATGTATGTTAGTATCCACCATAACTCTAGAACGATAATATCTACGTTCTTAAAATTTTGTATTCAAGCTTTTTTTTCATTTGCCTTAGAGCTGATTATCTTTTGGGAGAAATCCAATGGCGGAGAGGGGGCGTTTACTAAGGGTGCATATTTTAAAGATGTAAAAATACCTGGACATATGCCTTAAAAATATCGATTAATTATGTTCTATGCAATTTTTTGATATGACGAGTAATTTAGTGGCAAAAAAATTCCTAAGGTATTATTTATGTGTCACGTTTAAGTTTACAAGAAAGTGTAGACTATTTTTTAAAGAAAATTTAATTTTACAAATTTTCTTTACAAAGTTTTTTAATGTAAAGCGTAATAAATGTAAAAATGAAATAAATATGATTGAAAATGCTGAATCTGTATTATCGATATTTTTTTAGAAGCGGCGGCTTTGGGATTTTTTTTACCTTAACATTTATTTATAATAATAAAATACTTATCTTTTGGGATTTTTAATGGTGTACTTTAAATTATACAATCTAAACGTTTCGATAACACTTACAGTTATCTTCGTCAGTAGTAATGTTTGTTAAAAATTGTTAAAGATGTAGTAAACAATTTTGTCAAATTTGAAAAATTCAAACATGAATTTTTCAAATTTGAAGATAACTGTAAGTGTTATCGAAACGTTTAGATTGTATAATTTAAAGTACACCATTAAAAATCCCAAAAAATAAGTATTTATTATGAGTGTTAATGTTGAAAGTTTACATTTAACATTTATTTATGTCTAATCTCGATCTGACATGAAGTTTTAAACGTCATTCGGATTTCTGTTTTGTTTTTACAAGGTTGCCTATTTTCGTTATGAACGTATAAAAAAGGGGTTTCATAAAAAAATTGAAATTAAAATTATTTCATTTCTTTTAGTATCTAGATGTCTATCAACCTCACATGAAGTTTAAAACGTCTGTTTGGCATAGATTATTGTTCTTGCGTTTCCAAATGTTGCCTATTTTTGTAATGAGCTTTTTATGAAAGATGTTGCATAGTTATCCTAAAAAATGTTATTAAAATTATTTTATTTATTTTAATTTCCATTTTGTAGGTTGGAAGGACATATGGCGTTCCAGATATTTTTGCTCAAATTTTGTTTTTGGACGTTTTCGAACATTTTAAAGTTATTGAGTAAACAAATTTTAAAAATTTTTTCACGACATAGTACATCCGTTGGATGTGGAAAAGTAATTAACCTTTAATATATATATATATATATATATATATATATATATATATGTGTGTGTGTGTGTGTGTGTGTGTGTGTGTGTGTGTGTGTGTGTGTGTGTGTGTGTGTGTGTGTGTCTGTGTGTGTCTGTGTGTGTCTGTGTGTGCCTCTGTGTTTCTCTGGTGTCTGAGTGTGTCTGTGTTTCTCTGTGTGTGACTGTGTGTGCTGTATCTCTGTGTGTGTGTGTGTGTGTGTGTGTGTGTGTGTGTGTGTGCGTGTGTGCGTGTGTGCGTGTGTGCGTGTGTGCGTGTGCGTGTGTGCGTGTGTGCGTGTGCGTGTGTGCGTGTGTGCGTGTGTGCGTGTGTGCGTGTGTGCGCTTGTGTGCGTGTGTGCGTGTGTGCGTGTGTGCGTGAGTGCGTGCGTGCGTGCGTGCGTGAGTGCGTGCGTGCGTGCGTGCGTGTGTGTGTATACACAGGGTAAATCAGAAAGAATGAGTTCAACAATAAGCTGGAAATATTAGACACCAAATATTATTAAAAATTATTATTAATTTTATTAAATACATGAATAAAAATAAAAATTATTATTAATTTTATTAAATACATAAATAAAAGTTTACCTCAGTAGGATTTGAACCTACGACCTGTACTCTGCTAGAGTAAAAAGCTTATAATAACCAAATATTATGTTTGAACTCATGCCTTTATACGAATGTCGATGGTTTAAGAGATACAGAGTGTTGAGGTTTAAATTTTATTCTGAAATTTCTCAATATTTGGGAAAGTTTTAATAACATGAATCTGAACATTCGTAGTAAATTAAAACATATTTTTTTATCTGTTAAGCTATGCTTGAAAAAGTTAAAAATCCAGAATTCTACATAAAAAGGTACTCTTGTTTAGGTCCTTCTTTCTCAGTTTCTGAGTTGTTTGCATTTAAAGGTTTCAATGTACTTTGTGGAGATTTTTTATTCTCACAAGATGAAAATAACGGTAACATTGATTGATAATAGCAATTACAACCCTTAAACCAAATGCTGGAAGTGTCAATCACTACATTTTACTATACATTCTCTTAAATGTCTCTAAATATTAACCAAAATGTTTCTATTATTTCTAAATGCATTCGCGACTACTTGGATTTTCTGCCGCAACTCCTCAACAGAATTAATTTTTTCACGATACACCACATACTCAAGTTTGACTATACTGAGAAGTCCAGGGCCGCCGCATGTCCATTGGAATTAGCCTTAGCAAAAACACAAATCATATCACGCATCTCACTGTAGGAAAAATTATTATGTCGTGAATTTTTTGATCACTAGCTAATAATTTTACACGAATAATAAATCACACGCTAATATTTATTGACATGAATATTTGACACTTAGAAATGAAATAGCAATATCAGCACCTGAAAACAAAAAAATACATTGAAACTTTTAAATGCGAATAACTCAGAAACCGATAAAGTTAGCCGACCTGAACAAGAGTACCTGTTTTATGTAGAATTGGACGTTCTTTTACATTATTAACATTTTTCAAGCATAGCTCAACAGATAAAAAACATGTTTTGATTTACCTAAATAATACAGTGAAAGTAGCGCCCTCTAGGAGAAACTCAAAATAAACTTGAGATTCGTAATTCTCACACCAAAAACCAATTTTCAGATTCATGTTATCAAAACTTTCTCAATTATTGGGAAATTTCAGAATAAAATCTAATCCTTCAACACCCTATATCTCTTAAAACAACGACATTCGTATAAGACATGATGAGCTCAAACATAATATTTTGGTGTCCAATATCTCCAGCTTAGTTTTCACTCACCCTGTATATACATGGTACAAAGTATTATGTAATGTTTGGTTATGCACTGCTCAAGAGTCTTTGTTTTCTTCAATGCGTGAAATGTTGTATGGTGGTTGTGTAACGTGGTGTTATGGTATGCCTGTTGGCGCCGTAAATTGCTAATTGTGGGATTCCAAAGAAAACATACTCATATTGTGGATTTTTGTCGTTGGTTATGGTTTTGAAAGGGTGTGGACTGTGCTGTTGGCGCCGTTCGTATAGTTGACGCCGATGCCCGCGTGTTTGAAATAATAGGAGACAAGTACCAGTTATGTGACTAATAATAATTGTTGGTATTAACAGAACGACAAAGAAGATGAAAAATCGATGCTCAATACCAGTTTTGCGCCGGACCTTTGTATAATTACCTGAAAGGGCAACCATGTCTTGGTCGCGCGAGAGGATCACTCCCCACAGGTCAGTCGCAGTTTTAGCCAGAGCTAACGTCGCTGCCACTTTTGTGGTAGCAACGTCCATATTGAGACCTCCGAGGAAGCTCAAAACAAAGTCAAACCTTAAGGGGTTGGACAGGCAGTGTATTGACTCTGTCGGTTCTTCTGCTTTCTAACATCGCCTACAGTGGCTTGGATGTAACTGGCGTTGATCCGGGTTGAAGAAGGCGCCACTGTTGGCGGTATGACCTTCAGTCACAATGGGACTGCCATCTTCTTTCGCAGAGGAGGTCGAGAAAACTCTGGGAAACCATTGTAACTCGTGGAGTAGTCTCCACCACAGTTATCTTTGCCTGATAGGTGTGGTACGGAGTACTACACCTATCTATATACCTCAGCAGCATGATTCGTTTTCGTCGTAGATGACTTCTTCGTGAAGGCGATTTTTCGTTGGTCTAGTTGTGGTCAGAAAGTAAGCCAGTTCTTTTATCGAAAGATTGTCGGCAGCACTTTTTTCCTGATATCGGTTCCAGTAGTCGTGTGGTCGACGGCTACTGGACTGTCCGTAAACTACTCTAGTGGCTGGGACACGTTATCCGTTGGTGGCGGCGTAGTCAGACATACCATTAGCGTTTTCTTAGGCCTCTTCTTCTGCACGACGAAGCCTTCGGGGATGATGGAACCGTGGCCGGCGTCTTGTTCCTTCCTTTTTTTATGGACACAGTATTGGCTGCTTCCTTGATGACGGTGTCGGCTGTGAAGGCGGCGGCGGTGGACGTCGATGGAGCCTCCAGTTCACCCTCGGCTAGCGAGGCGACGTTTGTTGGAGGTCTTCTTAGGCCACCTTCTCTTCTATGTGGCGGCGTTCGGTGTTGCGTCGCTGCTCGGTCGATCGAACGTCAGATAGAGCAGTGACGGTATCATGTCCTGTAGTGCCGGTGAAGCCACTCGTAAAAATGACGTGAGTTTATGTAGAATTGTTTCTAAATTTTTAAAATTTTAACTCTGAGTGTACTTCACTCGTTGGACTCAAACTTCGTAGTACTGATTTATAATTTGTGCCATTGTTTGATAGCTTTATTTATTAATCTTAAGTAAAGGAGTAACGTTCTTCATCTAATCTAAATGGGGTTCAAAAATAATAGTGATTGAACTGAACCTTTTAATAAGAAATTATTTAATGATCCCTGGATATAATTAAAGTTTCGATCAATTATTAATTTCGTTCCCTAAATGTAATATAGATCCGGGGTCCCAAAAGTAGATTGTCGATGATCCTTTGAATAGACGGGTGTAAAAGTTTGTGCTTATATAATTACCAATATCTAAAGTTAGGTGTCAGCACTGATTGCACTAGTAATAAATATAAGTAGAATAGTGGCACTAGTTTCACTTTTTGTGACGTCATTTGACGTTGGGAATTCCCCAGGGCTGGCTACGTGGCTGATCTCGATTTGACTTTGGGGTTGACCTTGAGAAAGTTGTTTACCTTAAGAAACAGGCTAACGTTGAGAAAGTGGTTGGCCTTGGACCTGCGTGGGGAATTTGAAAAGGTTTTTTAGTAATAAATAGGTTCTTGTAAGACAAGTGTAGGAACTATCGCTGGGTCCTGGTTTTGCGTGGGAAATTTGAAATTATTTTTAATAATAAAGAGGTTCTTGTAAGACAGGTGTAGGAACTATCATGTAGGCCTTGGATCTTGTGTTAGGGTCTACGCCCCTGGGAAATTTGAAATAAGGGGGCCCTAGCTAACTTGTAAGACAGCTATAAGAACTTGTTCTCGGGCCTTCGCCCACTGTCGCCGCCCCCTGGTCGGAAATGGTATGGGGCCCTGACCTTATAAGACAAGTGCAGAAACTAGCTCTTGGGACTTGGCCCCTATCTTGGCCTCCTTGACAGGTGTAGGCCTTCGCCCCCCGTCATAAAAAATTGTATTCTAATAAGGTGGCCCTAATGCTAACTTGTAAGATAGGTATAAGAACTTGTGTTAGGGTCTGCACCCCTTGTTTTGGTGCCCTTTGAGTTAAAATTGGTTTTTAGCGCCATCTAGCGGTATATTTTAAAATTCATACAGATCCTTGTAATTGTTAACGGCGGAAATTTTTTTTGAATTCTACTAAGAAGTCACTAACTTATCTTAGGAACTTGCTCTCAGGCCTTTTAGTTTTAGAATTATAAACATTCCCATAGGAAACATTTTTTGAGTTATGACCGGCAGATCTTTGCGATAGCATATCTCACATCTTACAAAAACACGCAAACTCGAAAACACGCAAACACGAAAACACGCTAACTCAAAAACATACAAACACGAAAACACGCTAACGCGAAAACACGCAAGCACAAAAGCACATAAACACGAAAACACACTAACGAAAACACGCAAACGAAAACTCGCAAAGCTGCAGACATGAATCAAGACAGAGAGTTGAGAGTTGAGAATAATTTTTCTTTATATGCTTTTATTTATTCCATATACCCAAACGATAAAGTGTCAAAGTTTTCTATTCTTCGACGTTTAGAGTAACTTATTCTAAACTGTTTAGGCTCAGGTCTAGTTAATACAGTGTAACATCTGTCTAACTATTTTCCTATCGATATAGAAAAAGAGAATCTTTACTATTGCTAAGCACCATATCTTTCATCAATTCAAAGTTTATAACGCGAGAGTTTTTATAGTTTAAGGCAATGCCCTTCACTTTACACACTGATTTAATTATATGATTACTGGTTGAAAACACGTTATAGCTGTAGTTTCTTGGTCCTGTACTAACAAACTCAGCTACGTAACTTCCTTCACCGTACGTCTGCAGCTCGTCGATCATCTGGGCAAGGAAATCCCCGCAGGTTGGATTCTAGTCACTGGGTTTCGCCACAAATATGACTCTGTCTGTATCATAATACAGAACATGGCAATCTAGTTTTTCTATATAGTTCTAAACGTGCATGAGCTGTCGTGTAAGCGGCTATGGACACATTAATAGTCTTTAGAGGTTCACCTTCACCCACTGGTCTATCCCAATTTTCAATCACCACATTATCAGTAATAGGTATAATGGATTGCACTTGGACCAAAGGATTCGTAAACAATTTGAAAAAGTCTTTTGGCTCGAATACAATGGGTTAAATGTTCACGTTGGCGAAACTTACCCCAAAAATAATTCAGCATCAGCTTGGCCAAGTACCTTAAACCAGGATTTTTCTTAATATTCTTTTCGTCTAGTTGAATATCCTCTTTATTGTAATATTCCGTTATGTAGTTCAACTTCTCGGCTTCTGACGTGCAATGACTAGGCCTTCCGGAACATTCCGGTTTGAGTTATAGGAAATTATCGATGTAACCACTAAACAATCCACCCTGTTTCGTGGCTTTGTCATATGAGGTTATGAGGTTACGTCATACTCCCAAATCTCAAAAACATCCAAAGCTTTATAGTTTGCAGAAATAGCTTTACGCAACTTGTCCACTGCAAATGTTCCAACGAAACTGCGCTCGGGTTCACTATGCCCGCATTCCCTTCATTTAGCTCAGCGCCGCAAGTCTTACATAACGCAAACATCAACTTGCCATGGATTTTTAGAGGTAATACGGGGTGATAGAGATTAGAGGGCGGTAGTATTCGGCATTTAACTAAACCCTCCACCGTGTCCAATGAAATGCTCTTACAATCTAAACCTACATGAATTTTCGGATGACCTACAGGATATTTACAGTATTTATTTACATAAGGGTATAACGAGCACACGTCATAATACATTATTTTCTCGCTAATGCCGTCATACTCATGGTAGAGTTTACTAGCATTAGTGCGACCACCGTAAAACGTGTCTTGTGGGTTTAAAGGTTCGTCATCTTGGTTACTTAGATTCTGTATAAACACTCTTAACTCATCGTTTGCAAGCATTAGTTTTTTAAAATAGCATTCACACATCTCCACTAGATTATACCCGCGCTTGTGTAGAAATTGAGATCGCGCCGCCGTGTTTTCGTTTCGGGCAAACATGGAAGTATTTAATCCTAGTTTAGGGTCAATATTAGCTTGATTGGGGAAACATTCCTCGCAACCGTGCCAATAGCATCCAAAAAACTCATAAACGGTATTTGATTCGACACAATATGACACCTTAAGGTGTTCTAAACTCGCGAACTTTCCCGGCATACTGTATGGTTACTTGTTGTGAATGTTCCACCCTGCGTAACCACTGTCTTGCGCCTGTAGCCGCCTTTTGGAATGAGCCCGATTGTGTTTTCTTTGAGGAAAAGCCTACAAAACACTTTATTGCAGGGACTAGCAATTGTGGTTGACTCCTCAAACGGATCGACTTTATTTTGGGTCGTGAAGGTCAACCAGAAACTAATGCAACCTTTAACGAGAATCTTAACATCCATCAGACAATACTTCACAATCTCCTCGTTCATCTTAAAAACATAATTACTTTGGGCCGCGTCCAATCTAAAAGTTTTTGCGGCTCTTTCGCCGAGATCTGGTCTGCACAATAATATTCGAGCGATGGCAAAGGACTCTCGCAATTTTGATTCTCGGATGTGTTGAAGAGCAATGGAAAATATCCCTTGGATCAAACGATTTCGGAAATACCGAGAGTGGTGATGGGAGGAAATTAAGGAAGCCAATACAACTAATATTGTCGCATTAAATGGAGATTAGTTTTAAGCCGTTGGAGATGACTTTGGGTCTCCACCGGTTATCATTAGCTAGTATGCATCTAAGCACAAAACAACCATCGTACCCCTTCATGTTATGTGCCATGCATGTAACTTTTAATTTTCGGGCTTTCTCGGCAACATACGATAGAAACGATTCAACAGGATCTTCATTGAAAATGTGCACCCTTTCGCTACACGAGTCTTGTTAACAGACATATAGCACAGATGTCCATTAGGTTTTTGTTCCTAGCACGCGGACCAGTAACTGTAACCGCATCTATGTTTACCCTTTACTTCATAAAGGTAAAATTTTGCGATGCGATACTTTCAACGAGGGCAGTTTCAACGACTCCCACCTCTCTACTGATCCGTCTCCCGAATGATAGCCGGGCATACCCGAACGCACTACCAATAATAAGTAGAGAGATTATATAGTTTGGAAGTAAATTTGGTACCTTTCTTTTACCATAACTCTAAATAAATTTTAAATGTAAGGGTGACTTTGTTTCATTTTTACAAACATATGCTTGTAATCCATCTAACATGGAAAATATGTACCTATGTACTAATGGTCTACTGACCGCAACAAGTTGTGTAATAATGCATTATTATTACGATAACAGGCATTGTAAATTGTTTTAACTTATTACTGATACAATGGCCTTCCTTAAAGTAAAACCAAACTAAATGTTCCTTTACTTAACCTGAAAGTATTCATATCAAATTATAACTTAGGGGAGAGTGTTGTATAGTGGGACAATATTTTTCAAATGATCATAAAATTTATATTTTAATCTTGAATCAGATTCTCAGCGAATCATTATACTGGAAACATAAAAGTATTATTAAAAAGTTTTTAGAACTATAAAAAAAGTAAAAAGGCTAATTAGAATAGGCTTGTCCCACTATACACCCAAGTCCCACTATACAACCAACCCCTGTTTCATAGTGGGACTAGGGTCATTGCATACTGGGACAACCTGATAATAATAGGATTAAGTTGAAAGAAAATGAATGTACGCCAGAAAAAAGATTCAAAATCATATTTTATTCAAAAATATTCCGAAAAACATTGCTTACATTGCTGAGCATTGGCAACTAGAACATATACAAAAAACAAAGGATATAAAATAAAACAAATAAACACAAAACGAATTTAAATAAATAGAAACCTTATTCTATGTTATAAGAAGAAAAGTCATATTTAAAACACCATAGTTTGGAAGCGCGTTCGGTCCCTCCAGAAATAAAGGGAACGGGAAGTTTAATTACAATATCATCTTTCATAATCAAATCTTCGTCCCTTTTTTCTGGGAAGAGGAATTTATCATTGGCAGTCTTTTTCAAATAATTCACGACATACTCTGCCGCTTCAATTTTTTCAACTTGCCCAACATAATATTTAATTCTCTTCTTCACTGGGTATTTAACAATAACAAAATCATTTATATTTATATCATAATCTGCTTCCGTTTCAATTTTGTCCGATATTTCGTCCGATATATCGGAACTGTCATCACACAAATCTTCAATTGACACGTCACTGTCGCTGGAGTCTGCAAATAACTTTTTTGTGACAGCGGTTACCTTTACTTTCTGTGCTTTTTGTTTTCTTTTTTGGCTATTTTCTCTTCTTCTTTTCGCTTTTTTTCTTCAATCAGTGGCGTATCGGTTAGGATCATTGATGTGACTTTCTTTCTCGTCTGATTTAATTTTCTGGATGCTGCTTTTAAATGTGGTCTTATTGATTCGGGAGTAACAATATTCTTTTTAGGAGTTAAATGCAAAGGCAAATCATTATCCGTATTCTCTCTGGAGCAACCTGGTTGGGCAGTGTCTTCTTCTGAAGGCAAACCATCTTTATCACAAATATCAGGATCATTCGTAGCATTATCGTCAATAGGCTCGGTAATAGGCTTGTCAACAGGCTCGGCAAGAGGCTGGGGAACAGGCTCGGCAACAGGCTTGGCAGCAGATTCCCCAACAGGCTCTGTACGATTTGTGACAAACGAACACAAATAGTCTGATTCCTGAAATATTTCGGAATTAAATGGACAGATCCCTGTGTGTTGGAAGCCTTTAATTATGTTGCTTGGTGTGAAAGCGGTTGTAAAAGATTTTCCAACTATATCCGCTATGTTGTACAAAGTTACTGGAATACCTGGATGATTGAGCAACCATTCGTCCATGGCTTTATTGTAGTATCCCTTAAACGGACCAAAACAGGTCACGTCGAGTGGCTGAAGCTTGTGACTACAATGTGGTGGTAATGTAACCAATACAATGCCGTTTATCTTGCAATATTGTAGGACTCTAACATCCATATGGCTCTCATGGTTATCTAGTATTAATAATATCTTGTTATCTGCATTACAATGTACTGCATCTGCAACGTGTTTCAAATACTCCAAAAAGTTTGTTCCAGTCATCCAGCCACTGGGGTTTGCGGCGCCTTTTGATCCAGGTGGTGCACCATTAAGCATGTGCGGTTTAAAGTTTCTCCTCGGGAAAATGAAAAATGGCGGTACGTATGTACCAGTAGCACAAATAGTGGCACACATTGTGACTAAAACTCCTCTCTCGGCGCTCGTCACTTTACCTACTTGCTTTTGACCACACGGGGCCATTATTTTTGGGGGCCTGTGTACAGTGGTAACTGCGGTTTCATCGCAGTTGTATATATGATTAGGATTTAAACCATATTTTTCAATCACGTTACGCAGGTTGGTAAAAAATAGACCAACATTATGTTTATTAAAACTTGTTGCACGGCTTAAGCTGGTGGCTTCAGGTGTTCGTAGACTTATGTTGTGTCTCGCTCTGAAAAGCTTTAACCATTCCTCTCCGGCACTCTTATCTCGCTTCCAAGATTCTGGAATTGATTTTTCATTGGAGATAGCAAATCTGTACACGAATAAGCGGGTTTCTTTAGCTGACAATCCATAACACATATTTGCTGCAGTAATCAAGTATTCACTAAGCAACTGTTCTTCGTCATCTGAAAAAATTTGAGAAAATCCATGATGCCTCTCAAAACAAAAACTTGCTTTTTGCTCTTCACTGGCACTCCTATATTTTGTGACATATCTGTGTAAAGCGGATTTGGTAACGTTATATTGACCAGCAGCATCTCTGATTTTAATATTTTGATTTATTACAGCTAACACAGCTCGCTTCATCTTGGTTGCATTTTCTACGTGCGCTTGCTTACTATCTTTATGGGATTTGTTGGTTCTCCTAACCCTTTTTTTGTTATCCATTTTCTGCAACCAAAAAGAAATATCTGTTATCCATAGTCTTATAGGTACCAAAATAACCTTAACTTAACCACATTACTATAAGTAAATCATGGGTAACGTAAATTGTTTAAAATAAAATTCAGCAATATAGCTAGCCAAACCATAAAACATTATTTAAATAATGTGATACAATTGTCTGTCCAAAATAACTACTATCCATTGCAGCCCCACTATGCACAATTCAATTGTTTTACCATTATAAAACAGTGGGGTTTATAGTGGGACAGTCCCAGTATGCACCCCATAATTTTGTCCCACTATACAACAGTATACCTTTTTTAGGTTATTAATTTATGTCGCCAACAAAAACATAAATATAAGCAATATTGATCTCAACTTACCTTGCAAACACTTTAGACAATATGTAGAAAAATTTTCACATAAATCCTTTGATAAATAACGCCGATATTCGATACGATTTCAACACGAAAATAAAAACTTCGCTTCCTAGAAATCAGATGTTCGGCGGTTTCAGACAAACTAAGGAATTTCCTGATAATATTTTTAGCTGATGACAGAGGGCAGTACACGTAAATGTCGCTCTAATTAATTCGGATATTTTCGTCGTTTAGTTTGCGGGAAATTTGAATTGTCCCAGTATGCAACCTGTCCCAGTATACAACAGTCTCCCCTACATTAAAAATATTCAATGTATAAGCTTGTATTTTATCTGCAGTATCTGAATATGACTAGGTACCTATTATGTTTTGTCTCATTACAATATTCACGCGTCAAATTTGCAGTGAGAATGACAATAATTAAACCCATACGATACGCCTATCCCACTATACCAGTTAAGATACCTTGTGGATACGCCACTGGTTTATGATCTGGTGCCAGATTATCACACTGTACTCCTCAACGTTGCGCGTCCCCTCTCTTACCTTGTCTAAGGTGTAACGTCTATTCCCTAACCTTAAAACAAAATATCATCTAATGATATGTAAATACTTTTCGCTCTCTTTATGATCATTTATGTTGAGCCCTGACACCTCTATTCCTCCCCTTTCCATCTTTATTTTACACATCATCTCTTGCAATTGGGACACGTGCAGCATTTGTATTGAAATGTAACAAATCTCATTAAGGATAGATGCTAGATTCTAATCTAACCTATAATCATAAATAGACTGAGATATCCTGTATATAAACAACATTCACTAGTGCAACAAAACAGCGTCTTATCTGATTTAATACTAATTGTGAGATAACACCTAACTTCGCCGCTGACGTGTCATATTACTACGTTGTACATTTACGCATTATAATGCTAACCTTAAAGGATTAAATTAATGTTGCAACCGGAAGTCAAATTCAATTAACAGTAAAGCCAGAATTGCACATTACCGATTCTCAATTTACAATCATTAAAGTGCAACCACACAAAAAAGGAAGTTGGTAACATTTAGAGTTCAAAGTTTGCTAAAATTTAAAGTTTGTTTACTATTAAAAATAGTCAACCAATTGGCATCCAGCAATCATTAATACAATTAAAATATCTCCCGCTTCGTTCGCGGGTCACGTAATTATTTTAAGATGAATCTATTTTAGGATTCGTGGGTGCAATCAAAGACTTCAACGTATAGCGCTTTACTAACGCTTTACAGTATTCCTTCGGGAACGTATGTGAAACCTTAACTTGTATGTACTATTAGAACCGTGTGCACAAATGTAACTCTTTTCCCTCGCATAGTAAACTCATGGTGCACGACATCATAACCGCCATATTCAATTATAATTAATCTCAAGTGATTTTTAAAGGATTTTATGTGTTTTAAGTGAAAATAGTAAGAAGAGCGTCGATTACCTCTGATTAAAAACGTTGTTTTAAGTGAATTGCAGTTAGAAAAAAAAATCCACGTGTGTTATGTCTTAGTCATTGTTTTTGGCGCGATGAACTGGTGGCGGCCATTTTGTTATTAATAAAACCGGCCTCATAGTAAGGTTACTAAATAAAATGTTTTAAATAATATTTAAATGCAAATGTGTTACAGTTGTATATATGGAAATTTTTTTGTATTATGAAGTAGCGTATTTTATTTCGGGAAGTGAATAACGCTTAAGATAGAATTCAGCATCTGGCGTCCATTTTAATTTGTTTACAAACATCAACCAAGTTTATTAAATATCAAGCGTTATTGTTGATTAACGAAAATACACTAAGAACAAAAGAAACTTTATAATTTAATTTTCAATGCAGGCTTTTGTATCTAGAATTTCCTTGAAAAGCTCGGGTCGTTTTCAATTTTCTAAAAGCTTCTTTCACAATATTGTTAGCGAAACTTAATTTAATTACTAGAAACCTATGATCGCGCACCCATCTTTTATATAAATTTGATAATTTTTTTGATTTAGGGATGTTTTGCTAAAGTTGTACACCATAAAGACAGAAAAAAGCTAGTTTTATGTGGTAAGTATGTAAGAAAATCAGACGCTTTAGTGTTTTTGACGTACGTTGTAACAAATAAGCATACAATGCGGTTAATGTGGCTGGATGTGTTCTGTCAAACCGTCATATCCTGCTTAACGTTCATAGAATAGGAGCATTGATAACTTGATCAACTAATTATAACCGTTCCTCAGTTATGTTAAATATACTATAACACATTTGCGTTTTTTCTTAATCGCATCAGTTAAGAATTGAAAAGAAAAAAAACTGTTAAAGTGGTTTCGTTTAATTAACTGAGACAATGCTGCTATTAATTTACTCTTAAAGACATGCTGGTGGTATTATTGTGCTGCATGATGAAAATAGTGGAGTTTTCCACGGGTAAACCCGTGTCTAACCAGATTTTAGTTGGAAAATATAAAAAGCGAATGATGTATAGACGAAGAGGTAAGTTATAAGAAGATTTATAATTTCAATTATTTAGGACAACAAATCGATTGGTCACTTTTATAAAGCTGCCATCTTATTTATTTGTTTGAAAAGTAAACATTAAAGGTGCTTTAAAGGAATAACTGGAATTCTTAAAACAAATTAGAACTAAAGCTTCTTAAGCACTTAGATTCTTTAAAGGCTAAAGTAAACGGAAAGGAGCTCCATTGCTTTTGTAAGAGAATTCTTTATTAAGCAACCGAAAACAGAATTCATGTTTTTAAAACGTATTTAAATAGGGAAGGAATATTCTTATAAAGTCAACTTTTGCAAATTTGTGTATAACGTATAGAATAAATCATGCATGCAAAGTCTAATGTTTGATTAGTTGACTTCCTTAATAATTCTTTCATTAATAAGCAGGGGAGGCTGGGACATTCAAAGCAGTTCTTGTCATAACTGAGCAACTGTCAGCGCATTAATGACCAGATTCGAACCATATAAACAAAGAATGATATACTTGATTATAGTTCATTAAAACATGCGTATGAAATAAAATAAATATTTCATTTCTAAATTTATATCATGGCCATCATTACCCCAGAGACTCGGGATAATCATAATTATGGCCACAATTAATATTTCAACAGTTATGCACAAAAATCACAAATGTCTGTGCAGGATTTAAGTGCCCAATTTTTGGATTTAATGCACTGTAGCCATCATTCTTCATTCTTTCTAAATTCTGCACAGATTAGGTTTTGTTATACACTGTTATTCTCTATGTCGTCATCCTTATCATGTTCGAAATCCTCATCCTCTGAGCCTGTTTGACGTGTCACACGTTTAGGTTTTCTAGCACTGATTTTTTGGAACTTCTTCCAAATTTTCCCTACTGAGAGTCGACATAACGATTTGTAAGTGTTGTTTCTGGGGTCTTCTAGTGTTTGATAGTCCTGGCAAGGATGAAATCTCGAAAAAGGATACTTTTTTCTGTGCTGGTTTCTCTATTTCCCTCTCTTCAGCCTCGTTTTCTTATTCGTTCTCTTTGGTTGGAGTTTGATGCTCTTGTTGGTATAGTTCTTTCCTTCTAGCCTGTTGACTGATCTGGAGTATACTTGTGGAAAAGTCTTTTTCGCGAAACACCTTTGGATTATATGTGAAGATTCCAATTGATGAAAAACTTTTAATAGCCCTTTCTGGTGTAGCAATCCGCATATAAGCGTCATTAAGCAATTCTGCTATTTTGAAGGGGGTTATTCTCTTATGAGGACGATTACTCATGTATTTATTAAATTCCATATTAAGAGCAGATCTAGAATATAATACTCATCTCTGGGTTGGTGCTCCTCAATATGCTCTCAACATCCTTGACCGGATTCAAAGCAGAGCGATTAGGCTTATAAATGATCCGTCCTTAACTTGTGACATATAGTTGCTTGAGCATACAAGAATCGTTTCAGTCCTTTCTTTGTATTGTTGGTATTATAATGGCTATTGTGCTTCTGAATGATATATTTTGTGATACCATCTTGGGCCACTTTTGCTAGGAATACTCGGTTTACTCATTTACATCATCAATTTGCAATACAAATTTCACCTTGTCGTACAAAGCCGCCGCAATTTACATTCTTCTTCATATCTAGTTGCATAAAAACATGCATTTAATTTTTTTAATTAGAACTCGTACGCATATCGTTCGCACATTCGAGTTTCAGACAGGTTCATGCGCAAAGACCTTAGCGTCGTTTTTGGTTGATGATATTTTTGCTGTTAAATATTTGTTTACTAAAAGTGCTGTAAATTTTATGGCACTTTTTTTATTTTTTACTTTAACTTCACTATTACTGATTAAGATTAATCTAGAGTGAGGTGATCATCTGCGTTAATGGGAAGTGGGATTCTAAAACACTTTAATCTTAGAAATTTAGTCATTTGGGAATTATAAGGCATACAAATCCAGATTGATTTCAATCCGGAAGTAATATTACGCAACATTTTCCAAAAGTCTGACACAGCAGGTATCCATTTCGGTATCTACAGTGTGTACAAGACTAAGGTATTCTGATTCCATTAATTACTCACGACATTAATAATTATTCATAGTGTTTACCGTTACTAACATTAGTATTAAGATATTTCTGTTTATAATTAAATATAATAGTGTAATAATATTTGTTATTGTAGAAATTTCTTTTAAATGTATTGTATAATGGTTTACTTGTTTATTCCGTATTTAAAAACAAGTTAGCGTCCGAGTGTTTAACTATTAGTTTCAGGAAGAAGCAACCCCGATTTAAAGCGAACATATCTAGGTACAAGTAAATATTTTTTGGTTAATAAGGCAAATCCGTAATTTTAAGAACCTGGCCCACTTTAATCTACGACTGATACATACATACATAGTTTTAGCTTAAACATCAAACTAAAAATGGACAAAAATGGTAAAAATGAAAAATCTGTAACAATTTAATACTATGTTAACAACATAAATAGAGCTATTGGTCTAGCGGTCAAATTATCCGACTGGTAATGTAAGCAATGAGAGTTCTAATCCCTATCGGGGATATTACTTTTTTTTGTTAAAATTGTTTTTAAATTTTATTTTAATAATTTTATTTTAATATACATTGAAATTTTAAAATCGCATACTTATTCAAAACGCTGTACAAGCGTTCAACATTAGAAATTATTTATAAATGTATTTTGACTTTTTGCTTTAAATACATTGAACATTACCTACTAAACTGAAAATCCGTAAGAAACTTATTCTAATTTTTGTTTTAGATTAGAATAAAAGTGTTGAGGGGCATGTAAAACATGAACTCAAAAAGTTTCAGTTTCATTTTTGCATTGTTCGCAGTTTCATTATATACTTGTATAACCCCGCTAGTACCTTTATTGTATATATGTATATATAGGGAAATGTTGAGTGGAGATACTCCAGATTTTTTTACTTTTACTGTCTGTACTTATAAATGTGTAAAAGTACCTACCAGCTTTTACTGGCGAAGGATGGGTAACAAGTAACAATGTTTAAATGTTACAAACATATTTTAGTTATTGGTTTTTATAGACTGTAATAAACAGTAAGAATGTGATAAAAACATTTCGAATTAGGTTTAACGACAATTGTCAAACCTGACTTAAGTCACCATTCTAAACCATATTAGAATATAATATTTATTTGTTTCATTAGTACAAAAAATGTCAATTTTCGGGATGATGAAGAAAGATGCTGGACGACGGGAAGCGGGTTCCAGTAATTTTTTGTACGAATAAAACATACATTTTTTTTCTCCAGCGACTTTTATTTGTATCGTCAGTCATTTATTTGCAGTTCACTGTTTTTGGGAACCCAAAAATGCCATTAATGTTTTGAGGTTTTTGGATTGAAATTCATAAATCAGTAGTAAAATTTTAATGTTGTTGAAAAGGATTTGAAACGAGCTTTCAAATGAGGTATTACTTGCACTATGATCCCATTTAAAATTATTTTACAAAATGGCTGCTGTCCGCGATTTTTAATGATTACGTCACTGAGTACTATTAAAAACGCTGCCTTAGTTCGGTTTCCTAAAATTTTATTAAGTTCAGTTTTATGGTTCACATAATGTTGGGGGGTGACTTTAGACGGGCACTATAAATAAAATAACGTAGTGAGTTTATAAGATCAACCTATTCGTTCATTAGGGATACTTTCTGTGTATGTTGATAAATTTCGAATGCATCCAAAATCAAAAATGTAAAAATGTTATATTTTATGAAGTCATAGGATGATTATGTACTATTAGATGTTTGGCATAATTTGATTTGTTTTGTGTTTATATTTGTAACACCTGATGTGTCCGGCGATACGTCCTATTGGCGAAGCTTAGCGTGACAGGCAAACGTCACTAATTTTCCCCGTGGATGACTATTTCAACGGTTCGCGAATCCTTCTGCTTCACTCTAAGTTGCGTTTACAGCGGAAAAATCTTAATGAGCCCGCTCAGGTGGGCGGCCCAGCTCAGGATCATCTAGAATAACAGCAGGAGTAGGCAGATCGAGGTCTGGTGCACTGTCTACATACCACACCGATACGAACTCTCGTTCCGCCACATGTTTATATCTCCATACACAACTTGTATCTTTATTATTCAATTAATTACTATCGTTACTACTGTTTATTCTCTATCATTATTATTATTTTATTTCATTATCATGTATAGTGCAGATTAGTGTTGAAGTTAGGTTAGGTATTTCTTCTTGTTATAATTTAGTTTAGGTTAATTATTAATTGTATTTGAATGCATTAATTTAATATATTTTTGGGTTTTGTCTTCTTTTTGAATGGACATATTTCTTTGTGTAAGTAGTCGTGTTAGAAAAATTTCAGTAAGTAGTGAATCGTTCTGCCAAAATCATTAGCGTTGTAGTGAACGTGTTTTCTACAAAGGTCGCTCTGGTAACAATTGGCACCTTGAACGTGGGGGCATTATCTGGACATCGCGCCCAGAGGACCATCACCACTAGCTCTCTGCAGCACGATAGGTCTGGAACTGTCGATTTCCAGTGGCGCCCAACAAAACGCGGAAGCAGTCTGAGCCGATTTCCTGTTTCAATGATACGTTGATCGACTGGAAAGCCTGGAAATTACGACCGATTCCAGGGTCCACCTGAATTGCGTCTTGAACGAGGAGAGAGCGGCCACAAGAATCTCAACGTTTACCGGTAGACCGAGAGATGATTCGGAATAATTCTCCTCTCACTTAGAAGAACACCTTCAAATCGCTAACACTGCACAAGAACAACTGTAAATCGCGAACGTCAGCTGCGGGGTGAAGCCACAACAGAGTGCGCTCGCCTACCTTTTCAAGGGCTGGGTACTTAAATCGCCGACAACTTCCGAACCTGCAGATCTACCAGCATGTGTCGCACCTGGTGCGCCGCCCACGGCTAAAACCACCACCATCCATCTAACCAATTAATCGCACCGGTGCCCGCTAAACGAGCCATCACCGTCACCGGCCAATCCATCAGCTTCGCCAGCGCCGGTAGGACTCGCCGAAAATATATTTTTGTGTTTTGCCTTTCTTCTGGAATGGACATATTTCTTTGTGCAAATAGTCGTGCTAGAACAATTCTAGTGGGTAGTGAATCTTGCTGCCGAAGACATTAGAGTTGTCGTGAAGGTGTTCTTCCACAAAGGCTATCCCGGAAACAGTATCTATTATCAAAGTTCCTAAATGTTTGTCCAATATAAACAGATTTACACCATGTGCAGTTCAATTTATAAATACCCAAACCTTCAAAACGTCATTAGCTGAATCTTCCGCATTAACTAAACATTTAAGAACATTCGTATTAGTTTTGAAAGCTACTTTGTACTTATTTTTTGTAATGTGAGCTACTTCTGATATTTTTCCAAAATATGAAATTGATATGTATTTACTTTCTATCGGTTCTGTGTTAACTGGGTAAACGTTTTTGATAGATAACAAACAATTTAAAGTACAGACCAAAACATTCTATTAAGAATTCTTTAGATCTAATTAATACACTAGAAAGCAATATCTGCTTTACGGATTTAGAGAAACAAATCAAATATGCCCAGTAGTTTCTTACATCATCCATGCACCTATTCATATCTTAGCAAATAAACTAAACAACACAATAATACCGTTAATAGTAGAAATTAAAACAATGTACTAAATATTCTTTAGAACTAATTAATAAACTATAAAACATAAAATTTTCAAAACTTGTAAGACTAGTATTTTTTTTAAATGCCTCCTCAAGAATTAGGCGTTTATCATATATTTTTTTATTTAATAATAATGTTGAATTAGTTTACCTATAGGTAGTCCAATTTCGTCAATTTTAGCTAATACCTTTACGGATAATTTAGAAGATCAAATTTTGTAATTAAACGTTTTTGATAAGATTGTATTTTGGTTTCATTATGTCGCATGTTAGCATGTTTTGATAGTTTACACCCTAACATAAAATTTACTCTAGAGAAAGAACAAAATAGAGTCATTACTTTTCGAAATTTAAACATAAAAATTAATGCACAGAACAAGTTTGAGTTCTCCATATTCAGAAAACCTAGACATACAGACATTACAATTCCAAACGATTCGTGTCACTATAAAACACATAAGTTAGCTGCATATACGAGTAAATTATGAATACATAGAACAATATTATTACTATTAAACACAGAATGTAAATACATATCAATTTTATATTTTGCAAAAAAAAAAAATTAGAATCTCAGCTCACTTATTACAAAACAATAAGAAGTTGGTACAAAGTAGCTTTCAAAACTAACACCAGTGTTCTTAAATGTTTAATTAATGCTAAATATCCAACTAATCACAATTTGAAGTCGGGTATTTATAAATTGTACTGTACATCCTGTAATTATATTTATATTGGATAAACGCTTCGGAACTTTAATATCAGGTACAAAATCACATTAGATATTACCAATTTAAACACACATACAAGTCTTATTTTGCCAAACACTTCACAAAATATCATATAATTATTACATTTTTGTAATGTAAAAAAGACAAATTCGATGTTTTGGAAGCATTCGAAATTTATAAACATAAGCAGAATAAAACATGTAATGAACGAACAGATTGATCATATAAACTCACCTTTAACAGGTATTTTAAATATAGAATTATAGTTTACATCAAGTTTGCTGTTTCACCTTAACGATTTATTATCACAACTACTAGTTATGATTTTACTTATATATTCTCTCCTGATAATGATACATGTTGTATTGAAATACATAGAGAAATAAACACGTATGTAAAAGAAATGATCAAATTATGTTGTATTTAAAATATTAGTGATATTAAATATGGAATTCCATCAAAGAATATAAAGTTAATAGAATTATTACTTTGCCAGGTGTTCAAAATATCGCCCGTTTACTTCCAAGCATTTTTCCAGGCGTCTGCGCATTTCTTTGGTTATCGGTGTTCGGTCTGTCTTTAATTACACCCCAAGTGTAAAAATCGAAGGGTGTGAGATCTGGTAACCGGGGTGGCCAGTGGAAGGGATCATTATTTCCCATCTACCTACCTTCAAAAATTAACATAACGTAACATAATATGTCATAATATGATATGCCATGACATGACATGCCATTGCATGCCATTACAAGAAATGACATGCCATGCATGTCATGATATGCCATGCCATGACATGACATAACATGGCATGACATACCACGACATGCAATGACATGACATGACAACATAACATGACATAATATATCATAACATAACATAACATAACATAACATAACATAACATAACATAACATAACATAACATAACATAACATAACATTACTTAATATAACATAACATACACATCATGCAATCGCTTTGTCTCAGTCTCATTTTTTGCAGCAATCATTGCCATGTACGCATCTTTTTTCTTACATACTACCTTTTTCACAGAATCATTTCACCATGCACATTTTTCTGTCTACATATAGTCTCTCTTCCACATATCTGCACGGCACAATTGACAACACAGTCTTTCAAGCTTATGCATGCACTTTTAACGTCACTTTGATTTGTTCGTTCCACAATGTTTCATTCATATTCAACTATTTACTCACAGCATCTGCATATTTCATTCGCGCACCATTATCTACTAGTTTATCTACCTTAATTCTGGACGTTCGCCCTAAACACACTCTCGATACAACCAAAACGGGGTACAATCCACACTTCGATCCGCGCATTATTTTTGTATCTCTCACCAGGTTCCTAAGTCGCTCGTCATACCCTATCAAGTCAATCATATATTGAGATTCACCTCTTTGCCATGTATACATATGCACATTTTTATGCTTAACCACTTCACCATTCTTATTGACTCTTTGGTCTCCGAACGTTTATAGGACGCGTTCAGTATGTTCTCTCTGTACACGCACCCATCCATTCATATCTCCCAATATAATCACTATTTCGTTTGGCTTAAATACGTTCAACACGTTCTCTGTATCATTCCAGAAGTTCTCACATTCTTGATCTCTTCCTCCATTTACCAGTGTACAGCATGCAATGAGAAATTCCACTTTTATTCTAATCCATATTACCCGAGGGGATACCAATTCGTACTGTTTAACATATCTTTTCGCCCTTTTACTCACGATCACTCCAACTCCTTTAACGGCATGCACTATGGTCTCTTAGTGCTAGACTATTACCCTCCATTTCTACGGCAACCTTCCCTTTGCGCTTTGTCTACGATACACATAGAATGTCAAGCTGGCTTTCATTCATTGCATTCGCAATTTCAAATTCTTTATCACGCATGCCCCTAACATTCCACTTACCAACTCGTCATTCATTCCTTGCGTTATCGCCAACAACGGGACCTGTCTGTTTCGACCTTCACCGCCCCTTGTAGCCAAGTCTATCCGAGGTATTCGAATGGTTATTTTTAGCAATTACATTAGCAGGTGATCCGGTTACTAGCCAAATTGTACCCCTTTACTGCATTCTGAGTATCGTGCGAAAAAAAAAGTTATTACTAAAACGGCCAATACAATAATCTGGAAAATATTATCATGTTTCTGAAATGGCCGCTAGGGGGCCTAACTGCAATCTTGAATCTAAAAAGTGATATTTCTGTGAATTCTGCTATATTAACCTAATAAAAAAATAACTGATCTTTGAAGTCGAGGATAATCTGAACTTTTTTTGTTTGGCTTTTTTGACGTATTTATAAAAATAAACTGGCGGAGGGGGGGTATTCAAAAGTTTCCTTAAATCACCCCCCGTATCTTCGAAATGGCTAATCCGATTTTAGCAAACTTGGGCGCGTTGAAAAGAGCTTTTCTTGGGCTACAAATGATAAAATAATTGAAGTTTTGTTAGTTCCACATGTCACACACACAAGCCTCTCATGACTAGACAAAACTGCAGCTTTAATTTCGGCTCTCGGTATGTTACGTATTGCGTTACGAATCCGGTTTTTCATATCTTCTATAGTAGTAGGTTGAGTCCGAAACACGATGTCCTTTAAGCGCCCCCATAAATAAAAATCGAGTCAAGTTAAGTCTGGGGATCGCGAAGGCCGTGGAAACAGACTTCCTCTTCCAATCCACCGCTGTTGAAATACTGCATTAATATGCTCTCGCACATTAATAACAAAATATGCTGGGCAACCATTCAACTGCAAAAACAATTTTTGCCTTGTTTCCAGAGGTACATCTCCCAACAACAACGGTAGTTGATTGACCAAAAAGTCAAGAAATACATTGCCATTGAGGGGTTGCTGGAAAAAATATGGCCCAATAATTCTGCCTCCCAGTATGCCACACCATACATTTAAACCCCAACGTCCTTGGCGCTGAAATTCACGCAACCAATGGGAATTTTCTGCAAACCAATAATACGTATTGTGCAGATTGACTCTCCGTCACTACTGAAGGTGGCTTCATCGGTGCAAAGAATTTGAAATAAAGATTCTCTATTTTTGCGTATCATACCTAACATCCAATGGCAGTAGTCTAACCTTCTATCAAAATCTTCCTCTTTCAAGGCCTGATGCAAAACGACATGATATGGGTGCATTCTTAAAGTAATTAAAAAAAGTTTAAACGAATGCCTATATATTATGATGGCCATTAGAACTTACCTATGGTCCTTCAAAATATTTTGAACCGTTGTCCGTGGTATGCCCAACTCAGTGGATAATGCTCTTGTGCTAACATGAGGATTTCGTTCAATATAGCCCAGTACACCGTTAGATTTCCTTGTGTTCTTCCAATTCTTTGACGTTGAAACGTAGGCCGAAAACTACCATTGGCTCGTAAGCTCGCCACTAATCGGGGAAAAACTCTTGCATCGTAAGGACGCCGATTTGGATATGGAGCCGCGTAAACGTAAAACGCATTTTGAAAGCACAAAAATTGCTCAAAGTAACGCGAAAGTATTGACAACTATTGACAATTTGAGGATTATGTATGTTTTGTTTAGGTATCTGTTTCCATTGCCTGCTTCTATTAATTGTATTTTTCGTACATATCCATAGTGAATATGCATTTAAACAAACAAAAAATAGGCCTTTCATAACTTTTAGCATTGCTTACTTTCCCGTAGTAATTTCAAAAAGGGTGATTTTATTCTGGTGAATAAATTTACAAACATTTAAAATCGCAATTTCTAGGTAACCTATTCAGAGCCGAAATTGAAGCAGCAGTCTACCCATAAGAGGCCTAAGCAATGCACAGAGTGATGGTCAGCATTTCGAGCATTTACGGAGGCATTAAAAAACCTTCCTCTTTTAAATCGGTCCTTTTTAGGGCCATAACTTAATAACATAATAAAAACAATTCCAGAAAAATATATTTAAAAAAAATATATATATAAGGGATTTTCATATAAAGTTTTCTTTGGCCGATATTTTAGGTTAGGAACAAGATATTGAGATGCAGTTTTCGCGAGCTTGCTTAGGCATCATTTAGCTGCTTGTTTATGAAAAAAGTCATACCAATGCAACTTGCGAAAATTAACCGTTTCTGTCGGAATGTCGAACAAAGCCCTCTAGCGACGACATGTGACACTAACAAAACTTAAATTATTTTAACATTTGTAGCCCAAGAAAAGTTCTTTTTAACGCGCCCAAGTTTGTTAAAATCGGATTAGCCGTTTCGAAGATACGGGGGGTGATTTAAGGAAACCTTTGAATACCCCCCCACCACTTTATTTTTATAGATACGTCAAAAAATGCCAAACAAAAAAAGTTCAGATTATCCTCGACTTCAAAGATCAGTTATTTTTTTATTAGGTTAATATAGCAGAATTCACAGAAACATCACTTTTTAGATTCAAGATTGCAGTTACGCCCCTTAGCGGCCATTTCAGAAACATGAAAATATTTTCCAGATTTTTGTATTGGCCGTGTTAGTAATGACTTTTTTTCCGCAAGCCTCAACGAAGTATAGTTTCCCAGTTACAGTACCTCGCATTCTTAGTTGGTCACCCTGTACATTCAGAATGATATTTTTTTCATTCCCAGAGAGAGAACTAAGGTTCAAACGTTTTGCTGGAGAAAAATCGGAAGATGCCGTTTTCACCAGCGTTTTCAGCCAAAACTCGAACATTTTCATGTACTTGTTTTGAAATAACAAATGTGGTAATTGCATCTTAATGCATCCCCCATTAAGTGAGTTATATTTCTAATTTACATATAATTAGATAATAGTGTAATGAGTACTTTCTAAATTTATACAAATTTTCTTGGAATTTCGGACGATCCTCGCTATCCTATTCAAAAATGTGTTATCTGCTTCAGTAACGATGACGTTTGTATTAGGTTGTAACAACCCATTTTGAGTTGCAGTAAAATATACCGTAATTTACGTTCTTCGTTCATTTAGTTGTAAATATAAAAAAAAAGTGTTTAATTATTGATGATTTGTAAGTATGTGGTAGGCAACTTAATTTGCATTTTGTTGTAACTTAGGTGCATATATTCTTAATGGTTTGTACTCCCACTTCTTTAAATTATTTTTTTCTGCTCATATTTTCGGGCAACGCGTCATCATTTGACTTCTGAAGCGTCCATTTTTTCATTTCTTGTGGTACGCTGTTTGATGCAGGAAGCCATTTTGGGTTTCCACCTAAATTTTGTGAAAAGTGCCATTGATTTAATGGTAAGAAATATTTAACTCGTAATACTAAAATTTAAAGCATTTGCTTTTTGCAGGCAGTTTGATTTACACTTTTATTTTATTTTTTGCACATTTAATTCTATTTTAATTACCTTTTAATTCTACTTTTACGTATGCTTTCATTTTATTATTGCAATTTTGCATTCAATGCAGATCTAAATTTTGATCACAATTTTTTATTTGAACTTTCGAGAGAATACAATAAATATTGGATTGTTCAAATTTCTTGAAGAAAAATTTATAAGAAGTAAAATTCCATTTTGGTGATTTACAACGTAAAGCATTGTTATTTCGAGATATTGCGTAATATTGGTGCAAAGATGACATCACCTTGGTTTGCATTTCCGCATTTATTTTTACAATACCAGGGGTTCTCAAGAAGATGTATTATATTTAGTGACAGGTATTTATAAATTTAATGATTTCTTAGTATAAGGCTAATTTTATATAACCCTAAATTTAACTGTTAATAAACATAGTCTGCATATTTTTTTATTTTTTACATTTTGGTAAAATTTTTACTGTAAACCTCGGTTTAGTTATTCCGAGCATACTTAAAAAATAACTTGTCGTCCGAAATCATTTTTATTAGTGTTACATTGCAGTTTTTTTCTATTGATGTTAAGTGGAAATAACAGCATAAATTGTGGTAATTAAGCAAAACAAAAGATTGAACCGCCCTATTTTAATCAACCTACTGAGACAAAGGCATTATTTTTGGTGAACGGGTTGTATCTCGAGTTAGTTTAACGAATGTTTTTGAGAACATTTAACATCCATTAATTTATTAAATTTTTTTAAACCTGTTCAACCACATCATTATAAGTGGTGATCTTCACATCTCATTATAAGGTAATTCAATCTCAAGATATTTGCAACCAACAAAGATAGAGCTGTCGCTTCATTTCTTATTAATGATAAATTGATTTACCTAAATATAAACGAAGCATGATAATGACGTCGCAAACTCTCTGCTGAATCTCGAAACAGATTAAATGCACGTTAACAAACATTACTTGGTTTGGTAAAAAAAAAACTTGCAGGTTAGACAAAGACTTAGATGGTAAATCACTTAATTTTTTTTCTTTTTGTATGTATTATAGGTCATAATTACAATTACAAGTATATTTTTTTAAAATATGGTATAGGAACATACGAAACTGAAAAGTCAATATAGTTTACGGACCTTATAGTACATGCCATTAATAAGTATGTCACTGACCTGTCGCTGTCAAGATGATTTATTACCTCTCTGTCATTCTCTACTAATACTCCCTAAACGTCTGATGAGAGCTCAGGTCGCCGACACCCTGTATACAACGCTTTTGTATCGCCGAGTTTTTACATTTTTTAATCAAACTACTAAATATTCTAACTACTATCTTAAAAATAATATTTTACTTTAATGGAATGGAATGCCTATATAAATGAAAATAATCACAAATAATAAATAACAAAATAATTCCTGAACGGCGCTTGATATGTAAAATGGAAATTTTGTTACACAGTTGTGTAAAGTTTGTTTAATAGTAAAACCAAAAACCCAGAACAACTGTATAACTTTGCATATTTATCCGGTTTTAAGAAACAGTTAAAGTCCAAATTCATATGAAAGTTTATAAAAGTTTGCATTTTATAACACCACATTTGTAACATTTAAGTAATTTAAAATATGTTAATGACTAGCAATACAAGTGTACACACCGGTACATAATACATTGACATTTTAATGTGAGTTTTAAACTTGTAATTACAGAACTTAAATATCCAGTACTAGATTCTGTTACTAAAGTGATTCATTAAACTTTTTTATCTTTTTACTTTATATATACTCTTATCGTGGTATAGGTTTCCGTTGGGAAATCTCATGTTCGTATTCCTCAGAAATATTAATGAAACACAGTGTTTGAAAATGGACTGTGGCATTTTGTGATCTAAAAGAGTTTGAACTGAATTTTCATAATAATGAAGTTTGACGCATTATGGTAATTCAAAATATTAAAAAAAAATCTAAACATAATTTTAATACGGCCATAAATACTGATTATATTTAATTTGTAAATTAATTCGTGTTTTATAGTCGTTTTAATATTAGTGTAATTTATACATAATTTATTGCAATAATCTTTTATGTGCTGGAAGATAAATGCATGACCATTTATGCAGATATTATACACCTAATCAGTATCTTATAAGATAATCTGCGCCCACAATAATCTTCCATGCGACGATGCCTCCTTATAGTCTCTCTCATTTTATAATCAATCACTACAGTAATTGAAGTAACGATTCGCAAGGAGCTAACGTGGGGCCTCTACTTTTTCTTTGATATTACTTTGATAAAGTGCGAAATATGTTTACTTATATGAGGCATATTTTTGTTTGCTTTGCAGTAAAATGAATGGAGACTGCGGATTGTTATAAAAAGACACACGAACTATTGAATAAGTCGATATCAAAAACTGAACCACAAAACAACCTTTTTTTTTTCATATGCTTTTAGGCTCACTTTAATCCAGACTCTTCTGTGACCAAACTGGCGCTTCAGTGTGGGTCTAGGACATTCCACTGAGTTACCAAAACACCGAATCTATATTTTAATGGTTCAAAACGTTGAACGTGACCAAAACGCCGACGATCATTTCGCCGACTGCGGCCATTCCGCCGAATTTCAATACTGGACTATTACACCGAATATTACCAAAACGCCAATATCATTCTACCGAATGCGCCCATTCTATCGAATCTTGTGTCATTGACCAAAGCGCCGAATTCCCAAAATGCCGACACGATTACTTTATAGATCCAAAACGCCGAAGCTTAATAATTTAGGACTAGATGCCCGCATCAGTATTTTTATAGATTGCAATTAGGTAACATAAAAGCTGGGATAGATTTTTAAGACTCTGTTTAGGACTTTTTTGGATCTAGAAACTTTTTGCAACGTTCGAAATATTAAAAATGCATTTAAATGCGTTATTACTAACATGCTTAAAGTATTGTATTGAATTTAATGGCACACACTGTTACTGGACCGGGACAACCAAAATAGCTGTTTTTTTAGGTGGTGTCAACCGTTAAGGTTATTAACCACAGTATATCATACAGTATTTCTATATTTTTGAATATGTATTATTTAATTGCAGAAACGAGAATACTTGTTTTAGTGTTGTTCTGTTTATTTGCAGGGCATTGTCAAGAGTAAATGTATATCCGTACCTTTGTTTTATTGCTTGTGACCTTGGGCATTCATCAAAGATATGCTTTATCGTGATTGGGATTGAGCAGTTCTAGCATAATTGTTTAGTTTGATCTGATAGTGTATGGGAATCCGTCATTTTTGTATGTCCTATCCTCAGCCTTGTTAAAACTTATGCCGCCTAGTCATTGGGAAGTACCGCTTTATACAGGTTAATGTTGGCAGGTGTTGCTTTAACGCTCTATTTTCTGACTCCCCGCTCCTTTACCATTTCTCCCATATTTTATTTTTAATAAATTGTATATCTTTCAGGTCATTTTTGTCTTCAATATTTAATCTTAAGCATGATTTCGATATTTTGTCGTAAATTGGTGCGTTTGATTTTGTACCTTCAGCTTCTTTACTTAATAATGTGTAATTTATATGTCCCTGGTTGGCAAAAACCTTAGATGCATATTTTAACAGAAGCCATATCCTTCTATACTTTAAAGGAAGCACTCTCGATTCCGCGTATGTACTACTTGTAGGACTTGTTTGATAAGCACCTATGACATATTTCAGACAGAGATTTTGAATAACATCGAACTTACTCAAACGGGATTTACGGACACACACGCACGCACCCACGCACGTACGCACGCACGCACGCACGCACGCACGCACGCACGCACGCACGCACTCACGCACGCACGCGCGCACACACACACACACACTCACTCACTCACACACACACACACACACACACACACACAACACACACACACACACACACACTCACACACACACACACACTCACACACACACACACGCACACGCACACGCGCACGCACACGCGCACGCGCACGCGCATGCACACGCACACGCACACGCACACGCACACGCACACCCACACGCACACGCACACGCATACACACACACACACACACAATCGAAGCAAGGCATTTTATTATATTAACTATTTTCCTTGCCTTTGTAACTAGTTCCTCAACATGGTTTGTCCACAGTAAAGATGAATCCAAGTTCATTCCGAGAAATTTACATTGTAGGATATTTTTTACTTGTTGCCCATTAAGGAATAACTTAGGTTCGTGATGTGGCGTTCTTATCCTGCAAAAGTGTATCCACACTGTTTTACTGGTCGATATACGGAAGCGTACACTGCCCGCTTGTTGTTTTGCAACATCAACTGCTCTTTGTAGGCTTGCATTCGATGGCGTACCAAATTTATTAGAGTAATACATCGTCAACATATCTACATCTACCAATAGAGCTATCCAGTGTGCTAGTGATACTATTTATAGCAATACTGAATAATGTTATGCTGGTAGGGGATCCCTGAGGGATACCGTTTTCTAATTTGTGTGCAGTTGATAGTGCATTTCCGATTATTACTTTAAAGTATCTGTCTTTGTTCCCCTGAAGTTTCTCTCGTAATTTTCTGTACTGCTTACCCCTTTGTAATAATTTGCGAACACTTCTGCTACTCTCAAATTATCGCTAATTATTACAACATTCAATAGCAGTTTTGGCCTCGTACAGTTCTTGCTTTTTCCTGTTTTTTACCCCGAATTCTGTTACACATTTCCGTTGTCGTGGTATTGGTGCCTATGTCGCTAACATATTGTTGCCATGAACGCTTTTGAGCTTTCCGTATTTGAAGTCTAGCGAAAGCTCTTAGCCGTTTAAATTCTAGTAAATTGTACATTGGTGGATTTTGGCAAAACTTCTTAAGGCTTTTTTTCGTTCTCGTATGGCTTCAGCTATTTTGGGGTTCCGCCAAGGAACGGGTATTCTGTTCGCTTGCCCTTTTCATTTTAGTACTGTGGTTTCGGGCGCTCGGATAATCGATTTATTAAAATTATGTATTCTGACATTAATATCCTGGTTTCGGTTCACAGGAGATAAGTTTTTTCTGAATTCTTCCCATTTCGCTTTTTTGAGGCACCATTTCTCAAGTGATGGTGTAGGTGGCTTTGAGTTCAGGACTTTGGCGAGCATTGAGAAGTGATCACTTCCATGTAAGTCGTCTATTGTTTCCCATAAGAAGTGAGGAGCTATACTAGGCGAGCACATGGTCAGGTCTATGGTTGAGAACGAATTGGACCTAGCGTTAAAAAACGTCGGTCTGCCATCGTTAAGGAGAACAATTTCCTTATTATTAACTACTTCCTCTAGAATTTTCCCTCGTTTGACATACTTTACTGAACCCCACGGCGGATTATGTGAATTCAAATCTCCTACTATCATAAAAGGTTTTGGAAGTTTTCCGATGATGTCCTCAAGATCTTGTTATAGCCACTGATCGTCTGCCAGATAGATATTACATATTGCTAGCTTGATAGGGTACGACACTTAAGTTGCTACTGCTTGTAATGGTGTGTTTAGTTGTAGTTCTTGATGAACACAGTCTTGATGTATGAAAATAGCTACTCCGTCTTTTGCACGTAAATTACGTGACATGTTTCGTCGTAGACAGTTATACTGGGGTAGATCAAAGTTGTCAGTGTTTTTAAAATGTATTTTTTGTAACCAGATAAGTTAAGGAAGATACTTTTTTATTGTTATCCTTAACTCTCCTGAACTTTTACGGCATCCGATACAGTTCCATTGAAGGACTTTATCCATGATTGGTTAGGATAAATAAAATAGGTCACGGTAACGCATAATAAAACAAAAAATTAAAAGAACAAACGAGAAAATAAATATAAACGAAATGAGTAACACAACAAAATATCACAGTATAAATATCACAGTAATATATCACAGTGAATTTATCACTACAAAAATATCACATAATCTATCCTAGACTAACCTATCTAATGACTAGAGATAGTTTATCCGTCCCCTTCTCCAAGGATTCACCCCTTGGAGATCTGTATTAAATTTATAGTCTTTGCTCTTACTTCGTGGAATTCCATATTTAGTGGCATTAATGTTTTAAATACAATATTATTCCACAACTTCTTTTATAATTATTTATTTCTCAACGCGTTTCAATACAACATGTATCATTATTAAGAGAAGAATATACGTAAAATAATAAGAATTAGTAACAAAGCATTAAGATAAAACAGCATACTTCATGTAAATTATAATTCTAAATTTAAAATATCTATTAAAGGTGAGTCTATAGGATCAACCTGTTCGTTCATTAGAGATACTTTCTTTTATAAATTTCGAATGCTTCCAAAACATCTAATTTGTCTTTTTTATTACTTTATTAAGTAACAACTATTCATGACCTCTTATTTATATGATGTAATGTAGCGTCGCGATGCTACCGACGCCTATTATTAGACCGCTTTGTAAAAGAAAAACACTGTAGAATTCGTTTCAAAGCATGCGATATTTTGACATCTTTATTGTTTTTCGTTCGAAAATGTTCGCAACGGTTTGAGTTCTCGTAAAAATCGGGGTCAAAATTTTAAAAATTGTAAAAAAACATGTCCTAAGCGTTTTTTCGAAAAGAAAAAATGCGCAGTAGTTGAAATCGTCGCCGTGAAAAAAACATCAAAAATCACGTTAAAAATTCCATCAGGAAGTAGTTTAAAAAAATTACCAAATTTGCAATTTTTTCGATTAGATATTTTCGGCGATAACTCGAAAATTATAAAAGATTCGAAGGTGGACTAAACAGCAGTCGATTCAGCCCATTAGGACACATCGCTCAGCTTTGAGACGATATGGCTGCCTTTAAAAATTCGAAAGTTATGGGCATTTATGTAAATTTTGAAAAATAAAAACGTTGCGATAACTGGAAGCCAGTACGACAAGTCGAGAAACAGAGTCGATGTTGTTCATTTTCGCACCAAATCAATTTGGACACGCTGCACATAAATTTGGAACAAATTTTTCGTCCAAAATTTTTTTTTTAAGCTTTGAAAGGCCATTGCGTTACAAATAATGGTCCTATTTTGACGAACTGTATTTCCTGGTTCGTTACCATGAAAGGAATCGCAAGACAACAAGTATTCACCTCTCCCCCTCCCTCTCCTATTTTTATAGACCCGTCATGTTTCCCCATATAAAAAGCATTGAAAAAGTTTGTAACTTGCTCAAAGTCCGGTCCGATTTCTAAACTCGAAATTCGATTTGAATTCGATAGTGAACGTAACTTAATTACATAAAAACTTAATATTCGCCGATAAAATTGTATTAAAATAACTCATGTGGCACAGAATTCTAAATATTACGGCTTTTCAAAATTTTTTGGAATCTTTACAAAACCGGAAATAGCAATAAATATTACGCATTACTAAACAAAATCGTATCTAAATAGGGCCAAAATTAAGACAATGGGAGGAATTCAAAGTTGCTCAAATTTTCGTATTTTTTATTTTTTTAATTTTTTTAAATTTTTCCACTTCTTCAAAATAAAGTGGTTTTCGGTTGACATCGCCCCTCGAGAAGTCGACGCAGAAAGATTCACGTATCTGTTTTTTGTCGTTTTCGAGATATTCGAGTTTGAAGATTCGTTTCTTCCCCAACCCCTCACTCAAAAATCCTAAGGAGCAAAATTTCAAAGGTGCCCTTTGGCGACAGATCTAAGTGAACCCTATAATAGGGCACAGGTACAGTCCTTCGATTCTATATCTGCGTCGAGTTGTGATCAAAAAATCGATTTTTGTCGAAAAAGTTTCGTCTTTCCTAAGCTCCTCTTCAGCTAACACTCGATTCAAAAACACATCGAACACGGTTTTCGATGCGCCAACTTTTTGTGTATCTTATCCGCGGCAAACGGTTTACGAAGTGCGAATTTTTTAGTTTCAGCAGAAATTTCCACTTCGACGGATTCCCCGAACATGCAACATCGTCCCGGAGAACCAGCACGAGTAACCTTTAATATGTATCACACGTTACGTTTTGCCACTTGTCGATATTCAACCCAACACGCTCAAAAGGTGCAGCAAATTTTGGTCGTTTTTTTGGCGCCCTAAAATGTACAGACCGAACATCTCAATAGATACGGTAAGTTTATAAATTTCGAATGCTTCCAAACCTTTAATTCGCCTTTATTTATTATTTGATAATGTTTTGCGAAGTCAGAAGGTTATTATTTACTAATGCATGTTTGGCATAATTTAATTTGTCTGTGTTTTTATATTTGTAACATCTAAGGTGTTCTTTGTATCTAATTTCAAAGTTCCTAGGTGTTTGTCTAATATAAACAGAATTACAGGTTGTGCAGTTTAACATAAACAAACTCACCTTCAAAATGTCGTTAACTCAATCTTTGGTACTAAATAAACATTTAAGAGCATTGGTATTAGTTTTGAAAGCTATTTCATATTTATTTATAATATGTGAGTACTTTTTCTGATATTTTTCAAAATATGAAATTGATATGTATTTATTTTCTGTTGATTCTATGTTAATTTTTAGCTAGTGTCGATTATATTTAAATTGTAACCCCTTGCTTGTGCAATTATTGATATTTTTTCATGCACTAATGATCTAGATGCAGCTAACTTATGTGTTTTATGGCGCCATGAATCATTTGGAATTGTAATGTCCGTATGTGTAGGTTTTCTGAATATGGAGAACTCAAACTAGTTCTTTGTATTAATTATTATGTTTAACTCAAGAAAATTAATACCTGTATTTTGTGCTTTTTCGAGTGTAAATTTTATGTTAGGATGTAAATTATTAATATTAATGAAGAACTTGTCAATAAAATCTAATGAACTATCAAAACTAACGAAACCAAAATACAACCTTATCAGGAACATTTAGCTTAAAAATTTGATCTAAATTACCCATAGAGATATTAGTCAAAATAAACGAAATTGGACTGCCCTTAGGTAAACCGTTTTTTTTTCTAGATAAATCTTATAATTGAATGTGAAACAATTTTGATTAACACAAAGATCAAATAATTGAATTAACTTCATTCGTTAACTAATTCAACATTATTATTAAATACAAAATTAATTAATAAACTCATACATTCTTGAGGGGTATTTTAAAAACGCATAATACCAACAATTCGAAGTACAAACCAACGCATTCTCTTAAAAAGAACTAATTAATAAACTACAAAACATAAAATTACCACTACATAATATACTTGTAAGTTTTAATGTTACCGATATGTTTTCTTAAATACCTCCTCAAGAATGTATGCGTTCATAAAATAAGTTTTTATTTAATAATAATGTTGAGTTAGTTGCAAGAATAGAGTTAAATTATAATTTTAGCTAATATCTTTATAGATAATTTAAAAGATCAAATATTTTAATTAAATGTTTTTGATGTGATTGTATTTTGGTTTCCCTATATTGATGATATTTTAGCATGTTTTGATAATTCATCAGATTTCAATGATGAATTTTTAATTAATATTAACATTTTACTTCCTAATATAAAATTTGTACTAGAGAAAAAATCAAATAGAGGTATTAATTTTCTAGATTAAACATAAAAACTAATACATATAATAAGTTTGGGAAGTACGTATACAGACATTACAATTCCAAAGGATTCATATCACCATAAAACATATAAGTTGCATATAGGTCATTAGTACATAGAGGAACCATTAAACGAAACACATTTCAGTAAAGAAATATCAATTATAAAACATTTCATATGTAATCGGATCTTTAGTTAAAAATCTAGAATACAAATTATCTAGCAAAAACGTTTACCGAACAGAAAATAAATACATATCAATTTCATATTTTGGAAAAATATCAGAGAAGTATGAAAGTATAAACTTTCACCATTATTATACTTAATTAAAACACTTTTGGGTAGTGTAAATGGTGTATTTTTCTGATTATTTTTTTAATAAATATGTACGTTTCGATAACAATTGCAGTTATCGTTCTCAGTAAACCGCAACATCAATAAAAATTACGTAAGGTGTTCGAACAAATTATGAAATATGAAAAAGGTGAAAATGCAAACATAATCCTGCTATTAATATAACAGTTGGATAAACGTATAAAGTCACCTATTATGGAATCTAATTTTAGTAAAGAATGGCTAGACTCTTAATAAATTAAATATTATTAATCTGCCTTGAAGATGAAACATCAGAACTCCCTCTAACGGTTGAATGCTAACAGTAAAAAATGATATAATTAAATAACAAAATTTAATCAAATCATGACGTAAGCGTAAAGTTGTGAAAAACATTAATTTCAAATTGATAAAAGCACTCACAATAGAAACTTGACATACCAATTAAAGATCTAGTCAAATGTGACAAACAAATTGTTTCTTGTTAATAGTTGTTATACAGTGAAAACACAAAATAGTGCGTATAATTTTTTTTTTTTAATTTTAATTACATATGTTAAATTATTGTGCTGCTGTGGTAACTTAACATTAAATGGTAAAGCATATACTTCAAGGTCTAAGAATAGACAGCAAAAAACCTAGATATACCAAAAGCTAAAATTAAAATTAAGACGTACCAATTGAATGCCATGCTTTATACGATGCTCAGCTACTGCAGATTTCTCTGATTGACCTAATCTACAAAACCTCATATGTTTTTTACGTCTTGTATCAAATCTACGTTTTGTGGTTACAATTGATACTTTTCCACAAGAGCAAGAAAACTTAGTAGCGACTTTAAACGTCCTTTAATTTTTGTTGTAGTTTTAAAAATGCTCGTAACGTCATGATTAATTAGCATTATTTCAATTTTATCTTTAAGATTAGTTGTAACATGAAAGCAAAACAGTACCAACATTAAGCACTAGTTTTTCTTTATGGTTAAGTCTAACATTACACCTAACAGGTGTAATAACATTATTAATGTCTTTAAATAAATATCCATGAAGTGCTTTATAAGGGCGCAAATTTGTGATAACACGAAGAGTAATACTGTTTGAAGGTATAATTTCCCTTGTAGAGAATTCTATTAAATCTTTATTTTTGATGTTGCGAATAAAGTTACATATAAAACTGTTATGTAAAGCAAAACCTCCAAAAAACAAAGAAGTTTCTTTTGAAAACTAAAGGACTGATTAAATTATCTATTCCTGAAGAAATAGAAAAGAAACTAATTCTGAAGCTCTTCCATCAAAACTAAATGGTCTACCAAAAATCCATAAACCCAATGTTCCTTGAAGGCTTATTGGTTCTCCTACATACAATCTTGCAAGACATCTTACCTTTTTATTACAATCTCATGTAGGTAAAACACCCCATTATATTAAAAAAAAAATACATAATTTCAAAATTTACGAGGGTGATATAATGGTCAGATTTGATGTTGTTTCTTTTTTAGCACTGTTTAACAACTTATCTTTAGTGGAATAATAAGTTCTTTGAACAGCATGATGGTGTAGTGGTTGGTAGCCCTTTCAGTAATATTGCAGCCAATTTTTACATGGAAAAATTTTAAACATTAACCTTTAGTTAAATGACACACGTGTTTTAGGACACATTCTAGAATTCAGTTTACTATGGAAAAGGAAACTAATGGAAGATTACCTTTTCTTGACATACTAATATACGAAACTAATAATTCACTATGTTTTAAGGTTTACAGATATTTTGGATCATACTGCGTCAAAACTTTGTTTGTATTTGGAAGTGTCCTGGACACATTACAGCTAGAAGAACTGCATCATTTGCAACTTATTTCAAAATCGGGTTGTGACGGTTCCAAACAGTCCCAGTTTAAGCAAAAGTTTAAACAAATCGAAAATAGTGTCGAGAATATTTTTCAGGATTCATTTGTGCCATTACAGTTGTCATTTACTATTGATACAAAGACAGTGGTTTGGCAAAACCCAGTGTCATCCCCAAGATATAACCAATGAAGAAATAGAATTCATATAAACCAAAGTGACTACGCTGAATGCTACGGAAGTTCCAAGAGACTCGGGTGTCAGCTAGGACAAGAGATGAAAGAGGGTATTCAAGGAAAAAAACATGAAATACAAAGTAAATTCAAACAAGAAATGGAACTATTGGTGGATATACGAAAGCAAGGTTTTGGCAATACCAATGATGGTAATACGTCGCGGAGCTTTTTTGCCGATCCTGAAACAGCTGTGAGAATAACGGGTGTTAATATTGAAATCATAAAAAGGTTAAAAAAAAACAATTTCATCTGGACGCAAAGTAGATGTTGCAAAATTTAAAAATTATGCATTAGAAACGGCAAAATTCTACGTGAAATTATCTGAGTGGTACACAATGACCCCTATAATACATAAAATTTTGATTCACGGGCCAACAATAATCGAGCATGCCATCCTACCCATTGGACAATTGTCTGAAGAGGCCGCGGAAGTAAGAAACTAACACTTTCGACAATATCGCTTACGATTCGCTAGGAAATATTCGAGAATCGCCTGCAACTAAGACATAGCGAACAGATTATTGCTCACCTCGGATCCAAGCTGCTCTCGAAAAACACCAGAGAAAGCCGGCAAACCCTTCGACAAGGAAACACTTTCACTCCTACTACCATAAGAGCCGTTCAATTTCTCGCAGATATCTAATGACGAGACGATTGATCAAAAAAGGACTGGCCAATACTGGGACTGAGTCGGATAAACAACCACACATAGTTTGGAGAAGACAGTATTTTTAACATTGATATTATTCATATAAAATTCACATAATTCAGTATTTTGTTTTGAACACTTGAAAGGTACATATAAATTTTCTAGACCTTAAGTGAAGTTATTTTTCAATTACATCAAGTTTGCTCATTAATAAATGTTTTCAAAATTTATTTTCTATACTAAGAGGTGAAACTGGTTTGTTTCCAAAATTGCGGTTTCTAATGTAATGAAATCTACGAAAGTGATCACATTTTGGATGTCATATTGGATCCACGATTTTTAATTTCCAAGTTCTCACATCGAATTCGAGATGAGTTAGCCCTGAGATTAAACCGACAAGATCTTGAATTATGGGCAGCCTTTGAGGTCAAATACTCCACTGTGCGTGGTATTGTTACGACCTACTGCACTTTTTATTTGGGCCCAAACTAACTCTGTGGGGTTGAGTACGCAGTAATATGGTGGTAAGCTATGTACGGTAATCCCGAGAGAAGCACAGAGTTCATCAATAATACTTAACAAATTGTTGCTTATGCTGATTTACTATAACTAAAAGCTCTCGTTTGACCATAGTTTTGATGTTAATCATTTGGTAATGTTTCCTTTTTTCCATGTAGTTGTTGGTAAGCGTTTGACTTGTCTAGAATGGTAACTAGCATTATCCAGAACAATTACAGCTCCCTCTGGAATGTTTGCTATCATTTGTTCAAAATATTCTTCAAAAACATCAGCGTTCATATTTTCGTGATATTCCCCTGTGTGCTTGGACTCAAACACAAATAACCATTTTGCAGAATCCATTAGCGCTACCTATATGTGTAGTAATCAGCCGTCGACCGTTGCCCGATGGTGGATTTATTCCAGTTGACCCACTGTTTTGGACTGTTTGACATTTTTTTTACAGTATATCCTTCGTTCAACCTAGTCTCATAGAGATAAACGATTTTCCGTCCTTCGACACGAAACTTCTTCATTTTACAAAGGTATTTGCGTCTCCAAGAAATAATTTGGACGTTATCAATTAGCATTGATTTTCGATTCACTTTTTCCCACCAAAAGTTAAGTTACTGTAGTGTCCTGTGTAGCGTCGACCGAGACAATTGTGGTTCATCAACGTCTTCTTTTACTACTACTACTATTTTGTTGAGGGTAGGAAGTTCGTTATTGAAGTAGAAGGAATGGATTTTTCTTCTAATATGAACTTTTTCTTCTCCACTTAAACGTTCTTCCTGTTGAGTAAGCCGGTTTTTTCAAAACACCCTCTTTTTGTTCTTTTAATAATCTGTATATTGTTGACTTCCCCACTCCCGTCGTATTAGAAAACATTTCTACTACACTATCTACACTATTTGTCGGATTTTGGTACTTTGACATTAATGTACAGGGCGGTTCATTTTCGCTGTTTTCTTATGGGAAGTATTACAGATAGACAAAAAGTATTTAATCAAGATATCTCTGACCGTTATTGCGCAATTAGCCAAACTTGAAGAAATGGCGATTTTGAAAAACTTTTTTATTTCTAAATGTATCGACAAACTGTAAAAACATTCTTAAGGAACTTTTTTAAGTAGAATCCGTTAGTGCATTCACATTTTTAGTACCTCCTTAATTAAAAAAGATATGAAATGAAGTTTCATTTTTTTATATGGAAACCATAGTTGACTATATTTTTAAATGACATTTTTTTGTGCTTTTTAAAAATATATAACACCTCTATGCTATTTTAATAATTAATTGATGTTTTTAAGTTTTTGTTAATTGGTATATTTATTAAGGATAACAGTTGGCTTAGAAAACCAGATCTGAAATTGAATGAAGGTATTCTACTCAAAAAAGAAATTTCACTTCCAGTAAAATATTTTAGAGACATTTTGTAATTCAAATAAGTTTAATTGTAATGTTGTTCTTGTGGAATGGTAACAAATCATAAAATCTAAAGATGGAATATAAAATTATCAAAAAACCTCAAATGCAAATTGAAATGAAATGAAAATAAACAATATAACATCATCAGAAATTATAAAAAGCTAACAGCAAATCAATTTTTATAAGTATGTAAACATCTAATTCTATATGATACTTATCTTTTTTGTTTTTTTTAATGGTGTATTTTAAATTATACAATCTAAACGTATCTATAACACTTACAGTTATCTTCGTCAGTAGTAATATTTATTAAAATTGTTAAGATGTTGAAAACAATTTTGACAAAGTTGAAAAATTAAAATACAGTCATCAGCCTACTATCAACATAACAGTTTGAGAAACGTATAAAGCCAACTATAAAATTAAATTTTAGTAAAGAATAACTACGTCATTAAAAATTAAATATTGTTAAACTGCCTTAAAGATGACAAATCCCTTTAACAAAATTTAATCAAGTTATAATGTAAGTGTAAAGTTGTGAAAAACATCAATTTGAAAATGATAGAAGCATTCACATATTTAAACATCAAATAAAATAATCCAGTTAAATCTAACAAAGAGATATGTTTATCAAGAAGTGCAAGTGTTATTAACAATTAACAATTTGACATATAATTGGTAAAGCATTTGCTTCAAGGTCTAGGTTTTTTGCTGTGTTTTTCCTAGACCTTGAAGCAAATACTTTACCAATTATATTCAATTCACACACTATAATTTAACATAAGTAGTTGAAATTAAGATTAAAATTAAAAATTACAAAAAACGTTCTGCATTATGCTTTTCATGGTTAATAACACTTGCACTTATTGATAAAGATATCTCTTTGTTAGATTTAACTGGATTATTTTATTTGATGTGATATTTAAATTTGTGAATGCTTCTATCATTTTCAAATTGAAGTTTTTCACAACTTTACACTTACATTATAACTTGATTAAATTTTGTTAAATGTGTTTTTTGGCTGACAAATTTCATTGTTAGCTTTCGCCGTAGAGAGTGTTCTGATTTGTCATCTTTAAGGCAGTTTAACAATATTTAATTTTTAATGACCTAGTTATTCTTGACTAAAATTTAGTTTTATAGTTGGCTTTACACGTTTCTCAAACTGTTATATTAATAGCAGGCTGATGTTTATGTTTTAATTTTTCAACTTTGGCAAAATTGTTTACTGATCTTTAACAACTTTTAACAAATATTACTACTGACGAAGATAACTGTAAGTGTTATCGAAACGTTTAGATCGTATAATTTAAAATACACCATTTAAAAAAATCCCCAAGAAAGATAAGTATTTTATTATGTGTGATAATGGTGAAAGTTTACATTTTCATATCTAATTCTATAAACGAACAAAAATATGAGCACAAAATATCAATATAATAAACACACTAAAACTACAAATATTTTTCAAACTGTGCGCCCTCTTTTTGGATGCAGACTTCGCGTCGTCTTCTAATTGAATTTATAGAGTTATCTATAAATAATGGTGTTAATAGTGTAAAAGCCACAAGAACACTTTATTTTAACTCATTCACAGTATTATTAGTTCTTTTGTATATAATGTTTTTGAAAAAGAAAAAGAAATCTGGAGGCGAAAGATCGGGTGAACGAGCAGGCCAGAAAATTGGTGCGGTCGTTCCCATCCAGCTATTAGGAGCTCCGTCTTGCTGAAATGACATTTAAAGGAAGACTCTCTAGAAATGAATTCGTAGAATATCGAGATATTTCATTGAGTTTAATGTTCCTTTATAAATGTGATAATAAAAACGTCTTTTATGCAGCACCACACATTTATTCCAAATTTCCCTTGCCTCCTGCTGACAACACTGATATGAGCATTAATATCTGCCCAGTAAGGTAAATTATGATTATTAAAAATACCATTACTACTGATATGCGCCTATCTGACCATGCGATAGAGTATGAAAAATTAGGTATATTTTGGCACTGACTTAAATACCAGTTACAAAACTTAGTTCGCCGCCTTCTGTCGTCTATAGTCAAAAAATGTTCTTTCCGAAATCTATAGCAATGGTATTTGTGTTTCTTTAAAATTCGAAGGGCTTTGCTTCGAGACACGCCTAGATTAACCATTTGTCTAGGTGAAGTTGTTGGCTCTGCTTCGACTTGTCCTAAGACGACCATTGTATTTTCTTCAGAATTTTGTTTAAAGTAAGTTTTTGGCCTGGGATTTTTAAAAGAACCGAATTCAGTTAAATTTTTCTGTCACCTAAAATTAATTAAGATATTGTGTTCAGCTAGCAAAAATTTTCATTTCCATTAACTACACCGTTCAAAAAAATTTTATTGGCTGCTGCCTTTCAGGAAAATTTTGTAAATATAATTCCGATGCCAAATTTTTCTGAATTTGTATAATTAGGTATGTTAATAACTAAATTTGTTTTTGTTTTTACTTAAAGAAATCTCAGCCTCCTATGCCTACTGTGTATTCTAAAACGCAAATAAGAAAAACTTAAAAAATCAATTAATTATTAAACTAGCGTAGAAGTATTATATATTTTTGTAAAGCACAAAAAAATGTCATTTAAAAATGTCATAGCCAACTATGGTTTCGATATAAAAAAATACAACTTTACGTCGTATCTTTTTAAATTAAGGAGGTATTAAAAATGTGAATGCATTAACGGATTCTACTTAAAAAAGTGTCTCAACCCTTTCGCTCCCAATGGGTAATATATGTCCCATGAATGTTCCAAAAAATCCCAGAGACCAAGTCTGCAATATAGTTTAGGTTGCCCCACTGGTAATCGTCTATAAGTGCAGCAAATCCCCCACCATAAAACTTTCCGGCGCATAAATAGGAGTCATAACTTGTTTATTTGCCTGCAAGTGTGTACGTTTTTGGCCATTTCTTGCGATTTTTTGAGTGTTTTGTGGTTGTGTGAGACATATACGCGGTATAACATGACGGGGTAAGTTTGTAAATGTGTACTTTACAATATAAGATTGTTTTCCCACCGAATAACTAATAACTACAAAATATTATTTTGTTTACTAGTGGGACATATTAGTCCCAGTGGTATCCCTAAATGGGATATAGATGTCCCACTGGTATTTATTATTCAGAGTGGAAAATTCTTTCAGAAGCAATAAACCCCTTTCTTCACGTGACTTGCAGTCTATTGCTGAGCACATATTTGATTCAGAGAGTGAAAAGGAGAAACCGTTTCAAGACAGCGGCTCAGAATATGTTCAATCGACGACAGATTCATCATCTGATGAAGAAAATACAAAAACGAAACCCGCAAACAGAAACCAGCAAATATCGAAGAATAAAGAAAACTCAAACAAGCGTAAATTTCAAGAAGCCTTTAGTGCTCATTCGGAATCAGAATCGTTTTCCACTGAATCTGTTTTGGAAGATGAAGCTGAAAGCACTACGGTACAAGTTTCGGTTCAAAATTTAGATGAATGGGTCCAAATCAATGAAACATTCATACCTAGAAAAGCAATTCCAACTATAAGGCGGTGTAATATTTTGATCGACATAGATGAATCCGCATCCCCACTTGATGTGTTTTTGAAAATTTTTCCAAAAAGTCTTTTTATGTGAATTTCTGATAAAACCAACGAACGGCTGGGCATATTGATGGAACAGAAAAACCTCTCAATTCCCCTTGCAGACCCGTACGAGATTATGATCGTAATCGGATGTTATTTTGTTATGTCATATAATAAAGTCCCAGCAATCCATCACTATTGGTCTACCCACCCTTCTTTGGACAACAAAATGATCAAACACGTAATATCCAGAAATCGATTCCAGCTGCTGTCGTCCAAAATGTACTTCAATGGGCCGCAAAAATCCGAGGGCGCCTCTAAAACTTATTACCTAGAAGAAGTCCTGGCGTGTTTGAAACATACTTTCAATCGAGGAAGAAGTGATAGTACACATCAAAGTATTGATGAGGCCATGGCCAAATTCGAGGTCGCAGTTCCTTGAAGCAAATCTTCCTCTAAAACCCATAAAGAGGGCATAACACTGTGGGTAAGATGTGATTCAAATAGTGAACTCCGGCAAAGATGACCGAAGGGATAAAGATATCACTCTCGGGGAACATGTAGTATTGCAGCTTGGCAGCTCAATTAGAGAGACTAATATTAGCTTATGCTTTGATAGATTCTTCACCTCAATAAAACTTAAAAATCAGCTTCCGTTTGCAGCAGTTGGAACTGCTATAGCAACTAGGAAAAACACGCCCAAATTTGAAGTGAATAAAAAGCGCGAGAGAGGCGACGCACAATTTTTGGGTAATTAGCAAGGTAGCTGTGCTGTTTCCTGGAAAGACAGTAAAGATGTTACCTTGTTATCTAACTTTCATGGTGGCAAAATGACCGTAGCCGAGAGAATTGGAAATGATGGAAATAAGGTTCAAATTCCTTGCCCAGAAATGGTAGCTTTCTACAATAAGTTTATAGGGGGTGTTGATTTATCCGATCAACTCGTTGGTTTATATGATATGGACAGAAAAACAACTAATTGGTGGAAGCGGGTATTTTATAGACTACTCATGACAGCTGCTGTAAATTCCTGGATTGTATACAAAGAGCTTCAAACCAGAGAAAAGAAGAAAATGGCTTTTTTAGATTTTCTTGTTCCTCTTGCCGAAAGTCTAATTTCATATGGGAGGGACCATGCAAAGGTTGTGCGTAGAAGACAATATCGTAGACCTTCTTCTACATCAAGACTTCTGAACAAAGGTGACCATTTACCTATCGAGGGCCGCACAAGAAGGCGCTGCCACAATTGTACTAAGAAGAAAAAAGAAACGAGAACCAAAACCATGTGTATTGTTTGTGATTTGCCGTTATGTAAGAACTGCTTTGCTTCGTTTCACACATAAGAACGTTTAGGTCAAAATTATAAATAAGAGTAAATGTAAATACACTTACAAAAATAAATTTTGCCTTGTTTCCACGTTATTGCTTCATTCTTAAATGAAAATCGGTGGGACTTATTTATCCGATTACTCATACCAGAGGGACACATATGTCCCACCACCCCCCTCCCTCTAACCCTAATGATATTTTTTTTTTAATTGCTTTTATTCTACTCTTTATATTCCCCACAAATAAATAATGGTAAAGAAAATATCAAAACGAACAAAAAATAAATTGGTAATGAAAGGGTTAAGAATGTTTTTACAGTTTGTCGATACATTTACAAATAAAAAAGTTATTCAAGTTTTTCAAAATCGCCATTTTTTTCAATTCTGGCTAATTGCCCAATAATGGTCAGAGATATCTTGATTATGACTATTGGATCCTAATTAACACCAAAATCGAGCACAAGGACCCCATATTACTTTTTGTCTATCTGTAATAGAAAACATCGAAAATGAACCACCCTGTACATTCAGAATCATATTTTTTCATTCCCAAAAAGCGAACGTATTGCTGGAGAACAATTTGGAAGATGTCATTTTCACCACCGTTTCATCCAAAACTCGAAAATAACAGCATTTTAAAGTACTTGTTTTGAAATATCAAATGTGGTAATTGCAATTTATTACATCCCCTATTAAATGTGTCATATTTCTAATTTACATAATTAGATAGTAGTGTAATGACTACTTTCTAAACTTATACAAATTTTCTTGGAATTTCGAACGATCTTCGCCATCCTGTACAATAATGTATTATTTGCTTCAATAAAGATGATGTTTGTATCAATTCAACCTCAAACAATTTGTACGTAACTAACAAAGATAGAGCTGTCGCTTCATTTCTTCTTAAGTGAAACGTTAAATTGATTTACCTAAATTTAAAATAAAAACAAGATAATGACGTCACAAACGGTTTTTCTGCTGAAACTTTCAAACGGATTAAACGCACGTTAACAAACATTATTTGGTTTGATAAAAAAACTTGCAGGTCATTTAGACAAAGGCTTAAATATTAAATTTAATTTTTTTTCTTTTGTATGTATTAATAGCGCATAATTATAATTACGAGTATATTTTTTAATATTTTATACGAACATAAAAAACTGAAAAGTCAATATATTTTACAGACCTTTAATAAGTACGCCACTGACCTGTCGCTGTCAAGATAGTTTATTACTCTCTGATATTTTGGGAAGTACTATAGTGCTATGAAATAGTTACTCTTAACATATTTGTCATCAATAACATTGTTATGACACATCACCCTAGTTTTGGTTTCTGGCAAAGACCTATGTTAAAAATAGGTCCTAAAATGGAAATGAAATATATGCTGTTTTAGAAGGAAGCTCGTCCTAATTTTTCACTTCCTATCCATTTTGTGAAATTCTGAAATGAAGATTGAACGTTTAATTTTGTCTTTCTCGCTAGTACTTCCGCATTATTTATACATATTTAACATACCAATACTTACAGTAAAGTAAATTAATAATACTGTTAAAGCAAGAATTTCATGTAATGACAAGGTATTTATGTAATGCCTGTTTATACAAAAAAAACACATCGTACAAACTTAACACATACGTTAAATGAGATAAATCATTGTTATCTTATCCAGCCAGAACCTCAGCTGCAACTCAATACTACAATATTCATCTCGGTTCTCGGTCCAACCCCAATGGAGGGTGAAACTTCATCTTGATTAGAAAGTGTGGGGCGAGCGCGGATCTCTGAGCACGTGCGCAGTTTTGTAGGGAACGTGACACGTTTGGAAGTTTTTACTTTTAAATAGCAGCAGCGTCAGTTTGATTCGCGAGTTTGCTGTTGTAAGATGTAGTAATTAAGGTGAAAGCTATTATAATCCGTATCCGTGCCTTGGAATTTGGATAAAAACATTATTATTATTCTTTCTTACTGTTAGTGGTGTGTTTTTATTGTTATTGGATTATTAACACAAAAAAATGGTAAATACTTTTTGTTAATTGGCTTATTGGTGCACTGTGTCAGAGCTTTAACCAATCGTATGTACTTTATAACCGAAATATCTTAAAAATGTTTCTTTTCATATTTGGAGCATGACTAACCAATTTAGGTATTTAATATTAATAATTCGCATTTCTATGCGTCTACTCCACACATTAAAGGGCTTTATCATGACTCATCTCATTCTATCTTGATCGTACTTATAGTTATTTACTTAAGTGAATTAATGATATTTATCAAACACAACTGAAATCAGGAAGTAGCAATATTTCATTAATAAACCAAATACTTAATTTTTGTTTGCGTATCTCGATTATTGTATAAGGCGTTTCTCAAGGTTTTGTATTAGGCCCGCTTTTCTGTTTAGTAACAATCAATTAACGTGCATTTGGCAAAATACAGCCTTGAAGAGTACAAAAATTATAAAGTGCATTTAACTATTTAACGATAAAAATAAACTTGTAATTTAATTAATTAATTAATTTTAATGTCGATAACATCAGGTACCCTTGGTTTATCTCAGAGGCGTTAATTTTTAAAAATTAATTAAATTAAATTGTTTTTGGTTCAATGGGTTTGTTGATTGGAAAAGGTAGAAAAAAGAAGATTGCTTTTATTTTATGCAATTCTTTTTGTAGATACAGTATTTTACTAAATATTTCTTAATCTGATTGTTTTAGAAATAACTGAATTTAAATTGAAAAAATAATAGAATTGTATCCATTGAACAATTTTATGTGTTCATTTGAGTACAATACAATTTTTTAATAAGTTCAAACAATCATATTTTGTTTTCTGTTAACTTCCGTCTGCTATGTTAATTAACTTTTATTAAAATAAGGGCGATGTTTTGAATATTGCATATCCCTAAAACAATTGGTTGATAAGTTTCGATGTCCATTTGTTTAAGTTAATTGATTTTAGGCGAGTAGAGTGAATTGAATTGAATAACGTGAAATCAGTGATGAGTGCTTCAGGCTGTACTATGCACTTCTTTTATTACTTTTATATTAAGTCGGTGATACAACTGAACAGGGTAAAGGACATGTTAGTGTTGCCCCCTGTCCTTATTTGACAGGATAGTCCTTACTTTAATCTCTGCCTTTTCACCCTTACTTCATCCGCTGTATGAGTAAAGTCGCTTAGTTCCGTTCTCCGAGTCACCTCGTGTGGCGAACAGGGAATCCATCACTCGTATTACGCAAACCTTTCTTTTTCTGTTAATTTGAGTGATGTAACACGTTCTCCGTCGGCTTTACTTTTAGCGACAAGAAAAATTTTCATAACTGCAGATTGTTGTTGCAGCGTACCATTTTTGGATATACATTTTTAATTTTTAAGCACTCTGTATATATTGAGTTATTGGATTAACTTAGTAATCGGAATTATAATTTTGTAATATTGATGCATCGTGTGTTTAGTTTATTTTAAAATTGACGCGTAAGTTTAAAAGTCTGATGGGGCGAAGGCGCCATTCTTGGTTGTGGAGCCAAAGGGCACATATGCCTACTGGACGAATTCGACCGTCGAAGAAGAGGGATACATTACATGTTGTAGCGTGCAGTATAGGGATTATCAACTGTGCTTTAATTGTGAAAGCACAGGTTAGAGCGTTAATACAGTTATAAGATAGTGTGAGTAGTATTCTCCAATGTCACAGGAGGAGTGTTATAAGTGCGGGTGTATGAATCTTGATCGGTTTTGTATTGACGAGATCATTAGTTTGGATCACACGAGATGTTTCAGTGTTACCGTGAAAAGCTGTTACAAGTGAAATCGACCGTGAATTTAACCACCTCAAAGAACTTCATAGTAAAATTGAAAGATTCTTTTTAATACTACGGTCATTTTACCGGTAGTAACCAATCGCGAGACAAAACACTCGCTCGCGTTTATGTATATTGACTGCGGTTTGTTTCTAAAATTACCGCGATTGTTAGAATAAACATTACAATGCATTATGTAGCTAGATTCGACACAAAAATATTACCGAAAACATGGAAACCAGTATTAAAATAGAAAATTATCATAAGGCAGATAACATCTGTTTTGAGTAATGAGATTGAGAACAAGAAGACTTGATAATGGCTAGCCGATTTGACCAAAACACTGTCAATCCAGCGGTTCTTTTAAGAACCAGTGGCATGGAGACACCATAACGCAGATATATATATATATATATATATATATATATATATATATATATATATATATATATATAGGGTGAGTTCTTTATATCTACTATGGGAATTTTGGAAACTAGAGCAGATAGAAAGACGGTTAAATTGGCAAAGATTCCATTATTTCCATTTTGAGAAAAAAAGTGTTGTAGATAGCTTTTGTTTTTGAGTTACGAAATAAACATAAATTTTTTTAAATGGAAACCATAGCTATGACTTTTAAGAAAGAGCTTTTTCTGGCTTTTCTGATGACATAATATATGATGTTATTTTGAAAAACTAAAGAAATACGACCGTTTTTCCGGATTAATTTCATAATTATTGATATGGTAGGCCATGAAAACCGTTGTTGATTGGCAAATACAATTCGTAATTACTAATATGATGAACCATGAAATTTAATTTGGGGGTATAACTAAAAAAGTTTTAGTAAACGAAATTGGCTGCAGCAAAGAACTGCAAATACTACTCTATGACTAACAACTAAAGCATTAACTACAGATGTACATGTGTTCAAAATGATTGCCATTATAATTAAGGCACAAGATACAACATTTTAGAACAGAATTTGAGGCTATTTTATAGGAAATGGAAACAACGCTCACCAGTCCTATCAAAAACCTATGGACCAAGAAGTGTTGATCCGATAACACCACGTCACACATTAAACCCAAATTTAATTTGTGATCCTTGCTCGACATGATGCTGATTTTCTTGTGACCAGATATGCTGGTGCCTATTAAAATCCCACAATTTGTAAATCCCCATTCGACCGTCCAACGTACTTTAAACTTAAACTGTGGATCGACTGGACACTTGTTTCTAAACCACGATTTCTAGTGTTTGTGAAGTTAATAACTGGTGGAATGTATGTCTTTTTAAAACTCATACAGCAGTGCTTTGTGAAATTCCCGCTTGGGCTAATTTCTTGATGTATTCCGCATAACAGATGCTAACGTGTTCACTTGGATAGCTTCATTAATGTGTTATTTTTCATTTTTGGGTTTACAGAATGATTCATATTCAACCAAAGCATCACATTATTACTGTGCAGCTCGCACTTCATTTTTTTTTTGACACCGAATATAAGATCCAGCCATATCACACTTTTCTACATTAGAAAAACGCATTGTAGCGTCTAAAAACACTAATCAAACTGAAAAGCACTTTTACTAAACGTCAAATGAGTAATATAAGTAGCAATCAACAACAGCTTTCATGGCCTACCATACTGGTAATTCGGAAAATGGCCGTATCTCTTTAGTTTTTCAAAATAACTGTCACGCTATATCATTATAAAGGAAAAAAAACTTTCTTAAAAGATTGTAGCCAACTAATGCCTCCATTTAAACAAATTCACACACCTATTTTTTGCATAATGATTTACCCGGGTTACTAGAAGATGTCCATCTGGATGTTAGGGGTCGGATGTGTTTCACCACGGTGGTGCGCCTCCTCATTTTGCACTCACTGCTAGACGGTCATTGAATCGAATTTTTAATGCAAACTGAATTGGACGTGAAGGACCGGTTCCTTGGCTTGTATGTTTACCGGGTCTTAAACCCTATGGATTTTTTTTTCTGGGGTCGTTTAAAAGATGTGGTGTATTCGGTGCCAATTACAAACATCCAACATCTCCACCAACGAATTTTTGATTGCTCTAATTTAATAAGAGATGATCCGCAATTATTTTTCAACGTACGTCAGTCAATCATGCAAAGAATTCGTAAATGCATAGCAGTCAACGGTGAACAATTCGAACATTTAATCAACTAATTTGTTTGTTAATTAATACTTTATGTAACCTAATAAACTCTTTGACAACTATGACTCTTAGTCCACGGCCCTGTTACTAAATTTTGGTGCGTTAGTATTTAATTGACCGTTAACTTTATCAACTTCAACCAAGAGGACCAAATTCGCAGAAAATTGAGTAACGGGCCTAAAAAAGTTACCTGAAAAATCACACACAAAAAAGTATACGGGAACAATGTGAAAACTATACTTCTAGTCCATTCATAGACTATCCAATCAAACCAGAAAAATCTTCGTCAACAAAGAAATAATTTTCATTGCGGATAGTATTTTGAAATTCCTAAAGGTTTTCGAGTTATTTGCGAAAAACGAATTTCAAAATTTAACTTTGAGGGCCTGTCACTTTGTAGCCATAAATTTTAGAGAAAAAAATTGTCTGACTTTTCGTTATCAATTTATGTGTAGAATTTACACTTGAAGCAGGGGTACGTTTTTTTGGTTCACGTTGTATATATATATATATATATATATATATATATATATATATATATATATATATATATATATATATATATATAATAAACTGTGATTTTTATTTGAACAAATGCGGTATTTTTAGAATCAAACCGCAGTCAATATACACACACGCGAGCAGGTCTTTTATCTCACCATTGGTGATTACTTTAAGTGATTACTACCGGTAAGATGACGGTAGAGTTTGTTACAACGTAGTACTTAGAAAAATTTTATTATAAATTTATTTGAGGTAATAAAATTTACTGTAACAATTGTCCAATTGCTACCAGCATTGCGCGGTAACACCGAAACTTTATTTGCTTTCTCGTGTGATCCAAGCTGATAATTAATGAGTTTATCAATGCAAAAACGTTCAAGATTTATGCATCTCATTTACAATACAAGGTTATAACGTTTTCTTCAACTGTGCGATTAAAGAATAAATACCGCTCATACTATCTTATAATTGTATTAACACTTTAACGTGTGCCTTCACGATTAAAGCACGGTTGATAATCCCTATACTGTACGCTCCCACACTTAAAACATCCGTTTCCTTCAACGTTCCAATTCACCCAGTAGATATGTGCCCTCATTTGACTACAATACCAACACCGACTCACCCCATCAGACATTAAACTCGTGCATACATTTTAAAATAAAGTACACGCAGGATGCGTAAATATTACAATCATAATTCCAAGAACTAACTTATTCACTGAGGATCGTGAACACAAGGTGACTCGAAGAACTAGAACTGAGCGACTTTATCCATACTTAAGCGAATTGTCATTGTTATATTTGTTAATTTTAAACATCGCACTACGTCTTAATCAAGTGTTGGTTTTATCGCGTATTTATATAGAAGCAATAAAAAAGTATTAATCAATTCGACACACATAAACTAATAGACATAAAAAACATACCCTGTATATGTAGATATATGCATTACCGTAGTTTCTCAGGGTGTTGTCTTGCGTCTGTTGCTGTTGTCCCTGACTCCTGTCAATACAAAAAGTCATTTCTACAGGCTCATTTGCCATCTTCAGGTTCTCTTCAACTTCTTGGCTTTGGTCCGTGTTACTCAAACCAAACGGATGTCCCGCTGTCTGGGCTCCAGTTTAAGTCTAGTTTTGTATACTTTCACCACTTTCACTTCGGCTAATTTTGATATTTTCGTTTTCTCGGTGTTATTTTCTGTTTAGTCTTCTTGGTGTGGACGCTGTATTATAAGTTATTGTTATGAACGAATAAATTCAAAAGTAAATATGTAATTAAAAATCATTATTAATTTTATTAAATAAATGGTACTTTGCTAGAGTAGGTACCGCGCTAACCAAGTGCGCTCTCGAAGTACAAGCCCCAATCGATGTAAATTTTGTCTTTATGTATGTAGAATTGATGTAAATTCTAAATATAATGAGATTACAATCAAATTACTTATATTAATGGAATGTGAGCCTGCAATATCGCAAGGATTCACACACATCAAAGCAACTTGACTAATATTAAATTATTATAAGTAATTTGATTGTTATCTCATTATATTTACGGGAGCGTCAATGATCTTGACCTTAAAAACGAATATAGTAACTTTTCTAGTGCCTTTTTCAAATCTAGTTACTTCAATGGCCTTGACCTTGAGGAATATACTCTGATGCAGACAATGTGTATGATATCATTGACCTTGAAAAACCATGTACTTGGACGTAGCGAATGTGTACGTGAGTTGACCTTGAGCAAAAGCACTCGTAGAAAAAGTATAGTGGAAAAGTGGCTTAGGACCGGCCTAGCTATACTACTAGCGCGGTACTGTAGCAAAGTACAGGTCGTAGATTCAAATCTTCAAATCCTACTTGAAGTAAACTTTTTATTTATAAATTGAATAAAATTAATAATAATTTTTAATACTTGCGATAGTTGCAATAATGTTCAATCCAGATATTTTCCAACTTTACACATTAATAATTGGTATGCTAATTGAGAAAGGTTTAGGAACTGTGCAGCAAGCAATTGACGATACAAAGTTAAATGAAAAAGAGGGTGTTATAAAATGCAAACAATATTAATTTTAAGAGAATGCATGCCTATGGTCCACTTAATTCTTAAATACAAGTTAATTACAGATCCGCATTATAAGCCTGAAGTACGTTATGAATCGACGTTTCTTACGATAAACTTAGTTTGAGTGAAAATTAAGGGCAAGGTTATTACGTAGCGATTGCATTTACTGGAATGCACTGATATGAGTATGATGACCTTAAAAAAGTTAATAATTACGTCTCACCACAAAAAATAGTCACACCTCATGTAATTATGTACGCACAGTAAAATTTTTCAGAATATTAATTTAAGGTAGGTATTATATTATGTAAAAACAATTTTTAAGATGTGTGTGGGCGGGATTTTTAAGTATTATTAATTTTTTTGTAACCGTACTTTCATAAAGATTATTTTTTATTCTTTTTTTTTAGTGTTACTATTTCAGCACTTCAAATGTATTTAAGATAAATTACTAAGTTCAAGATTATTTTGTTAATACTGTTTAAATAGAGGGAAAGTAAGTGGAAGGGAGGTAGTGGGTGGGAGGGGCAGGTGGGAGTGAGGAAGGAGAGGGGAGGGAGGTAGAGAGAGATTGATGTATTTCAGTTTAAGCGGCTTAAACATTTTCAAACAGAAAAAAAAAGACAATACCAGAAACCATGAAACCAATATTCAAAATTCCAAAAAGTTTATGGTATATGAACGAAAAGATTAATTACATTTGCTTAGTTTTTTTTTTAGTTGCAATTATGTGCAGTTCTTATATTTTCGCTAACCTAGTTGTATAACTTAATTGCTTTCACTATAAAAGACTGTGAGTAAAACAGGGACACTTGCGCCGCCATCTTGGACACTTTACTATTTTTATGCTCACGTGGGGATCGTATTTTTTCATCTGAGAATAAAAAGATTTAATCTGTTATTAATTAGAATCGATTGTTATCAAAGGAGATTGCATAATTATTATTACATTTTTTTTAATCCTATCTACAGATTGTGATCTAATTTATTTATGCATTGGAGGGTTGCATTCTAATAGCTGGAATCTGTTCGTGGACTTCTTAATATGTGTTTATTATTATTGAACAGTTATACAACTTCATTTATATTAATTGGAAAGTAGCAATCAGTCCTCGACATCGCGTTAATTAATGTGTTTACAAATATTTTAAAAATTTGCTACTGCAACAAAACATTAAGGCCTAAATTAAATATTGGATGAAATAATAACCATTTCTACCCTGATGCAATAGCGCCTTTTTATATACCCACGTGAGGACCATATTTTGTAAAGCTAATAAACAACTGGATTATTTTTTGATATTAAAGAAGCTAATCAAGATAAAGATTATTATTATTTCACATTAATTAACGCGATGTTAACGACTGATTGCTACTTTCCAATCAATATAAATGAAGTTGTATAACTGTTTAATAATAATAAACACATATTAAGAAGCCCACGAACAGATTCCCGTCTTTCAAGACTACGACCCCCTTATCAGAATGCAACGCTCCAATGCATAAATAAATTAGGTCAAAATCTGTAAATGGGATTTAAAAAATGTAATAATAATTATGCAATCTCCTTTGATAAAAACGGATCCTAATTAATAACAGATTAAATCTTTTTATTCTCAGGTGAAAAAAAAAGTGATAGTTAAAGTGTCCCACAAAATCCAAGGTGGCAGCGCAAGTGTCCCTGTTCTACTACTGTGCGTACGATTTTGTATTGTATCAAGGTAGCACTAACGTTCTATTTTGTCGAAACATTAATTGGCGTTTTTGGGTTGAAACTCATGAATGAATATTTTAATGTTGTTGATGTCGTTAAAAAGGACTTCAAGTTAGGTATTAATTGCCATATGATCCCATTTAAAATTATTTTACAAAATGGCGACAGCCCGCCATTTTTAATGATTACATTACTGAATACCATCGAAAGCGTTGTATATTTGTCTTAGTTCGGTTTCTCAAAATGTTATTAATTTGATTCACATAATAGGTGAATTTTAGACGGGCACTGTATATACTTTGATTTCCGCTCCTTTCTTTTCTTTCTGAATTATGTCCTGGATCACATTAATTAGGTACATTTTGTCATAAAATATATATTTAATAATTTTAAAATTATTTATAGGGGAGAGTGTTGTATAGTGGGACAATATTTTTCAAATGATCATAAAATTTATATTTTAATCTTGAATCAGATTCTCAGCGAATCATTATACTGGAAACATAAAAGTATTATTAAAAAGTTTTTAGAACTATGAAAAAAGTAAAAAGGCTGATTAGAATAGGCTTGTCCCACTATACACCCAACCCCTGTTTCATAGTGGGACTAGGGTCATTGCATACTGGGACAACCTGATAATAATGGGATTAAGTTGAAAGAAAATGAATGTACGCCGGAAAAAAGATTCAAAATCATATTTTATTCAAAAATATTCCGAAAAACATTGCTTACATTGCTGAGCATTGGCAACTAGAACATATACAAAAAACAAAGGATATAAAATAAAACAAATAAACACAAAACGAATTTAAATAAATAGAAACCTTATTCTATGTTATAAGAAGAAAAGTCATATTTAAAACACCATAGTTTGGAAGCGCGTTCGGTCCCTCCAGAAATAAAGGGAACAGGAAGTTTAATTACAATATCATCTTTCATAATCAAATCTTCGTCCCTTTTTTCTGGGAAGAGGAATTTATCATTGGCAGTCTTTTTCAAATAATTCACGACATACTCTGCCGCTTCAATTTTTTCAACTTTCCCAACATAATATTTAATTCTCTTCTTCACTGGGTATTTAACAATAACAAAATCATTTATATTTATATCATAATCTGCTTCCGTTTCAATTTTGTCCGATATTTCGTCCGATATATCGGAACTGTCATCACACAAATCTTCAATTGACACGTCACTGTCGCTGGAGTCTGCAAATAACTTTTTTGTGACAGCGGTTACCTTTACTTTCTGTGTTTTTTTGTTTTCTTTTTTGGCTATTTTCTTCTTCTTTTCGCTTCTTTTCTTCAATCAGTGGCGTATCGGTTAGGATCATTGATGTGACTTTCTTTCTCTTCTGATTTAATTTTCTGGATGCTGCTTTTAAATGTGGTCTTATTGATTCGGGAGTAACAATATTCTTTTAGGAGTTAAATGCAAAGGCAAATCATTATCCGTATTCTCTCTGGAGCAACCTGGTTGGGCAGTGTCTTCTTCTGAAGGCAAACCATCTTTATCACAAATATCAGGATCATTCGTAGCATTATCGTCAATAGGCTCGGTAATAGGCTTGTCAACAGGCTCGGCAAGAGGCTGGGGAACAGGCTCGGCAACAGGCTTGGCAGCAGATTCCCCAACAGGCTCTGTACGATTTGTGACAAACGAACACAAATAGTCTGGTTCCTGAAATATTTCGGAATTAAATGGACAGATCCCTGTGTGTTGGAAGCCTTTAATTATGTTGCTTGGTGTGAAAGCGGTTGTAAAAGATTTTCCAACTATATCCGCTATGTTGTACAAAGTTACTGGAATACCTGGATGATTGAGCAACCATTCGTCCATGGCTTTATTGTAGTATCCCTTAAACGGACCAAAACAGGTCACGTCGAGTGGCTGAAGCTTGTGACTACAATGTGGTGGTAATGTAACCAATACAATGCCGTTTATCTTGCAATATTGTAGGACTCTAACATCCATATGGCTCTCATGGTTATCTAGTATTAATAATATCTTGTTATCTGCATTACAATGTACTGCATCTGCAACGTGTTTCAAATACTCCAAAAAGTTTGTTCCAGTCATCCAGCCACTGGGGTTTGCGGCGCCTTTTGATCCAGGTGGTGCACCATTAAGCATGTGCGGTTTAAAGTTTCTCCTCGGGAAAATGAAAAATGGCGGTACGTATGTACCATTAGCACAGATAGTGGCACACATTGTGACTAAAACTCCTCTCTCGGCGCTCGTCACTTTACCTACTTGCTTTTGACCACACGGGGCCATTATTTTTGGGGGCCTGTGTACAGTGGTAACTGCGGTTTCATCGCAGTTGTATATATGATTAGGATTTAAACCATATTTTTCAATCACGTTACGCAGGTTGGTAAAAAATAGACCAACATTATGTTTATTAAAACTTGTTGCACGGCTTAAGCTGGTGGCTTCAGGTGTTCGTAGACTTATGTTGTGTCTCGCTCTGAAAAGCTTCATCCATTCCTCTCCGGCACTCTTATCTCGCTTCCAAGATTCTGGAATTGATTTTTCATTGGAGATAGCAAATCTGTACGCGAATAAGCGGGTTTCTTTAGCTGACAATCCATAACACATATTTGCTGCAGTAATCAAGTATTCACTAAGCAACTGTTCTTCGTCATCTGAAAAAATTTGAGAAAATCCATGATGCCTCTCAAAACAAAAACTTGCTTTTTGCTCTTCACTGGCACTCCTATATTTTGTGACATATCTGTGTAAAGCGCATTTGGTAACGTTATATTGACCAGCAGCATCTCTGATTTTAATATTTTGATTTATTACAGCTAACACAGCTCGCTTCATCTTGGCTGCATTTTCTACGTGCGCTTGCTTACTATCTTTATGAGATTTGTTGGTTCTCCTAACCCTTTTTTTGTTATCCATTTTCTGCAACCAAAAAGAAATATCTGTTATCCATAGTCTTATAGGTACCAAAATAACCTTAACTTAACCACATTACTATAAGTAAATCATGGGTAACGTAAATTGTTTAAAATAAAATTCAGAAATATAGCTAGCCAAACCATAAAACATTATTTAAATAATGTGATACAATTATCTGTCCAAAATAACTACTATCCATTGCAGCCCCACTATGCACAATTCAATTGTTTTACCATTATAAAACAGTGGGGTTTATAGTGGGACAGTCCCAGTATGCACCCCATAATTTTGTCCCACTATACAACAGTATACCTTTTTTAGGTTATTAATTTATGTTGCCAACAAAAACATAAATATAAGCAATATTGATCTCAACTTACCTTGCAAACACTTTAGACAATATGTAGAAAAATTTTCACATAAATCCTTTGATAAATAACGCCGATATTCGATACGATTTCAACACGAAAATAAAAACTTCGCTTCCTAGAAATCAGATGTTCGGCGGTTTCAGACAAACTAAGGAATTTCCTGATAATATTTTTAGCTGATGACAGAGGGCAGTACACGTAAATGTCGCTCTAATTAATTCGGATATTTTCGTCGTTTAGTTTGCGGGAAATTTGAATTGTCCCAGTATGCAACCTGTCCCAGTATACAACAGTCTCCCCTACTGAAACAGCTCAAAACTTCTATGAAAAAAAATTACTTTTTATTGATTCTAAGACTAACTTTGGTGTTAAATCCATTTTTTTTTGTGTACCACATTAATTATTAATCGGTTTGCTTTCAGTTATTTTAATTCCTTTTATAACTTTCCAAGTACTATCCAAATCGACTGCGGGAACTATTGGGATATAATTAATTTTAGCATCGAAACTCTTTGAGAAGGCATAGCGCGTGTTGAGAACTATACTAGAGGTATTTTGGAACTATTGACGCTTCAAAATATTTTTCATCGATACTTAGAAAATTTAAGCTACGCGATTTTTTAAAGTTGAGTATACATATTGATCGCGTCGCTTTCGATCATTAGAATTTCTTTCAGAAGTTTTCGAATACTATCTAATCTGCTGCGAGAACTATTTTTGATTATAATTTTTATTAAAGTAGCTAGAACTTTGAGGAATGTATAAAAAAACAACAAGAGTTGATTGTAACAAAATTGAATTTTCAAAAAATTTTTTTGTCAATTTTTTTTTCATATCAGGAGCTCTACAACTTTGCAAAATATAGTAATTTAGCTAGTCAGAACTACTGGATCTCGATTTTCGATGTGAAGGTAGCTCCTTATTTTTCAAATTAAAATTTGGAACCGTTAATGAGCGTAACTCTTTATTTTTTATAAAGTAAATCTTTAAAAGGAAGCTAGAACTCTAATCAGAACTATTGGAACTCTTTGTCGGAGTGTTAACTTCACGCGCGTGTGCAGTTTCAACATTAGTAACGGAAAATTTTCAGAAATTCTTAATAATAATATTTATTTTCATAATTTTTTTATTTTAACAATGTTTATTTCTTACAATAATTATTTTAGTTGGTAAAATTTTCCATTTTACTAACCTAAGTTAACTCTCCGTGTGATATGGTACTGAGTCGGCAAATAATATTTTAAGACGTTTGAAGGCCGTATTTGTTATTTTTTTTTTTTTTTGCTAGCGTAATGTTGTAGGAAAAGATGGAAAATGCGGTTCAGGGTAGCCAACTGAAATATCGCTGTCATTAACATGTTACACTTTAGGCATTTTCAAATAACGTCGTGTGACCTTGCCTGATGTTGGACAACTGTAGCACATGTTCTTATGGGATGTAATAGTTTTCTGACAATTTTATCGAAAATAGTAGGCGGTAAAAATGTTTCTGTGCTAATACTTGTAGATGAAGATTGTATTGATGCAATTCACCAGAAATACGTGAATGAAGTAAACAATTATCCTACGTAATATTGAAAAGTTTGTGCGATTTTTAGGTTAGTTATCATCAAACTCGTCAAATTAAAGAATTACATTCAAGGTAAGGCTCGTACATTATTTAGCAAGCTTCACTTGGGTTTTACCTTATTAAAGCAAGTAACAAAATACTTACAAATTTCTATTGCAACGTCGTAAATGCACGAATACGTGTTCATAAAATGTAACCCAACTATAATATACACTAGTAATGTTCATTAATTAACTATGAAATATCTTAACACTACAGTACGTCAATTATCACGATTTTTTCTGGAGAAAACACTCAAAAATCACGGCAAAACAAGGCCGAGCTTGTGACGTCAGTGTGACGTACTTGAAAATGCCTAATTGGTTGTTGTTCATGGTGGAATCACATCTTAAGCTGTGGTGGAATGGCAGCATATTAGAGAAGTCTAATTACTGTTAAATAATACTATAGCTATCTTTTCTGGTATCGGGGGTGTAGCTTAATGTTAAGCTGGCCCACCCCACTTTGATCGCGATTTCGTGTTAAACGGTTTGAGCAACAATATTCGGTTTGCGGCAACAAAACAGCACTACATTTTTCAATAGGTATCACTCATTTTCGCGATAGCGGTAGGTATGTTCAACTTAATGTAGAGTAGTTACCGGTTGTTCTGTAATGGTACAAAAAAGCAGCCTAATTGTTTGATTGATTTAAAAAACTCTAAATTATTTTAATGAAGTAATGCAAAAATTAAGCCATACCTCATTAAAGAGTGAATGTTTGAACGTTATATTTTGAAATAATAATTTTTAGTACATTCTATCACGCTACGTTTCTTCTGCAGAATGGAATTTTAACGGTAATTTCACCTAACACATATTTAATTTCCTGTCAAACAATTTGAGCAACAATTTACTACATAATTACAACCTAATTTGCCAATCACAGAATTTTCATTCCATCAATAATAGGAAAAGTGTTACCAACCCAAAATAAAAAACACGTGATTATCTCACATTGTAACACACGTAATTATAATACTAATAAAATCAGTAAATGAGGAGGGTTTTACTAATATAGATCCAAACAACATTGCCATAATTCTGAAATTCCCGTTGCATCTTTTGTCACCATTAAATTTAATAGAACGAATTAAGCTCAATTAAAACAAGGACTTTATAAATGAGTCATTCTAACGATTAATTTAACGAGTTTTTCCCAATTTACCAATTCTAACTTAATATTGACATTAAAACTATTAAGTAACAAAGTAAAGTTAGTTATTCATGAAATAATAGAAAAGTGAAATTTTTTGATAAGATTATGATTTATCAGTACATTACATGCGTGTAAACTTTACGCTGAATTAATTAAGTACTATGTTCATTGGTGCGATTAAAGTTAAGAAACTGTTTCAATGTGTACTCTAGCTATGTACATAAAAACTGTTTTAGCCCACATTCCATTTTATCTATAGTTTGTAATGAAATAACTGGAATTGTTACACTTAATCACATGTTGAATCATTTTATATAAAACCGAAGATTACTAATTTATATCAATTTATTTTAGTCAATCTGACTGAAATTTAACACCTTACAATGCTCAAAAATGTTCCACCGCGATCTAAATTTATTTATCTTAAGCTTAGATGTTGATTTTCCGACATCATGGACCACAAGATATTCGCTTACTCGGTACATAAACATTTTGAATAAACACTTTGAATGTAATTAATTGCTTTAAGTACTTTTTGAAAACACAAGTCCAAAATATTATCAATTCTAACTGAACATTTGTTTTGCCCTCGCGCAAATATGAACAGATATGATCACCAACAGTAATCCAAAATAAATAAGTAATGCCCAATTTGGTAAAATAATAGCTAAATCTATTAATTTCTAAATACGAAATCCCTATTTCAAACTGAGACGTTCGCAACGATCGGTGGATAGTTTGGAAGTTATATGTTGGCTTCCGCAATGAAGCGACACAATAAAAATATTTTGATTAAGTCTGTCCCTACTAAGTCTTATTCTAATTCTTCCGCTAACAAAAAAAAGGTAGCAATTAGGATTGATTGTCCTAGTGGCCTAATTAAAATTACAATACTAGTAACGGCCTTTATTAGGATAATCAAACGTTCACTACACAGCAATCTTTAAAATTTTTCTTACTTATAAATTCCCTTAACGTCAACACTAGGCCGTCGCACTGTAGCGCTTACTTAAATGTTCCTCGACTACTTACGTCCTTCAACGCTTATATCAATTAGGCAATTGGTTATTCTATGCCCACTTGTGTTTGTTACTTAACCAGTTTAACGTCGTTACTTTCTGTTGTTAAAAAGTATTACTTTAAAAGGTTCTTTTACTATCGCGCGGATTTTACGCACAATACATTCTCTTACTACAACGGTGTTTATTTCAAATCAGTTTGAATACTTTATTTAAATTTTTCGAAAGCTTGGCAACAATGATTCACTCGAAATAAAATCACTTGTAAAGGTTTTTAACATTCCTCGCCACAAATGAGTTCTGGCAGTAAACAATGTTTCAACTGCGCTACTGAATTTTTCAACATAAGATAGCACAGTCAATTATGTACTGTTTCTGCAAACTCAGCGCCACCGTTCATCTAATCGTTCCAGCCAGACGTTGGCTAAAAAATCTCGCTCATGCCTTGTCCCCTCAATGTTTTATACATATCCACGTCCATCTTGAAAACGTTGTTAATTTTCAACTTTAACTTCTCTTATAGGATTTAATTGTCACATGATTTTGCCGGGAAACAAAACAAGCCAACTATCCGCCATGTTTAAATTTGAAAGAAAACCATAGTACCACTCTGAAATGTTCAAATTCGATATTAAAATTCGTTCCCAACTGAACAGCGTTCCGTGTAAATCTCACATATATCTCCATAAAAATCAATAAATTTCTTTGCTGCTTGTCCTTAAATCATAAGTTTATGAAATATCAACTCATTTATACAACCGATTTAGTTGTATTGGTGGTAATGCAATCTACTTAGCGTTCGTGAGGTAATGAGTTTGATCCCCTTTTCCGTCTACCTACTTTGAGGGGTTTTCCTCATACACATATAGCGGCGCGATCACTGCGTATACGCACATCATTTAGGACAATGCTGGGGAAGTAACACTTTCCTCAGAAGCCTAACAATTCCTTCCGATCCTATCTTGACCGCACCCATCATTAATGCCACCCTGCATTTACACGTAATATATATATATATATATATATATATATATATATATATATATATTTGTATGCTAGGATTCCATCGCTGTGGCTGAAGAAGCGTGGAAAGCTCGAGCGCCCCCCCCTCCTTTGGGAATGAAATGCAATACGTTGGTTTCTTTTCCATTTATATAAATAAAATTTATGCATTTTCATTCCACACTTCACTACACCATTAAACAGTTTAAATCTCTATTCCTGAAAATAAAGTAGCCATACAGTGGCTCCCAGTATCATCTCAATGGTGGTTTTACTACATTTACTACAAGATTATTTGTTAATCAAATGTTCTTTTAAATAACATTAATCGCTTTATTGAAAATTCCAGTGGCGTAACAACTACAAAAAAAAATGTCAAAATAATCTCTCACTGCATGTCAGTTTCAGAAAATTTGTGGCAAGAACACCCTTATACGTTTCTTAAGAGTACTAAAGTGAACTATTATCCCTTACAGACAGAGAAGAAACTGTGAAGCTATGGTACCTTCAAAACTGAAAAATTATATCGATAATATGTTGGGACTGCGAAGCGGATTTGGATTTCAATTTTTCGTAACATTGGGTGTTGGTCTTCTTACGCACAATAACCAGAAACGTTGGCGCTACGAAACTTAGAGTTAAGCTGAAAATGAGGTGTGTGAAGATGGCCGGATTATTTTTGAATAGTATGATTTAAACGTGTGCATAATTAGGAGCTAATTGTACGCTATTTTGCGCCGTTAGAATTCAATTTTGCCCTCCAATGGGAAATAACAGCAAAAATGTTATACGCACGGCTTCTACGTCGCGAACTTTTGGGTAAATCATCTTTCTTATGCAGTAATTAGACGCTATATTTGGCGGCTAAAATGAACATGCCCCCATAGGAAATAAGGTATTGCAAAAATTACATCGAAACGACTAAGTAACTTCACAAACGTGGTTTTTTGTATAAATCAACTTCTTTATTTAGTAATTAGGCTCCAATTATGCGTTGTTTTGCGCCGTTAAAATATTATTGTGCGCATCCAGAAGAAATAAGTTATTGCAAAAATTACATCGTTGCGGTTAACTTCGCAGCCGTAAACCTCTGGATAAATCAACTTTATCTTATTTAGTAGTAAGCGCCAATTTCATAGTTAGTCTTCATATTCTTATGATTAAACTAATCTTTTGTGGCGTAATAATTAGGCACTCGTGCGGTTTTGCGTCGTTATTGTTAAATTTTGCGCTCCTATAGGAATCATGTTATTTTAAAAAGTACATCAATACGGTTAACCTTACTGCGTAAATCAGTTTTATTTAGTAATTAGTAGCCACTTATGCGGTATTTTGCGCCGTTATTGTGCAAGATTAATTTATTCACAAAGATATGGAGCTAGCCTGGTCAATGTAATTTTTGCAATAACTTAATTCCTAAGGGGGCGAATAATTTTGTTTCAGCGTGGCAGAAAGTGCATAATTGCGGTCTAGCTATTGCATAAGAGAAAAATAATTGATGCGATAGTTCACCTCTGTGAAGTTAGTCGTGTTGATGTCCTTTTAGAATAACTTATTTCCTATAGGGGTGCAACATTTATTTAACGGTGAAAAACGGCTCATAATGGATGATTAATCATGGGGCACGAAAAGATTAATTTATTTATGTAAGGATATCAAGTTAGTTTTGTACATGTAACTTTTGAAGTAACTTATTTCCTATGGGGGCGCAAAATTTTATTTTATCCGTCCTTGTGTAATTTTACAAAATTTTATTGTATCGGCATAAAATGGCGCCCATTTGCCGCCGAATTACTGTATAAGAAAATAGAGTTATGAAAAAGTTCACGGCTAAGAAGTTATCAGTGCCAATGTAACTTTACAATAAATTCTTTCCTATGTGTGCACAAAATTTTATTTTAGCGTCGCAAAATGGCTCTAGCTAAATCTTAGTTCATATTGGGTGCAAAATTTAATTTTAACTGCGCACAATGGCGCATAAGAAGCACCTAATTATGTACATGTTTTAATCACAGGATTCAAGAAAGACCCGTTTATCATTTCTGAATAGTACCCCCATAGCTGTCATAATTTTGCAAGTTCATAATGGTAACCTTTTTCTGAAAAATTCGTGTTCTTGGGGGTTAAAAGGTTGTAATTATTACAGTTAATAAGTTATTATTAATTTCGGAACTTCGCCTTTTGATCTATCGCACTTTGGTGTGGGCTTTCAGAACTATTTTGAAAATCAGGGCAGAACTCTAAAAGCATTAGAGCATACATCTCATTTAAAACACAAAAAGTAACCATTGTAATTGTCTTGGGATTAAACTGCACATACTTAAAGTTGTTTATTCCTTCTGGATATAATTCCACTTTATTATCACATTAATGAACACTAAAAACATAAAGCATAAAAACCCCATGCCCCATTTAATCTGTAATAACTCTAACATGTGCAAACTATATAAAAATTTAGATGCCTATCTTAAACGTACTAGAATATATGCATAATAATTAAATAACTTAATTTATAGATATTCCAAACAATTTCATACAATAATAAAATTCTTTTATTTAGTAATTTCTTGCTAATTGCACACTTGCTTGAAGGTTATATATAGGGTGCCCCATTAGCGTGTGGAAGTACAATAACTTACGATCAAAAATAGAAACAAATGTTTTAAATAAAAGTTATGTTTGCGCAGATACACATTTCTAAAATATTTTGAGATATACAGGGTGTTCAGCCTAAGCGAGATAACACGAAGTTGACTTTTTTAATAGGGCACCCTGTATATTTGTTTACCGTCGAAACTCTGCATGTATAGTAGCACCGGGGAGAGGTGTCTCATGGCGGACTCGAGAATGGGGATATAATTATTACTGTGAAATGCATCTGTTTCCCTTTATCTTAGTGCGAAGTTCCCACTTAAAGAAAGACGGGTTATATAATATAAGTCTGCTATATATTTTAAATGCAGGACTAAAAAACGTATGTCGAGTCTAAAGTCAAAGCGCATAACGCTGTCAGAAATTATTCTTCGTATTTCGTTTCGTATATCTCACACCATGTTTTGTAGTTATAATAATTTATCTTTCGCTTCGTAATTTATTAGTTTCCATTGCATTTGTAAACAACAGTTTTTTCCAAAACTATTATATTAATATTCACTATTGCGAGGTAAGCTTATAATGCAAGATGTATTTCCAATTGATTGAATGCATTTATTTATTTTGCAACAAATAATGATGTCATTAAAAGGTAAATCTTTGAAAAACCAAACTCAAGTAGTGTTAATGAATATACTGCATTACTTCGAGATTAAACGCGATAACGGGGGGCCAAGTTTACCTTTAACTTCCATTATCCAGGTACGCTAATAATTTTCACTATTTAAATTTATATTTATGTAATATTATGTTGCAGCGAACTGCTCTCGCATGCGGCATTTCCGAGAAAACCGTAACTCGGACAAAGGCAAGAATGGCTCTCGCTTTAGAATCTGGAAAATCGGCGCCGGATTCACCGCAAAAACATACGCTCCGTTTGAAGTCGGAGTCAAAGGATGTCGACGAATACGTTTTGAAACCAAAAATTTACACCATACATGCAACTGGTAAATAAATCAGAAATTATTGTTGAAATCGAGTTAATCACTGTTTAATTTTAGGCTCACATATTACTATCGAAAAACTCCAAACTGAACTTAAAGAAGATAAAATATTTACCCTCAGTAAAATAAATTTGAAACAATTGTTACACAAAATTGGTTTTGAATTCAAAGTTGACGATGGCAGAAGGCGTTTAATGGAGCAGGTTCATACTGCTGGTGCTCGAGCAACATTTTTGCGAAAATATTTTGCTAATAAAAGTTGTGAAATTAGTTACGATGATGTCTTTTTGGATGAGACGTGGATTTTTAGTCGAGGAAGCGTTCGAAAATCATGGCATGATAATGATTTGAAAAGCACAAAAAACAAACCGCTAGGAGAAGGGAAACGGTAATTAAAATAGTCCGATTTGTTAAAAATATTTTTAACCGAATAAATTTCAGTTTTATCGTACTGAGTGCTGGCAACAAGGATAGTTTTATACCTAATTCATCATTGGTATTTTCCAGTAAAAGTAAGACAGCAAACCACCACGATAATATGAACGCTGATTTATTTAAAAAATGGTTTCAAGAACAGCTTTTACCAAATTTAGAAAAACCAAGTTTGATAATTCGTGACAATGCCAGTTATCATTCTACATTGGTAGAAAAATTACCTTCAAGTAGTTGTAAGAAAGATCTTCAATTTTTAAGAAAACAACATTCCTCATTCGCATGATATGCTGAAAGTGGAATTATTACAAATTGCCAAGGATTTACAAGTTCTAAAAATATATGAAATTGATGAAATCGCTCATTAATGGGGACATCAAATTTTACGTTTACCTCCGTATCACTGTCAATTCAACCCTATCGAGTTAATATGGGCAAATTGTAAACAGTATTGACAACAAAAACGTTGGAAGACAGGGATTCAGGGACGAGAATGTTTTATCGCTATGGCAGGATTCATTAAACCAAGTAACTGGAGAACTGTGGCAAAAGTGTATTTTACATGCTGAAAAGGAAATGAGCCAGTGGTAGGACGTTCAAAAAAGAGCTGAGGAAATGGTAAAACCTCTAGTAATCAATGTCGGAGAGTCGAGTGAAGATGATAGTGAAAGTGAAGGTGATGACTTTTAATTATAAGATGTCCAATATTTGAATTTAAACCAAAAATTAGAATCTTAGTTACTTTATAACAATGCAAAGAAATTTAACATATACCTCTGTAGCTGTACTTAGATTTACATTCGTTATATATATATATATATATATATATATATATAGTATTCATTTATGACAAAATCAGTTATTTATAAGTGGCTTCCATAACCAAATTACAGTCTCGACTCTTTTGACCCAGTGAGATCTCTTGGCTAAAAACGATCCTCCGCAGTTAACCAAACTTTTCGCACTTTATTCGGGCACTGCCTACAGCTAGCTAATTCGTTTTTATCGAAAATTATTGATATAATTAATTTGTAAAACAGTACCAAAACGAAATTTTGTTGACCCGGTCTCGGTTCTGATAATCTTTTACAGTTGTACAATATATTTTTATCATATGACTACCCACACTCGGTGGACTTTACATGCCAGAATAAGTGCGAACAGACCTTAAACGAAATTCGACTTTATTTATACGAATGGATGGGGATTTTTAAGACCTTTAGGATGCTAAATCCCGAGATATTCGAACAACAATTTTATTTAAATTTGACAGCGCGGCTTAAATTTGAAAATAACCTAGAAACATTGACGATGTTTTGTTGGTATTCAAAATTACTAACTATATGAACCAATAACGACATACGTTTTTAAAATCTTAAACCATGCTTTATTAAAAGATGAGTCATAAGACACCTCTCGCCAGCACGACTATAGCCCATCTTTTCTTTTCCCATAAATTCCGACGTTGCCAAGCTGAAGCGAAAAATATGAAGATTTGACGAAGATTGTTGTACTATAAATGTTGCCAAATAAACGTTACCAGTGATAAGCAACTAAACTTATTTGGTTGGTACGAAGGTAGAGGATGGCTGAGCATTAATTGAGGAGATTTCAATTAGCAAAAACTTCATTTTTTTTTAATGGAACACCCAGTATATTATTTTACCATCTTGTAAAACTATTTTATCCCTTCGAATTATGTCGGTATAATGTACTCTCAAAAATTGATTGTTTTGAAGAAAATTGCATTTTAGTTTATGATTTAAAAATATTCATGTTTTTAACAAGCAAGCTCTGAATGGGCAAGTTTATTTAAATTTCTTACAAAACGAATTACCACAACTACTTCAGCAATTACCTGCTCATGTTAGGCGGCGAATGTGGTATCTACATGACGGGGCACCAGTTCACCATACCCAACTGATCAATATACATTTAAATAATGAATTTCCCGGACGATGGATAGGTAGAGGAGGACTCGATAAATGGCCACCTCGTTCACCAGAACTTACAAAAATGGATTTTTTTTGGTGGGCTTATGTCAAAGAACAAGTATACAAAACACCTGCGGCTACTAAGAAAGACATGAAGAATACAATTAGAGAGGTCTTCCGAACTGCTGATGTCGATATGTTACATCGTGCTAGTAGAGCTTTTGAAGATCGCATACATTATTGTATGGAAGTAAATGGTGGTCATTTTGAACATTTAATAAAATAGTTATCTAACGTTTTTAGTTCTTTCTTATTGGTTGTTAGTTATTACTGGTTTGATTTTGTCACAACAAATTATCAAAAGTAGAAGTATTCTAAACGTCATATTCAGAGCTTGCTTGTTAAAAACATGAATGTTTTTAAATCATAAACTAAAAATGCAATTTTCTTAGAAACAATCAATTTTAAAGAGTACATTATACAAACATAATCTGAAGGGATAAAATAGTTTTACAAGAGGGTAAAATAATATACTGGGTGTTCCATTTAAAAAAATTAAGTTTTTGCTAATTGAAATCTCCTGAATTAACGTTTATCCAAAACACACCCTGCACCCCAAACGAAACGTCTACTACGTTCAGACATTTCAGCCATCCTTTACCTTCGTACCTACCAAATAAGTTTAGTTGCTTGTCACTGGTAACGCTTATTTGGCAGCAATTATTGTTGCGCCAATTTTCGTCAAGTCTTCATATCTTTCGCTCCACCTTGGCAACGTCGCAATTTATGGGAAAAGAAAAGATAGGGCTAGCTGCAGAATTTTACGCTGTATTCGATGGTAAACAAATATATAGGATGTCCTATTAAAAAAAAGTAAACTTCATGTTGTCTCGCTTAGGCTGAACACCCTGTATATCTCAAAATATTTTAGAAATGTACATCTGCGCAAACATAACAACTTTTATTTTAAATATTTGTTTGTATTTTTGATCCTAAGTAAGTTATTGTACTTCCACACACTAATGGGCCACCCTGTATTTACTGCCATTGTATGTAAAGATAAACAACTTTGGTTAGAATGAGGTTTGAGTTATATTTCGTAGTGAAAGTTTTGCTTACTCTGGGGTGGACGAGTGAGAGTCGACCAATTGAGAGTATCTCAGTTTTGGGTTCTAATCCAGGTTCCTGCGTGCGTGTGTAGTGAGTTAAATGTGGCTTTAGTCTTTCAGCAACTGCTCCTAATTTAAAATAAAGCCAATAATTCTTGACAATAGAATACAGTCAACATTCTTAGTGGACTCTGCACTGAATCAGATCCTGTTTATTACAATTGCAAAAATATTAATATGTATTAATATTGGTGTTCGACATTTTTATCTCGAATACCTAGATCTACAATCCCGTGTTACATTTTTGCTACTCTTCCACTAAGTTTCATACTAAATGTCAGTAATAGATGCATTCAATTTCGTGATGGATTAGTTAATGTAATAAAGTTACTGCGAAAATAGTGGTTTTATTAAATTTTTATATTTATTACCATTTGGTGTGAAACTTAAGTAGAAAAGAAAGAAAAACGTCAACATACATGAACAAAAATATAAACAAAAGTGACGCAATTTAATTTATGGTTTGCTGGTATATTCCATCGGTTATATTTATATTCATACTCATAAGGATAATTATACCCATACTCAAACACATACATATACACATCCACATACACATACACATACACATACACATACACGTACACGTACACGTACACGTACATGTACACGTACACGTACACGTACACGTACACATACACATATACGTGCACATGCACATGCACATACACATGCACATGCACATGCACATACACATACACATACACATTCACATACACATACACATCACACATACACATACACACACAACATACACATACACATCACATACACAACACATACACATACACATACAATATATACATACAATACACAACATACAATACACATACACATACATACACACATACACACACACACACACACACACACACACACACACACACACACACACATACACACACACATACACACACACATACACACACACACAACACACACACACACACACACACACACAACACACATACCATCCCTCAACCTATACGTATACTGATACTTAAACTTATACTTATACTTATGTTTATACTTGTGCTTATACTTATATTTATACTTATACTTATATTTATACTTATACTTATTCTTATACTTATACGTATACTTATACTTATACTTATACTTATACTTATACTTATACTGACACATACTTATACTTATACTTATACTTGTACTTATACTTATACATATACATATATACATATGACAAAAAGGCCTAAGTATAGGTATAAGTGTACGTGTACGTATAGGTATAGCTGTAGGTATAGGTATAAGTATAAGTTATTGTACTTCCACACACTAATGGGCCACCCTGTATTTACTGCCATTGTATGCAAAGATAAACAACTTTGGTTAGAATGCGGTTTGAGTTATATTTGGTAGTAAAGTTTTGCTTACTCTGGGGTAGACGAGTGAGACAGTCGACCAATTGAGAGTATCTCAGTTTTGGGTTCTAATCCAGGCTCCTGCGTCCGTGTGTAGTGAGTTAAATATGGCATTAGTCTTTCAGCAACTGCTCCCAATTTAAAATAAAGCCAATAATTCTTGACAATAGAATACAGTCAACATTCTTAGTGGACTCCGCACTGAATCAGATCCTGTTTATCGCAATTGCAAAAATATTAATATGTATTAATATTGGTGTTCGACATTTTTATCTCGAACACCTACATCTACAATCCCATGTTACATTTTTGCTACTCTTCCACTAAGTTTCATACTAAATGTCAGTAATAGATGCATTCAATTTCGTGATGGATTAGTTAATGTAATAAAGTTACTGCGAAAATAGTAGTTTTATTAAATTTTTATATTTATTACCATTTGGTGTGAAACTTAAGTAGAAAAGAAACAAAAACGTCAACATATATGAACAAAAATATAAACAAAAGAGACGCAATTTAATTTATGGTTTGCTGGTATATTCCATCGGTTATATTTATATTCATACTCATAAGGATAATTATACCCATACTCAGACACATACATATACACATTCACATACACATACACGTACACGTACATGTACACGTACACGTACACCTACACGTACACGTACACATATACATACACATGCACATACACATGCACATACACATACACATACACATACACATATACATACACACACACAAACACACATACCATCCCTCAACCTATACGTGTACTGATACTTAAACTTATACTTATACTTGTGTTTATACTTGTGCTTATACTTATATTTATACTTATACTTATACTTATACTTATACTTATACTTATACTTATACTTATACTTATACTTATACTTATACTTATACTTATACTTATACTTATACTTATACTTATACTTATACTTATACTTATACTTATACTTATACTTATACCTTATACTTATACTTATACTTATACTTATACTTATACTTATACATGTACTTATAATTATACTTATACATATACATATACATATACATATACATATACATATACATATACATATACATATACATATACATATACATATACATATACATATACATATACATATACATATACATATACTTATACTTATACTTACACTTATAGTTGTACTTGTACTTGTACTTGTGCTTGTACTTGTGCTTGTGCTTGTGCTTGTGCTTGTGCTTGTACTTGTACTTATGCTTGTGCTTGTACTTGTACTTATACTTATACTTATACTTCTAAATTTTAATATTTTAATTTTTGCTACAATTTCAGTATATTCTTTAACCGGTATGTAAGTTTAGTACGGATTAATTGACGTTTAATTTAGATATTCTTTTTAGATCCACGATGTTTAACTTTTCGTTTAAAGAACTTATCTACGATTTTAGAATATGTTACTGATACGTTTACCCTAGCTTGCTCTAACCAGGATTGATCAGTTCCAGCAGAGGTAGCCAGATGGTCCTTTCAGTGCCTTTAACCCTGAAGGTCTTTTCTGTGGTGGTCGGGATACCACATTCTGGTGCCAATTTAAATTCTTCTTCTAATTATTGTAATCATGCTCGATTTGCTTGGTTTTACTTCTGGAGTGCTATTGAAGTTGCTGACCTTTTACTTTTGTGCCTTCAGTATACTAGTTTCTGTGTCATGGTAGCAGGTGAAGCTACAGATAGTCCTTTTATTTATTTTTCCTTTACCTTTTCAAAATTTAGTATTACATTGTAAGTATTTTGTCAGTTCCTTTTTGGAGATTTAATTATATATTTTCAGTGATATTTAACTTGTTAAAACTTTATAACTTCCATTATGTTATGGTTTCCACAGCATTAAATTTTGTGATGTAAGTACTTTGGTTAATTTTTATGTTAACTTTCCTGTTATATTATTTTAGTAGCCTGATGATGACAAGTCTTTTCTAGAAACATGTCGCAGTTTAAAGATTAATTTAGATGTTAACTTTATGTTAATAAAAAATTTGCATGGGGAAGGTTTTGAGTATTTTATCCACATAGTTAATTACTTCACCCCATGTTGAGTTAAACTGTTTTTCTATCTCACAATTATGGATAAACCCGAATACAAGTTTCGGAGCTTTGCGCAGCCTTATGAGATAGTATGGGTCCCCAATTTTCCCTCCATAGCTATTACAGGAATCTACATTCACTTTTAAAATATAGCGCTAGTTAGAATCACTATCAGCTTCTATTACTAGACACTCCCACTATATGCACGCTGGACCAGGCTTAGAAGTGGGGGATGACTAATCAGAAACAAGCTGGGTATGGCTTAGTAGTGGGGGACGACCGAAGGTTACCTACGTGTTACCTACACCCCAGGGACTGGACTATCAAAAATTAGGGAGTAAATGTGCCAAAAGGACCCTAAATATGTCATCTAGGGGTTGCAAGTGGCGCTCAAGGCTTCCAATCACAGCGTGCAGCCTGAGGCAGCAGGCGTCCCCTAGAAAGAATCATGTGAAATTGGGCCAGTGCTATGTGGGAGAGGGGCGTGACCACTACAAAAGAAGATGTGGAAGATAGGATACGAGACGCTTGTGGAACAGTAACACTGGAAATGCGTGTAAAACGTGAGGCAAAATATAATAAAACGAGTAAACGTATGCATTTAGCAGAAGGGACACATTTTCGAACATAAGATGAACTCATTAGTAACCGTTGGATTATCCAGGGACTTGGGAACGTTTGTTTATTTTATGTCAAGTTCTCATGATAACGTAGTGTATTTTCTGTTGGAGTTAATTTATATTTATATTAATGTTTAGTATTTAATGCAACTTTTTGTTTTTCTTGTTTTCAAATTTTATAGCTACTTTGAAGAATCATAAGAAAACCATTGAAATATTGAATAATGTAGAAAAATCAAAATAACTCAAAAAACGGTGAGAGATAAGTATAGGACATACTTATGAAGAATTGTGTGGTTTTTTATTCTCTTTAACACAGCGTAAAAATATACAGTGTTCCATTGGAGAAAAGTGATATTTTTGAATTTCAAGTTTTCCAGCATTTATCTCTAATATTTCTTCACCAGGACATAGGCTTAAGCTTGATCTTTCCTTGGTCCAAATATAAAAGTTTTCCTAACAAAACACAAGATGGTACATAATAATAAAGTTACCTGTAAAAGCGATTTTTTGGATACAATTCGAATTATTTCAAAAACCGTAAATTTACTTGCGTGAAGCCTATATAAACCTATATAAATACTAACTTTGTCTTGCCCTGATTTTTTGGAACACTCTGTATAGTCAGAATAATAATAAATGCGCACATTTACTAGCCTAGTAATATTATAAATGCATTTTGTTGGCAAAATTTACCCATAAAGCACCAGTTTACTTGACTTTCGTTGACTCACCCTGTACATTTTAGAAAACTGGGTGTGTAGGGTTGTAGCCAATAAATATTTTTAGGAGTAAACAGCAGATTTTTATTGTTTTCTGTGTAACTAGTAAAGAACTGGAAGTGTATCACGTTTTTACAAGAATAAGCTAACGATCTTGTAGGAACTAAATACAAATTTACTAAGGCAATATCTCATTAACCATTGCCCACTAATCAAACCGAAACAATAACAAATGGACAATTTCGAATTTATAATCAATGGTTTCTAAATTGGATAAAAGATCGATTTCTTTTTTGATAAATATTTACACGCAAACATTTCAAATATATTCCGCAATAGGAAATGGTTGTATTAACATTCCAGTCTCATCATCACGGTGATTGACGTCCCAAAATAAAAAAAAAATAACGTAACTCATACTGAATTCCGGTCAAATTTATTTAATAAAGACACGTATATTGAACATAACTGTCCATAAGCTCACATTTTTATAGACCGTTAATTTACTAATAAAGACTAATTTGTGGTTTCAATGAAGTATCAGGCTTAAATGAACATTTAGAATAAGTACCATCAATTAAGTTGTACCGTAAGAATGTAATAAATCATTTGGGATATTAACATTTAAAGTATTTTATATCAGTTTATGTTGTATAACAGCGTTACATCAGAGAATCTGTTCGCACACATATTTATATACCTGTATCAATTGCACAGTTGAGTATTTTTTTGAATGTGAAATTATTAATATTTATAACACACTACCTGAAAAAAATGTTACGGCGGTGAGATTACAGTGACCTGTATTACATTAACCCTTGCAATTTGGAATCGAGATTAGATTTTTTATTTTATTTAAGGGCCGTGTAGAACCCTCTATAAATTTACGTCTTTCCACTTTGATCTCTTCTTCCGTGAAATGGTCTCATTTAAACTTTAATATACAACACTTTTTAAGCGATTTATGTTTAATTTTCAAAATTGAATTTTTATTTCTCAAAAAAAAAAAATTTAATGTTTCCTTAGAGGAGTTTCTTTAGTTCTTTCTGTAAATTGGTTATAAAGAATGTAGAAGTAAAAGTACACAATTTTGTTGTAAAAATCATATTACGAAGGAATCACCTAAAAAATGTAAAATTAATAGCACTAATGTTTTAAATACAATAAATTCTACAATTTATTTTATGTAATTATTATTTCTCAATACGTTTCAATATAACATGTATCATTATTAGGAGAAAATATATGAGTAAAATAATAACAATTAAAGTAAAACAACAATGTAAATATAATTCTTTATTTAAAATGTTTGTGAAAGCTGTAAGTTTAACGGTTTCCAAAGTTCCTAAGTGTTTGTCCAATATAAACAGAATTGCAGGATGTGCAGTTCAATTTTTATATACCCGATTCCAAATGTCGTTTGGCATTAAATAAACAGTTAAGAACATTGATTACCTTTTTAAATTGCTTATGCTTATGATAGTATTTTATTTAGTAGTTTATTCCAATGCTTTTAGTGGACTGTTCAGCAGTTCTCCTCTCTTCAGCCCTGGTCAATCTCCTGTTGGTGTGATTTTGTGTTAAGAGTATAGATTACATGAGTTGCGTATTTTTGGTGTTTCTGAAAAAAAGGAAAAACCATGTTTTGATTTATGAAAATGTAAACTTTCACCATTATCTTTTTTGGCTTTTTTAATGGTGTATTTTAAATTATACAATCTAAACGTTTCGATAACACTAACAGTTATCTGCTATTAATATAACAGTTTGATAAACGAGCCAAATATAGAATTAAATTTTAGTAAAATTAAATATTGTTAAACTGTCTTAAAGATGACAAACCAAAACACCCTCTAACGGCGAAGGCTAACAATGAAAAATGTCAGCCAAAAAACACATTTAACAAAATTTAATCAAATTATGATGTAAGTGTAAAGTTGTGAAAAACTTCAATTTGGAAATGATAGAAGCATTCACAAATATTAACATCAAATAAAATAATCCAGTTAAATCTAACAAACTTATGTTAAATTGTAGTGCTGTGGTAAATTAACATATAATTAGTAAAGCATTTGCTTCAAGGTCTGGGAAAAAACAGCAAAAAACCTAGATACACCAAAAGTCAAAATTAAAATCAAAATCAAGACGTATCATTATGCCTTTTTTTAATTATAAGATACCAAAACCTATTCAAACGGAGGTTTTCTTCTTGCCTGTTAAAATTATTAGGGTGTTTATATATCTCAATAGCTTATTTAAGGCATGGTCAGCCACCGCAGACTTCTCTGGTTGACCTAATCTACAAAATCTCATATGTTCTTTACGTCTTGTATCAAAACTACGTTTTGTGGTTCCAATGTATACTTTTCCACAGATAACCTATACACTCCGGAAGTTGATAATGGTTTTGAAATATCTTTAGGTGATCTTAAAGGTTCTTTAATTTTTCTTGTAGGTTTAAAAATAGTCCTAATGCCATATTTAATCAGGATTTTTTTTAATTCTATCTGTAACGTTAGCTATAAAAGGAAGAAAAGCAGTACCAACATTAATAACTGGTGTTTCTTTAAGATTACGTCTAGAAGGTGTAACAACATTATTATTATCTGCAAGTAAATATTCATTATCATGTAAGGATTTTGTTAAATATTTATATTCACCCTTCTAAAAATTCAGGTTCACAAATTCGTTTTGTTCGATCTACTAAAGATTTAATTACACCAATTTTTTGACGTGGATCGTGGTGGATTAATTTATGAAAGTATCTATTAGTGTGCTTTCTGTAAACCTTAAAATATAGTAAATTATTATTTTTAGATATTAATATGTCCATTAGTTTCTTTTTCCATGGTAAACTGAATACTAGGATGTATACCATTAATAAAAACCAAAAACTCATGCAGTGCCTCTTCTCCATGTCTCCAAATAACAAATGTGTCATCTACATATCTATACCAAACTGAAGGTATTTTAGGTGTACTTTGTAACGCTAATGTTTCAAATTTTTGGCTGACATTTTTCATTGTTAGCCTTCGCCATTAGAGGGTATTCTGATTTGTCATCTTTAAGACAGTTTAACAATATTTAATTTTAATGACCTGGTTATTCTTTACTAAAATTTAATTGTATAGTTGGCTTTATACGTTTCTCAAACTGTTATATTAATAGCAGGCTGATGTCTATGTTTTCATTTTTCAACATTGACAAAATGGTTTTCAACATCTTGAACAATTTTAATAGATATTACTACTGACGAAGATAACTGTAATTGTTATCGCAACGTTTAGATTGTATAATTTAAAATACACCATTAAAAAACCCGAAAAAGATAAGTATTTTAAATGTATACGTGTAGTTTGGTTAGGGATAGCGTATTGTGTGCATTATTGTGCCGGATATCCTTTCGTGGTCGTCATAGGATAGACGGGGGAATGCGAAGGACATATGCTTTATTATCCAGGGATTTTTCTATCTCCACATCGTGGTCGTCGAGGAGTTGTGTTAGGATAGCGGGTCGATGTTTGAATTTGAGTTTGGGTTGTTTGCGTGGGAGTGGAAGATATCGGTGGTTGTAGGGAGTGGTAAGGATATCTCTGATAGGGATTGTGCTTGTATTCTATTTGTGATGGGTGGTATGTTTGGGTCATTAGTGTATCTGAACGGAAGCCTGTGCTTGTGCCTAAGTATTCGGAGTTTACAGGAAGCGATGGAGGAGAGGTGATTAAGGTTTATATTTGTGTATATGGGTGCTCAGAAAGCCATATGTTTTGTAGGTATAGTGTTCTTTGTACGTCGTGGAGCCAAGGTTTTAGTGAAAAGGATTCCTATGTACGTGGCTTCTTGTTGGAGTATGAGTCTTGTTGTTGAGGGTTAAGGAAACGTTACTGTCGGCTAGATAGGAAATTTGTCTTCTTAGTTTGAATGTCGTAAAAGGACCGCTTGAGTTGGTTAAATTGACAGAGACTATCTACCGGTTTGGAAAAGTTTCGCAGTGTTTTAGATTTAAGACAGGAAGTCGTTCCGCTGTTCAGATGTACTGCCCAGAAAGCAGTGTCATACGCCGGATACTCCGGGTTGTGTTACTGTGGAAATGTTGAAAGCGAAGATGGTGTAAAGGATTGGGCTAAAGCAGTACTTTGCGGCACGGTTGCTGTGAAGGAAAAGGAAAAGGCAACGTATTTCATTCCCTCCCCAAGGGAGAGGGCTTACTGCTTGAGCTTCCCGAGCTCCTTCAGCCACAATCATGGATTCCCAGCATACATACATACATTACGTATATATGCATGGTGAGATTATGGATAGGTGTGGTCAGGATAGGATCGGAAGGCTACATGTGTATGAGGAAAAACACGTGAAAAAATCTCATACAAGGTAGGCGGTAACGGGAATCGAACCCACTACCTCCAGACTGCTAAGTAGGTCGTGCCACCACTACATTACCAGCTCGGTGCTTACTGTGAATTGGAATGGATCGTAAAAGGTGTTGCCTACTTTCACTTGTACTGACCGATCAGTCAGATGCGAGAGTAGTAGTTTGGAGAAGTGATCAGGGATATTTAGGTTACGGATCTTGTCAAAGCGACCGGCATGCCAGACCCTGTAAAATTATGTCAAATGTGCTGATGGTTTCTGTAAACATTTTTAACAACGGATCCTGATAAATTCGGTTAGGACGGAAGCCAAATTAGCTGTTAGCTAGTTCGTTGAATTCTAGATGGTCTCAAAGACGTCTGGCTAGAATCTGCTCAAATCATTTTCCGAGGCAGCTTTTTTGAAGTACTTTTTGACTTGGTAGGTTGTAATGGGGGTTCCAGTTATACAAATGGATTTCGAGAAGCTTAAGGTTACCGAATTCTTCAAGACGACTCTCTAGGAGTTTTTTAAACTGGGTGTCAAATTGAGGATTTTCGACGGATCGGAAAATGGATTGAACAAGTTTGCCTTTTGATTAGTGAAAATTATGTTGCCCTGTTGTTCTGTGAGATGGGATTTGGGGTTTGCTTTTCTTCGGGTCAATCTATTGAACTGTTTCCAGAAGAGTTTTCCATTGTGGTAGCCTAACTAACTTTCGTCCAGAAGTCTTCGGTCTTTGTCTGATTACGGCGTTGAGGCAATTGTATTCCTTCTTGAGAGCCGGATCTCTAGATCGCAAGAATTGACGATAGATTCGTCTTTTCTCTTTGATCCGTGGGAGTGGTTTGCAGGAAATATCGATGTTTATCAGTGACACTGAAGTTGCGACCGCTTCCGTAATTGCAGAAGTTAAGGCTCTAAGATGGATGGATGGAAGAAAAGAAAACTATGTTATTGAGAAAGTGCACCGTCACAGCACCACACTCAAATACCGCAGGTGCGGAGGTAGTTGAAAGTGCGTGGACGGGAAGCACTTTATAATAATTAGGGTGGTTCCACGAAGTCTGTTTTGTAGGAGTGATGTGTGTTATAATTAAATGTCTGTTAGTTTTGTTTCTGTGATTGAGAGGATGTTTGTTGTGTTCATGGAATAAGTTAAGTAGGGAGCGTTTCCGTTGGCGTTAATTTAAGTACTGGGTTCTCGGAATAACGGCAACCTTCGTACGGGTGCTGACACGATGGCGAGGGTTCCCCGTTGGAAGTAGGATACGATTACTCATGTTATGCAGGTGGGAAAGGATATTCAATAGGATGTGTGCTAGTTTTTGTAGGAAGTGTTTAATGGTGATTGGTTCCGTACCTGGTGGTGTTCTGTTGTGTGCTGTGTTCTGAGTCGAACTCTTTGGAAGACATGATTTCCATTTCCGACGGAGTACTTGGAGGTTCCCGCTGCTTCTTGCACTGGAAGGAGTAGGTTGGGTGAGCTCCTCCGCAGTTGTTACACTTCGTTTTAGCGGTTGATTTGTAGGAGGGGATCTGTGACTTTTGCCACAGTTGGGAAAACGGGTGAAGCTGGTAGGACACTACTCAGGGGTACGGCCGTGTAGTGGTGGGTTTAGGGAGAGTTTGCATCGCAAGTGTCTCCCGAACATGCTTGACACCCCGTGCGAGAAGGAAATCGAGGGTGGTTTGGGATGTGGTTATGAGACGGATAAAGGATATTGGAGTGTTGGTGTCTTCGAAGTGATATGAATAAAAGCTACTTTGTGCTTCTCGTTCTTTTGTAATGTTACGGTGTCCCGTACGCCTTACGGGCGGCGCTTTGCGTGACGACTAAAGTGGTTTATGTTCAATGTGTATTTGTTTCTGCTTTTACTTCAATTTACCGTTAAAAACATCTTCGCAATGAATTAATTCCGTTCCTGAAATGTGATTCTGGCAGATTAGCAAAATATATGTCTGCTGCTATCTCTTTTTCATTTGGCTCGAACGATCTCTAGTTACAAATTTTTCCAATCTGAACAATGTGGAAGTCACACGGTACCGAAATATGGTCATCGTTTCAATAATTCGTAGCATTGAGTTTTCCCATCGGAAAAAACTTCTTGTTTGGATTTTTACCCACTTTTTAGATTGCAATTTCGTCTCCAGCAGGTAATCATTGAGCCATGTCTCATTCATAGTAAAAAACCAACTCAAGAAAATGGTACAAATGTTGAAAAATTCGTTTCTGTTCACCAGAAAAAAAAAACATACTTCAATCGCCGTGTTGTACATTTTCTGGGTCTAGGACATTCCACCGAATTCCCAAAACGCCGACTATATATTCTAATGGTCCAAATTCTGTCGAATTTTAGAGTTGGACCAAAACACCGAACAAGATTTAGGACAAATTATTATTATACATAAAGACAAAATTTACATCGATTGGTGCTTGAACCTTGATGGCGCAGTTGGTTAGCGCGGTACTCTAGCAAAGTACAGGTCGTAGGTTCAAATCCTACTCGAGGTAAACTTTTTATTTATGTATTTAATAAAATTAATAATAATTTTTAAGATTTAGGACAGTTTAAGCGCCGAATTCCCAAAACACCAGATGCCCAAAACGCCAATACGATTATTTTATATGGACACTTCCCAACGCAATTTGACATTTTTTTAATCCATGACAATAACCTACCTAAAGCACAATTCTAAACTTTTTATTTCAGCCGATTAATTTTGATCTTCATAACATTTATGTTACTATAAAAAAAATGGTGAGTACATCTAGTCGTGCAATATTAATTTTCTGCGCTTGAGACATATGAAATGATCGTGTCGGCGATTTGGGAATTTGGCGCTTTGGAAATTCGGCACTTTAGTCATGTCGGTCCATATTTCGACTCTTTGGTCACATTCGGCGAAATAATCCAATACTTAAATTGATCAGAATGAGCGTATTCGGCGACATGTTCATTGGCCTTTCGGCCAACTTTGTCGTTTTATACCATTAAAGTATAGATGGCGTTTTGAGAATTTGGCGGAATGTCTAGGTTCCCACTTTCTCAATATTTTCATCTGTAATGGTAAATTGTGGTCATACTTTATATGGATCATCTTCAGAAGCAACTCTACGTTTAAATTTTACCCACAATGTCTTCACTGTTGAAAATGAAGAAACAGTCTTCTCATATACATATACATATAAATTTCAGTCCAAAATGAAAAATTCCAATTTACCCATTCCAATAGAACAAATAACGATCTGTATAAACAAAACCATTTGCTAGATCGACGTGAAGTTAGATGTGCGTTATTGTGATGTGTACCAACGTAGCGAGAACAAAATTTTATTACTAGTAACGTCATCTCTACATTCAGCCGAGTATATATTATCTTGAAAATAGTAACTAAATATTTCGCCTATTGCAATATTTCCCAATATGCCTTGCTCGACAATCTTAATTCTAACTCAAAATGCAAACAGCTTTGATTAATGCATTAAAATAGTAAAGAGACACAAAAACTCTGGTTTATCACTTGTTTTCTATGTCCTTGTTCGCTATCTTTCAATTGTCAATTTTTGCCTACTTTTAGACTTTGTTATGTAGATTTTTCTTAATAGGAATCATCAATTTTTTTTAATTAAACAGTATGTTTTCGTGCTTTTCAAAAATGTAAACAGGGTAATATTATTTTCAGTAACTAAAAAATTCCAGATTGAACAATGGCAGTATCTAATTAATATATTTCAAGACAACCTTGACAGTATACTGTATTTCCGTATAGAACCAAAGAGTTCTTAGTAAATAGGAACTATATGTCATTTTGACTTTTATCGCGCCTTTTCAATAATGTAAAGGGCAGTATAATTCATGTACCACATGGTCATAAATGACCCAATCATAATGCAGATTTTCCCTAGTAACCTAGCTATCACAGCAATAATAATAATATCATCGTATTTACTTACGTTCCTACGAATTTAATTAAATTATCAGTTTGACAAACCAATTTTGTTTTCATCTGTGAAACAGATTTTTTCAATTAAAACGGCTTCAATTCGATGGGGAGAAGCAACAAATATTGAAATGATGAGAAACATCGTTCCAAAAAATACTGTAATTACAAACCATCACAATGGCGCCGGTTCACTGCAGTTTGTGACATTAATTACTTCTTAATAAAAGACAGTACAAATGTTAAAAAATTGGCAAATATTATGAAGGATTGTGCTTTTAACATGAGGAACATAGATGGAACTGAATATAAAGAATCCGTAGTTAAAGACACTGTGGAATGACGCAGCTAAATCCTTGCAGAAGAAATATTGTCAAAATCAATTCAACATATTGAATTTCAAAAAGTTAGGAAAGCCAAAGAAGAACATTTCAAGAAAAGAAAATTGAGAACTGTGCCATTTACTCTAGACAAAAATAAGAAAATGCAGAAAATTTGGGACGAAAGTACCCCAGAAGGTTTGTTAAAAAAGTTTTATATTATAGCTGCAAAAGAACGGACATGGAGGGGTAATGAAGGGGCTTATAACAGAATAGATTTTTACAAAATTGAGACTTCAAATAATGGAAATACCACAGGAAGGATTGAATATAACCCAATTTTTTCTGAAACTACCCAAGGAGGAAGCAAACGTTGTGCCGAGAGTAAAGCAGAATAAAGAAGATAACTCGATTCGTACAATCAGGTTGTGCCATAAAATAATGTCTAAACATCCAAAAAATGTTACCACGATCGCTTCTTTTTAACACCAAACTCACATTGGCAAATAAATAATGATGCATAGTGGTTCAAGAATTCTCCAATTGCAATTAATAACTTGTTGTCGTGGACTAAAAAAATTGACCATTCTACTTTTTTCAAGAAAAATTGTTTGTTGCAATAAAGCATGTGTGATATTTAAAAAAAAATTATTTTGGCATATTATATTGCAAATTTAATAATACATCATGGTAGCATTTCAAAAAAATTATTCTCGAAAAACATTGATTTTGGTATTGATAAACTGATTTCGGCACATTACACTGCAAAACTAACACATTATGGAACACTTTTGGTTTTTTTGAAAAAAAAAGTTGGCCATGCTACTTTTTTTTACGAGTAGGTACTTCATTTTTTTTTGCAAAAACAATTGGTGGTATTGAAAAGTTGATTTATGCACATTATGCCGCAAAACGAACACATTGTGCCTTTTATCGCGCTTTTCAATAATGTAAACGAAAATATAATTCGTGTATCACACGGTCATAAGTAACCCAATCAAAATGCATATTTTCCCTAGTAACGTAGCTATCACAGCAATAATAATATATCATCGTGTTTACTTACGTTGCTACGTCAGTTTGACAAATCAATTTGTTGCCATTTGCGAAAAAGATTTTTTCAATTAAAATGGCTTCAAGTCGACGAGGAGAAGCAACAAATAATAAAATGATGAGAAAGATCGTTCCAAAAAATACTGTAACAAAGCATCACAATGGCGCCAATTTACTGCATTTTGTCACATAAGATAATTGATAATGTTCAAGAATTGTCAAATATTATTAAAGACTATGCTTCTAACATGAGGAAAATAAATGAAACTGAATACAAAGACACTGTGGAACAGCGCAGCAAAAACCCTTACAGGAGAAATATTTTAAAGAGCTAAAAATCAAATTAAATCCTTTTGAAGAATTGGATTTTAAAAAGCTAGGAAATCCAGAGATTACAAAAGAAGAACACTTCAAGAAATCCCGGAGAAAAGAAAATTGAGTGCCGTGGCATTTACTCTATACAAAACTAGGAAAATGCAGAAGGTTTGTTAAAAAAGTTTTATATTATAGCTGCAAAAGAATTGGCATGGAGGGGTAATGAAGGGGCTTATAGCTGAATAGATTTTTACAAAACTGAGACTTCAAATAGGAAGGATTGAATATAACCCAATTTTTTCTACCCAAAGAGGAAGCAAGCGTTGCGCCGAGAGTAAGTGGTTAATTCCGAATAAAGAAGATAATTCGATTTCTTCAGTCAGGTTGTACCATAAAATAATGTCTAAACATCCTAAAAATGTTACCACCATATCGCTACTTTTTAACACCAAACCCACATTGGAAAGTAAATAACGATGCAGAGTGGTTCAAGAATTCTCCAATTGGAATTAACAACTTGCCAAAAATTGACCATTCTACTTTTTTCAAGAAAAAATGTTTATTGCAATAAAGAATGTGTGATATTGAAAAAAGTGATTTTGGCATATTATATCACAAATTTAGTACATCAGGTAGCATTGGTTGCTTGACAAGAATTGGCCATGCTACTTATTCTCGAAGAAGATTGATTTTACAAACATAATGGATTTTTTGAAAAAAAATTGGCGTTGCTACTTTTTTTATCATAAACTGTTTCTTTTTTTTGCAATGTATAATATTAAAAAACTGATTTGCGCACATTACACCGTAAAACTAGAACATTCTGGACCAGTTTTGTTTTTTTTTCCAAAAAAATATTGGCCAAGCTACTTTTTTTTCGAAAACGTCGTTTTTTACAAAAGCAGTAGGCGATATTGAAAAACTGATCAGCAGATTACTACATTGTGGAACTTATCAGCTTTTTTGAAAAAAAATTGGCAAAGCTACTTTTTTCACGAAAAATGGTTTATTGCAATAAGGAATGTCTGATATTAAAAAAACTAATTTAGGCATATTATACCGCAAATTTAGTACATCATGGGGTATTTTTTTTACGAAAACATCGTTTTTTTACAAAAAAAGAATGGGCGATATTGAAAACTGATTTCGGCATATTATAGGTCAAAAATAAGACAGTATGGAACAGTTTTGGTTTTTCTGAAAAAAAATTGGCCATGCTGTTTTTACGAAAATATATTTTTTTTGCAATATTAAAATATTGATTTAGGTATATTATACCACAAAACTTTTTGAAAAAAAAAATTGATCAGGCTACTTTTTTTAGGAAAACATCGTTTTCTATAAAAGAATGAGTGATATTGCAAAACTGATTTGGGCACATTATACCCCAAAACGCTGGAACTGTTTTTTTTTACGAAAATGTCGCCTTTTGCAAAAACAATGGGTGGTATTGATAAATTGATTTCGGCACATTACACTGCAAAACTACGTTTTTAGTTAAAAAAGTTATGCCACAAAACAAAACAGGTTGGTGAACTTTACCTTGTTTCGCTGACCTGAAGTTCCATAGGCCGATGGTACAAATTTGATCAATTTTCTTATCGTTGTTTAGTTCGACTTTTACTCCTTCGTTCTTGCATCTAAACGTAATTGAATAAACTTTTATTGATTTTTTGTTTGACTCTTGAGCGCCGAAGGTGATGTACTGTCGCGCTCAACAAATACTGGTACAGCAAAATTTTAGCTGTATGCATTTGGTTTGACGGCACATAATCAATTGCGTTAGCAGGCCATGGCCATGAAATATCAAAGTGACAGTTTCATAAAAATTAGAATTTTCAAAAGTTTCAACGTCATGCCGCGTCTTACAGAAATGCAAAAGGCAATAATAAGTACCCGCATAAGGCGAATTGCTAATGAAATGAACATTAGCATTGTTTCCAGTTTGCACAAATGCTTAACCCCTACTTGAAAATCGTGAGATGTCAGATTTACATACAAAAAATGTGTCTACATCAAAATTTGAATTTTGGAAGTCTACAGTAACAAGCTGTACCAGTATTTTTGAGCGCGATAGTACTAATAATATACACACCCCAGCAACAAACGCCCATCCACAGAATGTGTTGGTGGCGGATTAAAAGAAGCTGAAAGATGTTTAGACAGTTTATATTGTGTTTTTATAATTTATAGAATCATTACACACATGAGTACATAATTAGTATGCCATATAAAGACCTACCTTAATTATTGTCTACCTGCTGTTTGTTATTGTATCCGGCTTTAAAACCATGAAATCCAAGATTACAATAATTGCACACTGATTTTACCTACCTTATACAAGTGCAAAATCGTGAGAGCACGTAAAATTAATATTTACCTTTTTTTTATGTATCTTTGCTTGAACTATTCACAAAAAAGGAATGCGATTATTTAAATTGCCAATTATTTTGACCCACGTTCTTTTTTCGTATGGTTTTCTTAGAAGGCGATTTCTAATGTTAATTTAATGTGTGGTTGCTATTACTACGTTTTTGTTTTGTGTTTGTTTATTTGGAAACGCCTTCTTCCTTTTTATTATTCATATCATACAATTAGTTTAAAATTTTGGAATATAACTGTAATTAGGAAGGCCAGTCGTACTAAAATGGGCCTCATGGTTCTTGTTTATGGAATATTATGTGATTGGTTGACGTTGACCATACGCTCTGGTACATAACAATTAAAAATGATTGTTAGAGTTAGTGAAGCTTGACAATTTCTGTCACGGTTCAAGCAACTTTTTTTATGTGTATTGTTAGGACCAGTTTGCAATATTTAGCTTCTTCACCTTCGGTTATTACGTAATGTGTCCGCCTTGTACATTAAATTATTTATACCCTCATTTAATATACATGTACGATAATTAAGAACGTGATGTGGTTGCTTTACATTGGGGTGTTTGAAGTACAAGGGTGATTCATACTCATGACGCTACCCCTATGTACAATCATCCCAAATGTTAAATTACACATTTAAATTTGTGATTTGGTATATTCAAAGTTTTTCATATTTTGTTTGCGCTTTCTATATTTTTCGAACAACGAACTTATACTTATTATTCAAAAGGAATTTTCTCATTGATTATGCAAAACGTTTTTCTAGTACGCGTTATGCATTTGCAGATTTGTTTTATAGTAATGAGGCGAAAGTAATATACGTTGATGGAATTTCATTTTTTCGTTTTGAATTTATTGTATAACGATGGGTACCATACGCTAGCTTAAATTTCGAAATATAACACTAGCTTCATTTTAATGTAAATCGTAATGTGCTTTGATAAAAAAAAGTTGGGGCCAAAATAATAAAGTCGATTATTGTATTTAATTGACACCTTTTTGAACATTTGTTTGGATTTTGAGTTTTAAATGAATTATTACATTAATGTTCTGCACATCTAATTATACATTTAAGCATTTAAGGTAAGCAAGTAACTGTATTTAAGTTTTTGCTGTAAACGGCATCGCTAAATATTACACAAGATATCTGTTTATAACCTACAATATACCGGGTGTCTAGAATCTGCCCACGTTTTATGGCTATCTTTGTCATCATAAGAGATACAGAGTCGGTTAAATTAGCAAAGATGGGCAGAATTACATGGTAATTCAAATACCGATAAGAAAATTCAACATTGTTGTCAACTTTCTAAGATATATGAAAATAACTAAGGTAAGTGATTTTAGCAATACGTGAAGTTTCAGTAAATGTTTATTTATATTTTTAAGCAAGTGTCAAAGCCATAACTTGAAATATTAATTTGAAATGTTGCTATTGAAATGTGGGTGTTATTTTTAGATGGGTAAGTTAAAAGATCTAGCAAAGAGAAAAGGGCTGCTATTGCAGCTTTGTTAAGCAATACGAAATACAGCCAAAGGTATATTGCCTCAAGGTGTGGAATGTCACAGTACTCCGGATCCATCAAAATATGAATGCCAATCGGTCTACCGATGGTAATCGGAAAGGAAGGTGTGGCAGAAAAAAGGTGGTGACAGCTAGAGGAAGAAGAACCCTTAGAAATATTGTGCTAGATTGTCGAAGGGGAAGTACTAGTACAATAAAAAAAAATTTGAGGAATCTGGGTGCACTGTATCCATTTCTACAGTGAGGCGAAATCTGTACGACCTGGGTTTCAAATGTCGCAGGCCAATTAAGAAGCCAAGATTAACACCAGCCATGGTTCAAAAAATGTTAACTTGAGCAAATGCCCATAAACACTTGACCATTGATGACTGACGCATAGTAGATTGAATTAAATCTCTTAACTTTTCCTTTTATTTACATACTTTTCCCTATTACAGACATGCTTCAGCGATGAGTCAACCTTTCACATTCTGGATGACAAGTCACAGTTTGTCTGGCGTAGGTCAGATGAAAAATTTAACAGCGATTGTGCTATAAAAACTGTTAAGCATCCCATATCGGTCATGATATGGTCTGTGATCAGAGGTAAAGGTCTTGGTCGCCTGCATGTTGTTGAGGGAACGATGCGACAAGACCAGTATCGGGGAGTTTTAGAAAGCAAACTTCTTCCCCAGTTGCAGGAATGGATTTGCAATGACAGGAACGTGTTTATGCATGATGGGGCACCTTGCCACATGGCCAAATCAATACAAAAATTTTTGGATGAACGTCAGATTCCAGTTCTACCATGGCCAGGCAACTCACCCGATGAAACCCAATCGAGAATGTTTGGGAATTTTTAAAAAGGGAGCTGGCTAAAGGAAAGATATCTACCAAGGTTCAGCTAATAGAGAGAATATAATTTACCATTGGAACCACAATGAGAACTTAAAAAAAAAAATCGCCCTAAATTGCATAGATAGTATGCCAAGGAGGGTGGAGGCACTAGTTACAGCCAGATGCGGTTTAAGTTAATATTAAGTTTTTTTTGTTTTAAGTCTTACTATAACATATTTTCTTTAAATAAATAATTTCCAACATAACAACTGTTTATTAATCAGCCTTTACACCATAATTATAATCTTAAAAACAATTATATTGTATAAAAACCCAAATTTGGTAAGTGACTTTAATAATTTGAGTAGGGACTGTATAGCTTTGTAGGTTTAATATTATTAGTTAACTCACAATTTTCAAAACAATGTAATTATAATATTTATTAAACAAATAAAAGTGTGCCGTGAACATTTAAATAACAAAATAAGCTCATATTCTACTACTAAATTTGTGGAAACAACAAGAAATAATGTACTACATTATCAAAATAAAAAAGTTCTAAATAAATTTAACTTACAACGAAGAGTAACAGCAAAAAATATAAACAGATAGCACAATCATAGAAGTGCTTCAAAATGCTCTCCATTATTTTGAACACACATTTGACATCGTTTTAAAATTTCGTTTTGAACTTTTAATAAACTTTGGGTTCTAATTTGTTGTATAGCAACGCGAATTTTATTTTTTAAATCGTCTAGATTATCAGGTTTTACTCGGTACACTTTGTCTTTGCACCACAAGAAAAAATCCAGGGGGGTTAAGTCAGAAGATTGCGGCGGCCAAGCTATTGGACCTCGATTTCCTATCGAATTATTAAAACGTTCCTGTAAATAGTTGGTGCCCCGTCGTGTTGAAAATAATTCAAATTTTGAGTTACGTTCAACGGAAGGTCGTCTAAAATTTCTTCAAATTCGTTTCGTAAAAAAGTTAGATATCTTTCGGAATTTAAATTGTATTCATAAAAAAACGGCCCAAGGATTTTGGTACCAATAATACCGCACCATACGTTTATTGAAAAAAACATACTGATCTCTCCTCTCAACAGTAATATGAAGATTTTCTTGGGACCATTGGATATGATTTTTTCTATTGAAGATGCCGTTGTTTGTAAATTTTGCTTCATCGGCAAAAGAGTTTGCTCGACTTTCATTAATCAACCATGTAGCAAAACGTAATCTTTTCAGATAATCTTCAACGTACAATGTATTTCCTATATGAAAATGATGTGGCTTAAAATTAACACTAATTTTAAAATTTTGAGGTTTAGTAAAAGCCCCATATTTTTTTAAATTCGATTCGAGTTTGGCAAATAATCTCACATCGGGTTGTCTTCTTTCCATATAAGTTTGAAGATGTAATTCCGAAGCAGCATTAACATCTCTGTTAGACACGTAATAGCAAAAATGCATATCATTTCTTTCTTCAGAAGAATAAGCCATTAATAAATTAATATTCACTATTTAAGTACGAACTACAACTGGTTACAACAAATAATTCAATATCTAATTTGACAGTTAATCAATGCAGAGTTTTGTTTTTAATTGTCACAGCACACCACGGCAAACATTGCATTTGTTTAGTAAATACTATTATTATAATTTTTTGAAAATTGTGAGTTAACTAAACATACAAAGCTATACATTTTTTAAATCAGAAAAAAATAAGCCATCGAATGAGTCCATAACCACCTATAGTTGCCATTTAAAAAAATGTATGTTTGGGTTGTAGCTCGAAAAATAATTACTAAAAAAAATTTTGATTCCCATTTTCCCATTTTGCCTAAAAATAGCTATCAAAAATCTCTCTTATAACTTTTTCGTATTTTGAATATTAAAAACTATATAGCCGATTAAAAATTTGGACGATTTTTAGTTATTTTCAGATATCTTAGAAAGTTGGCAACAATGTTGAATTTTCTTATCGGTATTTGAATTATCATGTAATTCTGCCTAACTTTGCTAATTTAACCGACTCTGTATCTCACAATAACAAAGATAGTCACAGAACGTGGGTGAATTCTAGACACCCTGTTTTTGCATTTTCACACGAGCCAAGCGAGGCGATATCGAGTTCGGTAAAACTAATTTCTGTGGAAATAATATAGGTACCGGGATGAGTAGTTACTTTTTGGAACAAACTGTTTTATTGTATTTCAAAATATTTACTTGTGAATGCGTTCAAACCAATTTTCGAAGCATTTTTTCGCTCTAAAGGTGGTATCTCCTAAACATGGTTTCAATAGCTTCTTGAGACCATAAAAATCACTGTCCACGTATTTTTTGTTTGACATCGGGAAGAAAAAGAAGTCGTTATTCGATAAATCTGGTGAATGTGCGCAATGAAGCATTAATCTCATGATTTTCTTCCTCAAATAATCAATTGTTCGACTACTGTACGGGGGCTGGCGACGTTTTTGGTTGCTTTTCCTAATTTCATCGATAACTTCTGGTAAACAAACTGTTGTATACCATTCAATGTTAACTGTTCTTCGATCCTCTAAAGTCTAAAGGAATGATTGAGACATGTCCAGTACAACCGAAGAAACATGCGAGCATTTCTGTGTTTCTTCAACAATTTTTGTGGGATTCGGTTCACCTAGGAATACCCAAGGAGTAGATTGTTTAGTTTCCGGCTTAGACGAATATATAAAAGTTTCGATACATGTAAGTATGTTGTTCTTCGATCAAAGCATTTAGCCCGAGGCTGGTTTGAGCTTCAGTCAAATTATGCTGACGGAATCCATCGGGAACACATCTTTCTGACAGGTAGTTGTTGATGCAATATCGTATGGATTACAGTATGTGGTAACAAGAATGCCCCGGTCTTTTTCAATCATTTTGCGCATAGCATCAGTGTTTTGAATTTTTGGTTGACATTTACGAGATTCATTACTGACGGACGAACGACCAAAACGGAAATCTGCAAAACAATTATAAACGGTCTTTTCTGATAGTGCATCATTACCAAGAGTTGAACAAAACGATTCAATGCATTGTTGTTAACTTAGGCCTTTACCGACATCGTAAAAAACCATCCAACGAAAACCTTCACTAGTAATTTCCATTTTTCCACAAAATTACCTTCTTAAAAACACTGTTAATTTCTTCTTCTTGCCAACCTCTAAACCGCTGCTGATTTAACAATAACACTGTTGAAATTTCACAAATATGATTACACATTTTAATAGCGCCATTTAGTGGTTATTTGTAACAATATAAAAGGCAACCCTCGTATAAACTTAAATGTGTATCTGCAGTATGCATGGGGTTCGGATCAATCCAAAATGAAGTCACTTGGACACAAATAATGAAAGTTTTTGGTTTTGATACTTAGTCTGTTTACAATAAAGGTCCATTTAAGACAAAATATTGGTAAATGTTGTTAATTTAAATACATGTACGCGTTATGCACCTGGTTCGTATGGATCCAAAATGGGATCTTTTGGATACAAATAGTGAAGGTTTTGGCGCTTAATCTCTGTACAATAAACGTTCATTTAAGATAACAAAATTTTGTACTTTTGTATTTACACTTAAGTGTATGTACGCATGTATGCATAGGGTTAGTATGAATCCAAAATGAGGATATTTGGACACAAATAATGAAGGTTTTTATTTAGTTCACAATAAAGGCTCGTGGTGCAATGTTTTTTCTTTATTCAAAGAAAAAATTAAATTTGTAAATGCGGTACGCGTGTATGACCTGGTTCGTATGAATCCAAAATTTTCATACAAATAATGAAAGTTTATATTTTTGATACTTAATACGTATACAATAAGCTCTCATCTAAAACAATAAAATGTTGGTTCATATTTTTTGTCCTTTTAGAACGCGTGTTTGCATAAGGCTAGTGTGAATCCAAAATGAGACACAAATAATGAAGGTTTTCATTTTTGATACTTAATGTACAATAAAGACTCATTTAAAACAATAAAATTTTGGTGCATATTTTTTGTTTTGCAAAAATAAAATTTAAATGTCTGTACCTGGTTAGTATGAATTCAAAATGAGGTCATTTGGACACAAATAATTTAAGTTTCTATTTTTTATACCTGATACCTATAGAATAAATTTTCATTCAAGACAATAAAGTGTTGGTGCATATTTTTTAGTTAAAAAAAAAAAATAAATAAAATTTAAATATCTGTATGCTGGTATGCATCTGGTTCATATACATCCAAAATGAGGTCATTTCAATACAAGTTTCTATTTTATTTTATTTCTGTACACAATAAACGCTCATTTAAGGTAATAAAATTTTGGTTCATATTTTTTGTTCATTTAGAAAAAAATTAACATATAAGTGTGTATACGTAAGATTAGTATGAATCCAAAATGAGGTCATTCGGACACAAATAAAGAAGGTTTTTATTTTTGATACTTAATCTCTATACAATATTTCGGACAATAAAAGTATGGTACAATTTAAAAAAAATTATTTTAATCGTGTGTACGCATGCATACATAACTGATAACCATAAAGTTAGTAAAAACCCAACACGAAGGAATCCAATTACTTCGTAGTAATATATATATATATATATATATATATATATATATATATATATATATATATATATATATATGCAGCTATCAATAAGGCGGCCATACATGGGCATTTTCACATCATTGGGGCAGCCAAGTGCATTCGACAGCCAAATATGGACGTCAAATAAATTTTTTGTTAAAATAGTTCGTAAGCATCAGAAGCACCATAATAAGTAATAAATGTCGGCCGTTCAATGTAGGTTTTATGAATTTTCGTATATTGATTCAGAAACAATCCGTCGACAGAAAAGTGGCGCTGTAAAAATTGTTAAATTCTGATTTTACTTCTTTCAACCGTGTGACATTGGTTCTTTAAAAAAAAAATTTTCACAACGTGGATCGAGGTAGTATTTTTCATCAAAACTCAGGTCTAACATTCATTATCTTGTACTATACGCCGTGGATATACACCTATATCTATGTGCCGCTTTTGCTGGACGTCTGATGCTTTTTCCGTGTACGGCCGCTGTACTGATATCGGAATATATATATATATATATATATATATATATATATATATATATATATATATATACATATAATATATATTGAGGAGCAGTCATCTATTCATGTTTAATTAGGCCAGGGTTTAAAAGAAAACTCTTTGATATTTGTCAAGCTTTCGAGATAGTTTTAATCTCTTTTCAAGACAGCTAGAACCAAGAAAACCAAGATAATATTATTTTCTAGGAGCATGTCATGCATTAATTTATCTAATAATAAAACTTACATGTCGTGAGGCTAAACTATAAGTAACATTATTTCTTAAACAGAAGGACGTCAATTAATCTTGTTAATATAACTAGAAAAAAGAAAGAAAAAGAGATTAAAGCTATCTCGAAAGCTTGACAAATATCAAAGAGTTTTCTTTTAAACCCTAGCCTAATTAAACATGAATAGATGACTGCTCCCTCAATATAAATTGATCATTTTAAATTTCCACACAGTCAAGATTACCTTCCTACTAATATATATATATATATATATATATATATATATATATATATATATATATATATATATATATATCGCACATGCACCCACCCACACACACGCACACACGCAGACACACCGACACACCGACACACACACACACAAATTGAAAAAATTTGAACTAACACTTAAATTCTATGATAGGTATTTTAAATTACGCGTCGTATCAAAAAATTGCACACGCACACACGCACACGCGCGTGCGCACGCCGCACATGCGCATACCCGCACACCGCACACACGCATACACGCGCACACGTACACACGCACACGCCTCCCCACACAATCCCACACGCACCCACATACACATACGCACACAACACGCACACAACACGCGCACACACACACACACACACACACACACACGCACACACACGCACACACACACTCACACTCACTCACACTCACACACGCACACACGGTAGACACGAAGACACACACACACATTGAACTAACGCTTATATTCTATCTTAGCTATTTTAAATTACGTGTCGTATCAAAAAATTGCGCACGCACACGCGCCCGCACACGTACACACGCGCGCACAGGAACACACGCACTCGCCCCCCCTCCTCCCACACACACACAAGCACACGCACGCGCACGCACACACTCATACACACGCACACGCACGCACACACCCGCGTACACGCGCATACCCGCGCAGATGCGCGCACACGCGCGCACACACACACGCACACACACGCACACACACGCACACACGCGCACACGTACACACTCACACGCCCCCCCACACAAGCTCACACGCACCCACTTACACACACGCACTCAACACGCTCACACGCACACACACTCACACACGTACACACCCAGACACGCAGACACACAGACACACAGACACAGAGACACACAGACACACAGACACACAGACACACACGACACACACACACACACACACACACACACACACACACACACACACACACACACGCTTAAATTCTATGTTAGGTATTTTATATTACGTGTCGTATCAAAAAATTGCGCACGCACGCGCCCACACACGCACTCGCCCCCCCCCCCCCCCACACAAGCACACACGCACGCGTACGCACACACTCATACACACGCACACGCACGCACCCGCATACACGCGCATACCCGCGCACATGCGCGCACACACGCACACACACGCACACACGCACACACGCACACACACACACGAACACACACGTACATACACGCACACACCACACCCACCCACGTACACACACGCGCACGCACGCACTAACAGACTCACACCCACGCATGCACTCACGCACGCACACGCGCGCATGGGCACACGCACACACACACGCACACACCACACTCACCCACACACACCCACCCACGCACGCACGCACGTATGCACACATACACCCACGCACTCACGCACGCACACACACGCACACACGTGCTCGCACACGCACGCACACGCACGCACACGCACGCATGCACACGCACAGGCACGCACACGCACGCACACAACACGCACACACACGCACACACACGCACACACACGAACACACACGTACACACACGCACACACCACACCGACCCACGTACACACACACGCACGCACGCACTCACACACTCACACCAACGCATGCACTCACGCACGCACACACGCATACACACACGCACACACACGCATACACACGCATACACACGCACACACCACACCACACACACACACACACACACACACACACACACACACACACACCCACCCACGCACGCACGCATACACACACCCACGCACTCACGCACGCACACACACGTGCTCGCACACACACGCACACACGTGCTCGCACACGCACGCACACGTACGCATGCACACGCACAGGCACGCACGCACACGCACGCACTCGCACGCACACGCCCACGCATACACTCATACACACGTACACACACGCACACACGCGCTCACACGCGCACCCACGCACGCACACTCAGACAGATAGCATGACCGATTCTTGCGAAACTTGGCCAAACGTTAAATGTGCTAATAAGTCGATTTAGCGATAGAGCGATAAAATAAAATGTTCATTACATAACCTTCTATAGGTATGTTACGTCGTTGGAAGGTAAAAAAATGATTACTGCTATTTCAACTGTATGTGAAATATATTACAAAACGGAAGTAATGATAAAAAAGACGAAATTCAAAATTGAATTGAATTAATTCAGGCCACAAAGGGTTAATGGCACTTATTTATTTTTACAAGTTTTGTTTACTTTTATTAAAACTCATTAAAATCGAACAAATCAGGGAGTCAAAATATTTATTGTTCTCTTATTTAGTCACAAAACTTTGGAGTACATGAATTATTATGCAATAATCAATAAACTTCAAACCATAAACAACTTATAATTTACATGCTTAGAATTTTGCACAAAGAAATTGTCAAAGAAATGAACATTTACCCAATAGAAATTTATTGCATTTACAAAAAACAAGCCACACCTTTTCGATATGCCCAAAATAAGATTTCTCTTCATAAATTATTTAAACCCACACGTTGGTTTTTTAAGTAAACCGACATATATCGTTTTCCGTCATTAATATTTAACAAAATTACAATCATAATTAAATAATTGTTAAATTCCTTGACTGCATTTATGCCAAGGATTATTAATGTGCATGTCTGAGTTGAATTCAGGGCATTGTCAAGGTTCCCGTTTTATTGTTAATAAAAAAACCAATCTACGTTTAACGTTTGCAATTATAATCAATTCGCATTGTAATTCAACGAATGCAAGGTCGTTTGTTTACTGAACATTGTAAACAAATATATCATTAGATGTGCTCTACTTCGGTCACAGGTTTATATTTTTACATAGGCTTACAAGCGACTTTGTCAGAATAATATTTGGCTGCTTCCAAACCATTTAAAATGTTAAATTTTAAGGTCGTACTCTGTACACCATAAGGTTATAGATTTAAATTAAAGGTCAGATATACGTTTAACCTTTAAAACAAACTATAATTGTATTTAAATAAGCGTAATATACTAGAGCGAACGGAAAACTGCAATGCAGACTTTATAACTAACATACACGCCCTAAAGGAGTTTTCAGTTGAGAAATCGGAATGCTGAAAGTGAAATGAAAATAGTTTTGATCAAACTATTTTAATCGTTTCCAAATGGAGATTTAGAAATCTGTGATGGATTGGTCGATGTTAATAAATGTCAACTTTATGCACTAGTAAATATGTAATAGAGCATGTTCTAAAATACATATGTGGAATGGAATCCGATATTCATAATAAATTATAATTTCACTTTTAAATTCATATCTTCACTTAATTAGTGTAGATTAAGGTTGATTTGCTTTGCATAATCCTAAAGTAGCTGAATGAATACTAATATAAAAAATGGGTATTAAAATTCAAGACAGCTCTCGTTTTTTTTTCATCAAAACTTGCGTACGTTTTGACAAAGCATTTTGACGATGCTTTGATACTCAAATTACAAATTGCTAAAAAAATATTGGCTTTCAGCAATGCTGATATTAAAAAAGTATTTCACTATATTGGTGTTGCAAGTGCTACCCATTACATTAATAAAATCAGTCAAACTGAAAAATTACTCGTTTTATTAATACGAATAATACATATAAATATAGTAATTACCCAGTTATACAAACAAAAGGTGTTCAATGTCCTGACGATAGTTATATCATGAAGATAGACATGTTGTTTTGGAATAATGGGATTACACTTGTGTATAATTAGTCGCTGATTATGCGCCATTTTGCGACGTTGAATTTAAATTTTGCGCCCCAATAGAAAATAACTTGTAGCAAAAAATCAATAAACAGGGTTAAGTTCACGAAGCCGCAAACTTTTGGATAAATCATTCGTCCCTATTTCAGTAATTAGGCGTCATTTTACGCCGATAACATACTGACACGGCTGACTTTATAGCCGTCACTTTTGCATAAGTAAACTAAAATTTTGCGGCCCTGTAGGAAATAAGTTATTGCAAAAATCAAGGGTAACTTCATACTTTTATATATAAATTATGCGCCGTTAAAGCACCGCTATAAAACTTTATTATTAGTAGAAGACGGGCACCTTCCGCCGCCATCTTGGATTTTGACGTCACTTCCGGTTTTACACGTCCACGTGGGGGACCGGTTTTTCCACCCTTATTTTTTACTCGCTTACGTGTAGGGCGTGTTTTTTCACCCCTATTTTTGCAAATCCATGTGTGAGACCGCATTTTCAACCCCTAATTATTTTTATATACCCTCGTATGAGACCGTATCCTTTCTTTTCGAAGGCCCTTTTCAACCCTAATTATTTTTTACCCGCTTACGTATAGGACGTGTATTTTCACCCCTATTTTTTACACACCCACGTGTGAGACTGCATTTTCTACCCTTTTCTTTTCTTTTCGGGGGCCCATTCAACCCTAATTATTTTTACTCGCTTACATGAAGGACCGTATTACCCTTATTTTTATGATTTCTTTTGGGGGTTAAACCTTATGGCTGTATTAAGCACCTTTTGACAGCTAGGACTTTTTTGTGGTTGCTAACGTGAGGACTGTATTTAGGGGGTGGGGGTTGGTCTAGGCGTAAGTCTTAGGATTGGCCCTGGGGCTAGGGTTGGAACTTAGGGCTGGGGGCTGTATCTAGAGGTAGGGTTGTTTTCTGGTAATTATCTTTAGCCTTAATTAAGGTCCTTTTGGTTGTAACCCTGGAGGTTGCACATGCATACAATGTTGGAAATTGTATAAAGATTATTATTTAGTGTATTGCTTTAAAAGGGTTAAATGCTATTGGAGAAAACGTATTTTCTAATAATGATGTAAAATAGCAGCTGTGTTAAGGATTGATCTTGCGTGGGGGAATTTGAATGACAGTAAAATTTAATTATAGAACACTTATTTTTATTGTAAATTGCATACTTATCCTCAGTGAACTATAAAAAATTACTGACATTCCTAATGAAACAAATTTTTATAAGTTAATTAATTACATAGCAGTTTGTGTTTTCTAAAACGAATATTAAAACATAGTTTACCTGCATTGAAATAATATCCATCCGACCGTTAAAAAATGTTGTACGTCTTAATATTTTTTAAAAGAAACTTAATGCTTAGATGTTAACTGTAATTAAAAAAAAATCTGTAAATAAATAAAGGGTTAACACCACACTTACCAGCTCTGTAACGTTTTAAGGCACTGATTTACGCGTGATGGTCACCGCTTTTGTGTTGCTTGTGCAATTAAACTTTCTAGATTGTGTAAAACCAGCTATTGGTTTCCCCATAGTGTAAAATATACAAACAACCTTATCATCTTTATCGCACTTACTGCAACATACATTTACCTTTCTCTTAAAATAAAATCGGTTTGAAAAAATATTCATATTGTACGCACAAATTGTTTTTATAAAAACCATATTAAGAGTTGAAATGTTTTAAAATTCCATAACAATATGTAGTAAGAAATTACTGTTCATGTTTACTTTAGCTAATTACCGTGTAATTATATAACTTTGTTTAATTTAATAGTCTAAAATTGATTACCAATATAATATAAATAATTTCTTTTTAAAAACACTAAATAATAAATTTTATATAACACGATTTTTAAAAACACACATGCTGAATTAAAAGAAAAACAATGGGGTTATTTTTTATTACAGGGCTCTTGATTAAAAACAATTAAAGCACTAAAAAAATCTCTTTTATTTATCAGAATAGAATGGTTGGATATAAACAGGCATTCCGATCATTAACTATTTAGAAAGTAATACAGAAAAAACCTGAATTCGTATTTAACAAACATGTACTTACAAAAAAATTTACATTCAAAACACAAATATTTTAAAAATTTTGCTAACGCGGAAATTACTTAAAAAATAATAATTGAAGCTTCAGATTACGTAAACTATTGTATACTCGATTACGCTCACAGACACACACACACACACACACACTATGAATTTTTATCAGTTGGGACGTAATATAATTTATTTGAAATTTCATAGAGAGCGTTACAGTCATCAAAAAACTGAGATGCATTACTCCGCTCATCGTCTTCACACTGATAATAATAGTTTATTAACAATTATAAAAAACGTCTAATACCACTAATGTTACATCATAATAATAATAAAAACTCATTAAACAGTGATTACACATTAAATACATTTAAAATATGTAACTTTTATACTACGTCTATTACTACATAGAGATGGGATTATTCTTAAATTTAATTGATTTCGATAGAGCTCTGGAGATACTACAACCGTTCGAAATCTTGCTTCTTCTCTCGATATCAAAAAAGCTATACTAGTGATACATTAAGTAAGCATAATAGCGGATACAGCTACATTGCTAACGATTATTGATGTTTTTGCATGAGATTTTTGAATGAGACAGCCTCGCAGGTATTTTTTAAGAAAAACTATACACATCTCATGAGATCAAACGAGATTTTTTGAGATACAATCTCCTCACCGTCTGCACCTTGAACGATTATATTGTAACCTATAAAGCAAGCTAATAACCCTAATAGTTTATCAGACATTATTATTACATGGACACGAGGTTAGCCCTAAATTAACTGGTTTCAACACGACTCTGAAAAATGCTGCACACGCCTCAAATCTTTTAGCTCGTACGCAGAAGTTGTACCGTATTCACTTCCTTCAATTTTATCTGCATTCTGTTTCGAGGCTGTAGTACGTTTTCTAATACATAAACAGAATCTTCAATACTGTGATGCGTGTAGCAGCAAAACACACTAGCTAGTTAGTTTCACCTCTATATTACTTTACATGCAAGCCTGAATGCTTATCATAAATTAATAGCATCTGTCAAAAAGCTAATTAAACATATACTCCACGGCTTGGGCTAGTAGTCAATAGCAACGCTTCCATATGTGATAGCTTTTAGTCAACACATAGCTAGTGTTCCTACAACTACATACAATCGACTAGCACTGCTTTAGCATGAGGATCAAATCTGAAAAAAGCAATGAACATGACGCACGTACACGGTACGTGATACGACTCTCATGAAAGCTTTCAAATAAATTATGTTACGTCCCAACTGATAAACAATTCATTAGGTGCTACTGTGTCTGTAGTAATCGAGTAACAATAGTTACTAATCTGAAGCTTCAATTATATATATAGTAATCGTTCAGTCAAAATTTTCTAAAATATATTGTGTTTTGAATGTAAATTTTTGTAAGTACATGTTTGTTCAAATACAATTCAGGTTTTTCTGTATTACTCTAAATAGTTAATGTATCGGAATGCTTCAATGTATTATATCCATACCTATTCTATTCTGATAAAATTTAAAGAGTTTTTTCAGTGCTTGAATAATTTTTGTAATCACATGTAGCTGTAATAAAATAACCCCATTAGTTTTATGTATTTAATTTCATGTTAATGATGTGTTTTATAAATCGATGTTATAAATTATATGATTTAGTGTTTTTAATAAGAAATAATATTTATATTATATTGTGAATCAATTTATGACTATTAAATTAATACGTTATATAATTACACGTGTAATTAGCTAAAGTTTAAACAGAAATATTTACTACAATATTGTTAATCGAATTTTAACTATTCCAACTCTTAAATCATGGTTTTTTAAAAACAATTATGTGCGTACAATATGAATAATTTTTTCAAACCGATTTTATTTTAAGAGAAAGGTAAATGTATGTTGCAGTAAAACGCCTTAAAACGTTACAGAGCTGGTAAGTGTGGTGTTAACCCTTTATTTATTTACAGATTTTTTTTTAATTGCAGTTAACATCTAAGCATTAAGTTTCTTTTAAAAAATATTAAGACGTACAACATTTTTTAACGGTCGGATGGATATTATTTCAATGCAGGTAAACTATGTTTTAATATTCGTTTTAGAAAACACAAACTGCTATGTAATTAATTAACTTAATAAAAATTTGTTTCATTAGGAATGTCAGTAATTTTTTATAGTTCACTGAGGATAAGTAGGTATGCAATTTACAATAAAAATAAGTGTTCTATAATTAAATTTTACTGTCATTCAAATTCTCCCACGCAAGATCAATCCTTAACACAGCTGCTATTTTACATCATTATTAGAAAATACGTTTTCTCCAATAGCATTTAACCCTTTTAAAGCAATAGACTAAATAATAACCTTTATACAATTTCCAACATTGTATGCATGTGCAACCTCCAGGGTTACAACCAAAAGGACCTTAATTAAGGCTAAAGATAATTACCAGGAAACAACCCTACCTCTAGATACAGCCCCCAGCCCTAAGTTTCAACCCTAGCCCCAGGGTCAATCCTAAGACTTACCCCTAGACTAACCCCCACCCCCTAAATACAGTCCTCACGTTAGCAACCACAAAAAAGTCCTAGCTGTCAAAAGGTGCTTAATACAGCCATAAGGTTTAACTCCCAAAAGAAATCATAAAAATAAGGGTAATACGGTCCTTCATGTAAGCGAGTAAAAATAATTAGGGTTGAAAGGGCCCCCGAAAAGAAAAGAAAAGGGTAGAAAATGCAGGTCTCACACGTGGGTGTGTAAAAAATAGGGGTGAAAATACACGTCCTATACGTAAGCGGGTAAAAAATAATTAGGGTTGAAAAGGGCCTTCGAAAAGAAAGGATACGGTCTCACACGAGGGTATATAAAAATAATTAGGGGTTGAAAATGCGGTCTCACACATGGATGTGCAAAAATAGGGTGAAAAAACACGCCCTACACGTAAGCGAGTAAAAAATAAGGGTGGAAAAACCGGTCCCCCACGTGGACGTATAAAACCGGAAGTGGCGTCAAAATCCAAGATGGCGGCGGAAGGTGCCCGTCTTCTACTATTATTTTAAGAATTTATATAGAATATTTGTAAATTAAGCTATTTAATTATTTCACATATATTCTAAGTTTAAGATAGGCGTCTAAATCTTTATGTAGTTTGCAAATGTAAAAGTGATTACAAACTAAATAATGCATGGGGTTTTATGCTTTATGTTTTAAAGTGTTCATTAATGTGATGACTCGTTAAAAAAGTGGATTCAATTTCACAAAAAAACATGTTTAAGTATGTGCAATTGAATCCCAAGACAATTGTAAAATTACATCGACAAGCCTAACTTCATAGTCTTTCTTGCGCAGTAATTAGACACCCATTAGCGCGGTTTTGCCTTGATAAAATAAATTTGCACACCTATAGGAAATAAGTTATTCTAAAAATTACATCTACAGGGCGAACTCCACAGTCGTGAATTTGCGTATAAAATCCTTGAGCATCAATTAGATGCTAATTATGAGGCGTTTTGCCTAAAATAACTATAATGGAAGTGATGATTCAGTAATAATACAATATAAATAAAAAAATACACATTAAACAAATATACAAATATAAAAAACATTTAAATAAATCGATTAGAGCATAATAAAAAATTGATTTACGTACTTCACGGCTCGTTTAAGTTCGTCGTGTCGATGTAATTTTTAGAACATCTTATGAACATGTAAACTTTCACCATTACTACACATATTTAAAATACTTAGTTTTTTGAGTGCTTTGATAAACACAAAAAGGTAAGTACTTTAGAACATCTTGTTTATTATAGGGGCGCAAAATTTAATTTTAACGGAGCATAAAGTGCGCCTAATTATAGTGCAAGAAAATATTAATTTATTCATAAGTTTACGGCTGCGAAGCTAGTGCGAAATAACCTTCACAAAAAGTTAATTCTTACACAGTGTAAAATTTTATTTTAACGGCCCATAATTAGCGTCTAATTACTGCGTAAGAAAGAATTTATTTATGCAAAAGGTAATGGTTGTGGAAGTGAAGCAATGTCGATGTAGTTTTTACAATAACTTGTTCCCTATAGTATATAATAGGTGCTTAATTATCATAAGGTTACGAGGTTTACCTTGTCAATTGAAGTATCCAGAAGTTCGGGATTGCGAAGTCAAGAATGGCGCCTAATTACTGAATAAGAAAATTATTTTTCCAAAAATTTGCTGTTTCGTGAAGTTAGACGTGATTATAGAATTTTTGCTACAACTTACTACCTACTGGGACGCAAAATTGCGCATAATCAGCGCCTAATTAAGCACAAGCTTAAATCATGAAGTAGAACATTTTGATTCGCAATATAAACCCAAAATAAAAAAGGATATTCACGTTTATTAACTAGAGGCTAATCAGATACTAATCTTCGAAATTTAGTCGAGGAGTTGACCACTACGTACATATGGTGTACAGGATTAAGTAAATATTGGAAAAAGTGGTAAAAAGGTAAATGTGAGTACATGTTTTAAATGTAACGTAAATGAAAATAAATGTAAATGTAGTCAATACCTAAAAATATCATAATTGTTCAAATCTTAACTGCAAAATAAATTTGAAATCTGAATATTGTTATACACATGATACAAACATTACTTACATCACATTATGTAATAGTGCGGTGCTTTGCTTGAGCTTTGATATATTAAAAAAATCTATAATCTTACTTTGTGAAATTTCATAATCAATAGCACTAATGTTTCAAATATAATTCCATAATGTTTTATATAAATATTTATTTTTCAGTGCATTTCAATACATGTATCATTATCAAGAGAAAATTTATAGGTAAAATAAAAACAAATAGTTATGGTAACAAATAATTAAGGTAAAACAGCAAACTATCTGTTTATATTTATAAATTTCGAATGCTTCCAAAACATCTAATTTGTCTTTTTTATTACAAAATTATAAAAATTTAATATTGTTTTCTGAAGTCATAAGGTGATTGTATACTATTAAATGTTAGGCATAACTGGATTTGTCTAATATCAAAGTTACTAAGTGTTTGTGCAATATATACAGAATTACAGGATGTGTCGTTCAATTTATAAATACCCGACTTCAAAATGTCGTTAGTTAAGTTTTTTAATTAAATATTTAAGAACATTGTTATTAGTTTTTAACGCTACTCTATACGAAATTGAACTTCCATTGATAAGCCATTTTTTTGTAGATAAATCTTATTGAATGTGAAATAATTTTGATTAACAAAGAGATCAAATAATTATACTAACATTATTATTAAATCAAAAATTATGTAATAAACCCAAACATTCTTGAGAGGGTATTTTAGAAAACATAGTGGTAACATCAAAACTTACAAGTTTAATATGTAGTGATAATGATATGTTCTGTAGTTCATTATTTAGTTCTAAAGAATTCTTAATAGAATGGTTTGATTTGTACTTTAAATTGTTAAATATTTATGTGGTGTAGTTTATTTGCTAAAATAGAATTAGGTGCTTGAATATAAGAAACTACTGATGTAATGGGTATATTTGGATTTTCGTAAACCCCTATAGTTTTGCTGCTTGTTTGTTCTTGTTTAATATTTGTTGTTTCTCTAGGGCGTGTGAAGTTCGCACCGCGACAAAGAGTTCCAATAGTTCTGATTAGAGTTCTAGCTTCCGTTTAAAGAGTTTAGAAGTACTTTATAAAAAATAAAAGAGTTCCGCTCATTAACGGTTCCAAATTTTAATTTGAAAAAATGGGGTCGTGAATCGAGATCCAATAGTTCTAACTAGTTAAATTATTATATTTTGCTAAGTTCTAGGGTTCCTGATATGAAAATTTTTTTTTTTAAATTAAAACTTTTTGAAAATTCAATTTTGACATGGAATACTTCTAATCAACTTTTGATTCATTCCTAAGAGTTCTTGCTAATTAAAAAAAATTATAATCAACAATGCAAAAGTTACAACCCTTTTACTTAAAAAAAGAAAATGTTAACAAAAAATATTTTAAAGAGTTCTAATAGTTCTCGCAGCATATTTGGATAGTATTCCAAAAGTTCTGAAAAAAATTCTAATGATAGAAACCGGCCCGATTAATATTTATAGAATTGTTTGACTTGAAAAAATCGTATTTTCTAAATATCTACGATAAATATTTTGAAGAGTTGTGTAATTGTTAAAAAAATTATCTAATTGGAAAGACATTGTGTAGCTTTAGAACTATAGGAGAATTGCTTTAAACTAATCAGAACTATTGAAAATCGACCAGCGATCCGATCAATAATTAATGTGTTAAATTATTATAAATTTTGTTAGGAACGAATCAGTTTTCCCAAAATGTAATCAGCTCCAAGCCAAATGAAAAAAAGCTTAAATGCAAAATTTTAAGTACGTAGGTATTTTCGTTCTGGAGTTATCGTGGATAGGGACTAACAGGCACACGCAAGCATCCAGACATCATGGCCCTTGACGAAACTTGACCAAAAGTTGTAAAATGAGCTAAGTCGATTTAGCGATAGTGAAAAAAAGTTGAGTGCATAATGTGTATACCTACATATGTATAATGTAGGTTGGAAGGTAAAAATTATAATTTAAATGATTTAATTTCTTTTAATTTTTTAAGTTAGCATCTAGATGTCTACTAACATCTGTTTGACATGAAGTTTTAAACGTCTGTTAGCATATATTGTTTTTTTTTTTTACAATGTTGCCTATTTTCGTAATGAACTTATAAAAGAGATTATCCTAAGAAGAACGTTATTAAAATTATTGCAATTCTTTTAATTTCCATTTTGTAGGTTGGATGGTCGTGTGGAGTTCCACACCAGATATTTTTATAAGATATATATTTAGTAATTGAAAGATTATTACACTGAAACACCTCAAAACTTCTATGAAAAAAAAAAAATTCAAAATAGTGTTCATCGATACTTTAAAAATTTACGAGGATATAAATGGACGCTAGTCGATTTTCAAGAGTTTCAATTATTCTAAAACAATTCTCGTATAGTTATGATCGAGAACTACACTATTTTGGAATATTGAACTCATATATATATATATATATATATATATATATATATATATATATATATATATATATATATATATGGTCGATACTTTAAAAATTAAAATTAAAAATTTAAGCTAAGAAATTTTTTAAAATCTAATGTATTAATCGGATCGCTTTCGATCATTAGAATTTCTTTCAGAACTTTTCGAATACTATCCGAATATGCTGCGAGAACTATTAGAACTTTTTAAAATATTTTTTGTTAACATTTTCTTTTTCTAAGTTAAAGGGTTGTAACTTTTTAATTTTTGATTATATTTTTTTTTAATCAGCGAGAACTCTTAGGAATGAATAAAAGAACATAAAAAGTTGATTGGAAATATTGCATGTCAAAATTGAATTTTCAAAAATTTTTAATTTTTTTTATTTTCAAAAAAAATCAGGGACTCTAGAACTGCAAAATATAGTCATTTAGCTAGTCAGAACTACTGGACCTCGATTTTCAATGTGAATTTGGAACCGTTAATGTTCATTAACGGTTCCAAATTCACATTCAGAATTCTTTTTATTTTTATAAAGTACTTCTAAACTGTTTAAACAGAAGCTAGAACTCTAATCAGAACTTTGTTTTTAAAGGACGTGGTTGGCTCCCAAGAAGTGGGTTAACCAAACAAGTGGCCCTCTGAATTCTCTAGGTATGATTCCTCTTTTATACATCATACCGTATGTATGCCCTGCCCATTTATTTATGTTCAAGAAGTTTTGTTACTATATTACATTTTTTTTTTTTTTACTTGAGCACCCAAGTAAAGCATGCACTCGGAGTGCTTCTACTACGCTACAGGTTAATCTTACTCTACTACTCCTGCATGCTTCTTTCCTAATTGATCCCTACTATTACTTTAATCATGCTTGCTACATACTACGGTTCTAGTTTTGCCTATAACAAATGAAGTTTGCATGCAGTTTCTATTCTACTTTCCTACATCTAACTATTACTACTTCTACTTCTACTCACTACACTACACTATTTTGGTTCTTTCACCTTTCAAATTGTCTTTGTCTGTTTCGTTTATTTTAACTGTCTGTATCGGTTTATCTCGATGCTCCTTGGTCTCAGGAGTTTGCACTCCTGGAATTCCGGGGAGCATCTCTTTGAGCTATCTCTGTTGGTGCTTTTGTCATTTTTGCTTCTTGTTCTTTTTGTTGCGCGTATTTTGTTTTGGCGATATTGCTCACCACTTGTGCTAGCTGATTTATGGCTGCAAAAATTTGTGCTGTTGTTAATGAGTTTTTTATGCTTTTATCGCGTATGTTGTCTCTAAGTTCACGTAATTTGTCTGCAGTCAAAGACTGTGTGCTCTGGTGTCCTTCACTACCGCATATACTGTATCTGCGTTTGTCATTCTTTTCCTACAGGTGGGATAGGGTCCGTGCTCCGTTAAGAAGTGTATAAGTCCCTCTGAAGGGTCTAGGTGCTTGCTATTTAGTCTGTCTTTTATGTTCGGAATGTACTCGTACACTCTTCTTCCAGTTGTTCCCTTATCCCATCTATCTTGCCATATATTTACAATTCTTGCTTTTATTTGAGTTTTTGTATATGCCCGATTTCCTATTAATTCTTCGATTTTTTGCTGGTTATCTTTCCTTAGCCAATAAGTTGCGGCCCGTTGTAATATTATGAGGTCTAAAGGAATTATACCGAGGATCACTCCCAGAGGGTCCAAGGATCTTGTCCTGTAGGCCCCTGTGAGTCGTATCAGTATGTTCCTTTGTGTTGAGTTTACTTTTTGCTTTGATTTAACTAATATTTTTCTATGCGCCCATACGCTTGCCGCGTGTGATGTTATTGCGTTCAGTATGAAATTTAGGTATAGTTTCACTCTGTCGTGTGGTATTCGAAACTGTCTCCGTGCTATGCTTGCTATCGCATGCATTATGGTTTTCGCTTTTGTACATATACTACTTATGTGTTCTTCAAAGTTTAGTTTCTCGTCTATCCTTACTTCCAAATATTTCGTTGTTGTTGTTACCATTCATGTGTACCATTAGTCTTCCTTGTAGTTTTCCCTTTAAAAGAGCATATGTGGTCTTTTTTGTTGAGATTTGTAATTTGTTACCGAGACTCCAATTGTGCATTATATCTTTCCACGCCCGTTTCCCTAAATCTATAAAGTAGGTATTGCAGTTTTGAAAACATTGTTTCACATCTTTTTCAAATTTTCTTGTAGGATCTCTATTCAAAATTTCTAAACTTTCGTTAATAATAAAATCATTAACTTTCTGCATATAACCTTTCGAAATAATTACTAAACTGTTATTTTCTCTGGTCTTACATAAATTAGATTATTTCAGTTAATTTTACTCTTAAATGATTTTAGTAAATAATTATGATTGGTTGTTGTAAGTTTTGTCCTTTTTAAGTAAACTAGTAATTTGAAATTAATTATTGTGATCATGTCTAAGATGCGTTTCGCATTCTACTGCTAAGATCTTTTTAATTTTGTTTTTGAACAGAGAGTATAAAAAATGGAAATACATACTTAAAACTTTATTAAGAAATTCAAATTTTTTATTATTAAATGAACATTTGACAAGTTTACGAATCTTGTGTCAAAAATTGTAGACATGGTTTTGATTTATGTTTGCTCCAGGTTGATGGTGTTGTTGTTGGATAAGTAACTGACAATCTCCTCGGTTATCAAATTTTTAGTTTTAGAAATCAGGCTAACGTAAGTAGGTATTAATGCCTGTGACTTATTTTTGGAAAAATAAGTTTTAGTGAAGTTCTTACCGCGCTCATAATAGGTCTAGAATTCTATCATAGTGGTAGAAATAGTTCTGCTGAATAAATCCAAAGAATCAGCATGCAAAGTCTAGGGTGGCAAATTCACAAAATACAATGCCAGTATTGGCGATAACTACTTTACTATCCCAAATTCATCGTTTTGCCATTATTTACACTTTCAACAGATTCTTACACCCACTTGTGGGAAAATTTTGTTAGAACTCTGAAATTTGCAGATAATGAGCAATTTCCATATAAAATTATTTGGTCGGATGAATGTCAGGTGACCAATAGTGGAATTTTCAACAGAAGAAATGTTCACTATTGGGCGAAAAAAAATCCTAGAGTGTATAAAGTGTGCAAACAACAACACCATTTCGTTTTTAATATGTGGGCTGCAATATTCCGAATGCGAATAATAGGTCCACTTTTCTATAACGGATCTTTAAATTCTGAACGCTACGAGAATTTATTAGAAAATGAAGTAGGAGCTTTAGCTGACTTACCTCAAGCTGGTATTGAAGATTATTGGTTTTTACAAGACGGTGCTCCGGCACATAATTCCAGAGCCGTCCAGGAATATTTATCGGCAAGGTTTCCAGCAAGATGAATTGGAACATATTCGAGAGTAAGATGGCCAGCGCGATCCCCCGATGTAACACCTCTTGACTTTTTCTTTGAGGATATGTCAAAAATGATATTTATCGACAGAATATTGAAAATGACAATCAATTGCGGAACTTAGTTCTCGAAGTATTTAAAAGTATTAAACCTCAACTCCTTCGCAATATTTTGAATTCAGCCGTAAGAAGATAATGGAGAACTTTTTGAACAACTATTATACGACTATAAGTAAGTAATTCTTACCTTAATTTACACTAAAAACAAAAGGAATCAGTGGTTTTTCCTTTTACCGTCAATTTGTTTGTTGATGTTAACTTCTAATATTAAGAAACTTTATTATGGTGTAGTGTATGTTATAATCATACGGGAAAGTTACTGCTTCAACTTCTTGAAAATGCAGGTCTGTATTTAAAAATTTTGTGACGATGATGATGCATAAAAGGTTCAAAACGAAATCAGACCAAATGTGATACATTACTGAATTTGTAATAAAAAAACCTTTCAAAATCAGTTTTCAAAATATCAGGACCGTATCTAAAAAAAATAAGTTGATGATGGGTATGAAAACAGGAAACGTCCGATTGAAAAACTGACTATGCCATGTTAAAGCCCGTAACAAGTTGCCATGAAGAAGTGTTTGTATTTTTGCTCTAGAATTTATAATAACGCCAGACAAAAATTAAATAGAAATTTCAACAATTCAAACTTTTTCAATATCTCACATCGATTTTTTTGTGCCATTTTGTTGGTCCCCTAATTACACAACTTTTTTCCTATTTAACCGAAGTTGTATCTATTACCATTTCCGAGATCCCCATAGTGAGAATCATTATCGTGGACATAGTGTATATGTGTAAGCTGACACCGTCGCATCTTAGTACGTTATCAAGGTTGCCAAACCAATTCGAGTAGCGCCGTAATTCTGTAGCTACGGGAGTCCATTTTGACAAACAACCATTACGCCTTTTATTTGTTCCTTTCCTAATACGAGTTTAATTAGTTTTAAGTAGAGATCGGAAGATCATATTATTAACAAAAGTAGCATAATATGATGTTACTGGTAGATTTTATGTGGGTATCAAATTAAACTTTTCCTTTAGAAAGTCTTTCTTTTCTTACCGTGAAAAGGACAAAATAAACGAAATCTGATATATTAAACTATTGTGTAATTAACCCAGATGTCTCTATCATTAATTACTCAAGAACGACAACTCTGTACATGTATAATAATTATACAATTTCATAGATTTTTATCCACATTACATACTAGAAATCACTTTCATTTTTAAATTCCATATAAGGGATGAAGAGAAACTTTTATGAATAAGATCTTATTACAATCTATTGATTTATAGAGTTGGAGTAATTTTTGGGAAACTCTTAAAAATGGAAAATATAAACACAAAATTGTCGCAAGCATGGCCATGACTAGCATGTATATAGAACATTAATTTATTGTTATACGTATGTAGGCTGATTCTGTATATAACACTCATTTAATTATGTGTAATGTATAATTTTACCATTAAGGCGCCATGCTATTGATAAATTAAACATCTTTAATATGAATGCAAAACCAATTACACCTTTGCAATAATCGAACCACACGCACCATTAGCAACAAGTATGTATTTTGCATTATGTATGGAAGAAATACGAAGTCGTGAGCCTTGTATTATGTGTAAATTGCAAGAATGTAAATACCGTAGTTTAATTTTAAAAAGTAAACGTAAAGAAATTAACTTATACTGATTGGGTAATGAGAATACAATCATGCATACGGTAATATAAACATTGATTTTATTGTTCACGTAAGGTATAAACGGTTTATTGTAACGGTAATATCAATATCAGAAAGAATAGAACAATACACAGTACGAGGGAGGGACAAGATTAGAATAAATTATAAAGTGATTCTTTATGCAACGTGTATGCTGATTCATTCTTTGAAAGTCTTAGATAATAAATTAATAAATACATTTGTAATAAAGTCCGGTACTCTTTAAAATTTCAGTTTGAATAATTCATTGTTATTGGGCATAAAAGTAAAATGGGAACAAAGAAAGTATCGTTTATAGTAAAGCTTTTCTTTTTGTTAGATTTTGTTTCGTTTTAATACAATAGGCGAGTTTTATTTATGTATTTATTTACAATTAAATATTATACCAAACCATAAATAAAGTGTGAATTGCATGTATCCTTAAAAGGAGTACAATTTTATCCGTAACCTTATAACCTCAATTTACTTTGGAATTGTTAATAAATCTAATTTCAACATTTGAAGATAATATCGCGGAGTGGGATTGGTATTTTGGTTAAATTTCCGGTGTGCTCTGATATTTGAGATTGGTCAATGACTCAAGTTATTATTATAGCAATCATTCTTTCAAAAAGCTGAGTTGTATGCAAGTTATTAATTTTTTTTGCTTAGGCGGTAATTTGAGAACATTAAAATCTGTGAGAAGAAGCATATGTGAAACCTCCTTAACATAAGAAAACTATCAATGTCGCGTGCTTCAAATGATTGCACTAAGTTGTTAAAACAATTATAAATATTATTACGTTCTTCTATTATACGTGGATATGGTTTTTTTAACCAAATATATACATATTATTTACATACATAATTAAGTCAATCACCCACAACTTATTTTCCATAATTATAAATTAATTTCAATTGCCAAAGTTTCTCAGAATTGTCGCTTTTACTTTCTAAACATAACCGTTTTATCTCCTATTGAAAAATGTACATTCCGCTTCATCTATTTAGGAAAGGTTTTTTTTAATAACATAATTGATGCTAATTGAATAAAATTAAATTTTATAGTAAATTTTGTGTAAATATACATAATAATTTCAACATAGTTGAAACTCTGTGTTACGCCATTGGTATCATTCGTATTAGGTATTCCCTAATTAATTAATCATTTTCTGCTTTATTGGGGTAAATGATTACTTAACTCATCGTTATATAACCTTTATTTACACATGCACAATCGTATTGTGACAAACATTCTCAACAAACTGGCTGAATCAAGTACACTTGAAAAATCATTATTGCAAAGCCTTGGAAGGGTAAGATGAAAGTAAAACAGTGACAAAGAGACTGATAACCTATGACGCGAGAGTTTTAGTAACTGCGCCGGGAACTACGGCATTACCTACACATTCATATATACATCGCTGTAGATCTAAAAGCAATAAGCAGGACTTAGTTTTAACAGCTAAAGCCGTAGGTAACCATTTCTAGTTGCGAAATCAGACGTAAAGATGAGATCGAGGCTTTCTAAATGACATTCGGATACATTTCTGCAAACCTCGGTATCGTTAATAACAACAATTAAACTGAGGTTTATTATGCCACGCTTGGCCACACATTACGTCCTCTACGCGGGTGAAAATGCTAGTAAACAATGAACAATGCCAAATCATATCAGCGATAAAGGGAACGCCGTATAGTACTTTAAACAGATTTCAACTTAATATTGTAGCATCCCCCAGGTACCCTATCTTGAAAAGCGTAATTTGTACTTATTTGCAATAATGCAAATTGAAGAACAAAACAATCGCTAAGTGATTTCTTTTGGCTTGACTGACAATAATGTTGCTATTACTCAAATTAATTGCCTGTCTTACTTTGACTTTCCTGGCAATAATTAAAACATTAAAATTTATTTACTAGTGTGATATTTAATTACTCACAAACCTCAAATCTGATCAAACGAAATGGCCGTCTAGTGATAGGTACATTGTGCTATCTTAATTAGATAGGCTGGATGAGGTAAGTGTTGTACATGAGGGACAGGTAAAAAAAAATGAAACTACTCAAATTAAAATCAACGAGCTTTGCGCAACGGTGGTTCAGCCCTTTAATATACTATGGTGGGAAAGAACCACCAATAACACCCACTTTTTTCATAAATAAGTAATTGAACAAGTACATTATTAAATCAACACATCAAATAACACACAAAAAAAAACAATGAAAGGGTTAAATATATAACAAAAGACCATTAAATCAGGTTAGAGTGCGTACAAAATTATAACATTAATAGAAAATGAATAAAAAACAGTTTAGTTACACAGAAACACAATAATAAAAATAACACATATAGTCACAGGCGCAACTGGGTCATAAATAATCAAAATAAAAATCATAATAAAAACCATAATACCAAACATTTGGTTCTTTAAATAAATAAGCACATAAAACAATAAAGCAAATTACGGTACACATAAAATACAACAACAGTAAAATTGCACAGGTGATAATAAGGTAAAGGCAAGTACAAAAGAAAATAGACAAGGAATTTACACGTACCCAATTGTTTAGTGACCACCAAAGCACAAAATACATAAGTCAAATTACAATAAATCACATACAAAGAGAAATCAGCTCGTAAGCAAATAATTCTACCTAATAACTGACACAAAAAAAACTCATTAAAACAAAACCTTACAAGGTTAAGTTATAAATAGATCACAACATCGTGACCGATATATAAATTTGGAGGCGTTAGAAAAATACAGTGCTCCTGTCTCAGGTTACACATTCATTCATACAACAATAAAAACAATAAAAATAAAATTCTAGGTGTTTAATGGTCCGGCCCCGGGAGTTCGTACCCACTAGCAATTACCTTTTACAATGAATAACCAGCGGGATCATCTACCCATTCATCAGTCCACTTCTACACAAATATAAATATAAACAACAAACAACAATGTTAATTAAATACCAGAGTGAGAGGGCCCTGTACTCTCTTTTATTTTTGCAGATTTCAACTTAATGAGCCCGCGTACGAATAAGATACCTTTGCAAGGCAATGTTTGGTATTTAACATGTTATCTAGGTTGGTAAATGATTTGCTGCGAGTTTTCATTTGTATAAAAATACCTACTTACACTTGGATATCTATTCCTTTAATTGATGACAGACACAAATCGTTAACCTACGCGGTTTAACAAAAAAAAGGGTGACTTATTTATAGATTAATATTTGAAAAACACATTACAACTAATACTCGAAAGAAAAGACAAATTACTGTTGGCTAATTCAAAAGAAAATGTACACGCACGAAATATTTTAAAGACAAACTGTTTACAATGGGAGTTTCTAATTAACCAAAAATCTGACTCGATTGACACTCTAACTGTAACTGACTTTCCCCCGATTTCAAACCTATCCATCTTTACTCCCGCAATCTACCCCCATTTTTCAAAAGTGATATACAAAACAAGAAACATTAATTTACGTTGGAACAGTTTCATATTAATTATTGCACGACATCTTAATTTTAAAATTCGGCATTCGTCCGTAACAACCCTACATGTAGCTCTCGAGTTTCCAAGTAACAAACAAAGATATCTTTTGATCACGGTCTGTACCGACACAATTACTTATTAAGCTAGTGACATTTTTTGCATTAAGAATCGGCGCATAAGAAATTCCAATGATTCGTTACGCCCCTTCAGTAAAGCATTCTTTTAAGCGTACACCTGCTAGTCAGACCCTAACATGTATTTTTCAAATATCAGTTATGCACATTCTCACATTTCTTACATAAAATATATAAATAAAATATTTTGAAAACATTAGCAAATTACGACATATTATCAAGATATTAAAACTCCACTAATTACCTTTTCTATCGCGGTAACAATGGCGATTTGACAAACGTTTATTACAATAATAAAATTTTCGCGGTCCGCTACCTACAATATACGTACTTTCGGGATGGTATATTGGCAATTAAATTACTACCGCATTACTACCGTCAGAGAGACAATTCAGTGCGATTTCAATACCTCGATTTAATTAAATAATAACATTTTGCAAGGCAATCACCGATTTTCTATAGGTTACACAGCTTGTTGAATTGCTTGTTTCGAGCTTTAATCTACATTTAAATACTTAAGTATTTGTTTTTCGTTTATAATAGACTTTGTGCATTTATTTTCTTTATTATCAACTTTAAGTACAGTCAGACATGCAGATCGGTTTGTTTGAAGTCAAATTTTTACACATTTTCTTCTCTTTTAAATTTTGTAGATATTTTCCGCGGTGTATAATAAGTTTGGTGGACCGACTTACTCTAGCTTCGCTGTGTGAAAATGAGCCACGAGTCTCGTCAGTGTGCGACGGAGAGGTAGCGACAAAGACGGACAACTAGCTTGGCGCGAAATGAACGGAAATGCATTTTGTTTGATCGGCGTGATACATTTTTACCAAGTAATTAAGAGTTTAATTTGATTTAACTGCAATGGCTCGAAGGTATTGTTTTTCACCTGGATGCAAAAGTAGTTACAGCGTCCATAAAGACAAAGTCTCCTTATTTAAAGCGCCCAAAACAAATTAAATGAATGGAGTGCTGCGATTCCTCGTGCCGACAAACATTTAACAAGTAATGACGCTTTGTGCGAAAAACACTTTTTGAAAAAAGATATTTTGCGTGAAGTTGTCACAGAAACATATTCGGTAAGTTTTTATTATAATTATTATAACTTACCTACTCTCAAATTTAAAAATGCAACGTAAATAAGAAGTAGGTAAGTAAGCTAATCAAATGATTGATAAGAGAGCGACCAATATTCTATTTAAAATCTGTCAAACAATATAACTTTATAAATTATTAGAATTATTGGAAAGACATGTAGGTATTGTTATTTTCTATAGTATCCACTTAAAATCCCACCTTTAAGAGATAACGCGACACCATTTATTTGGCCAAATCGCCCTTCTTATTTGAGTAAAATGCCAGTAAAGCAGATAAGAGAAGAAAATAGATTAATTAAACTTCAGTGCCAAGAACATCGGGTTGAAATAATATCAAAAGGGGTATATTATTACATATGTATGCGAGTTAAACAGTTCTATAAACAAGAAGAAAGAAAAGTAAGAAAACACTCGGCAATTTACAAAAAAATACAGGCTACAACGTTCCTAATATCTATTAACGGACTTAATCTATTTAATATTCTTGTTATTAGCTTTTTATCGTTGAAACGTAAACACCGGAGTATACTTGTTTTTTCGGTCTTAGGGGCCTATTCTGTAACTTTTAAAAATTTAAAAACTTCTAAAATATGATTGGTTGTTGCCATAGCAATAAAATATTTTCGCAGAATAGCAATAGGAATTTACAAAAGAAAATAAATTTTGCTCATTTATGTTTATTATTGATGTTAAGTATTTTCGTTAACAGAGTCTTTTTAATTTAATATTTATACACATATTGTTTAAAACTAAATGCAGTAAATTAAATAATTTTTTTTTAAAGTGCTAATTTTTGTGCCTCACGTCTACGTTAAATATTAATACCATTGTTTCTGTAAACAAACTTAAACACCTATACTTTTCGTCCAGTAAGCCAAGCGGGTTGTCTGTCCTTCTCTAAGGCACAGACGAGATTCGCGGGATACTCGCTGAACGCCAGTCGATCCACCTAACTTTATTATACACCGTGGTATTTTCATTTTTCATTTGAATTATTCACTTAAATCTTTTTTTTTTGTATTAAACAAATAATTTCTCCTAATTCTAAATAATTTTATTGAATATGGTATTGGTAACTACTTTATTCCACAATTTTTTGACTGTAAAATACCGCGAGTGGATAGTTATGTATTTCTCCCTATCGCCCTCCCCTCTCACTATCTTATTTTCCAAGAATTTGATAATATAACATTTTTTTCACTTTCTGGCAACAGAAAATGAAAACATTTTTCATTGCTTGCAACATATTGGGACTTAGATTTTTTCAGAAAGATAGTGGTTATTAAGTTAATTGAGTAAGGGCTAAGAAAACATTTTTACCCACAAAATTTTTTATTTCAATGTCAAGTTACATTTGATATAAAAATAATAATAATTATTATTATAGTTTATTGACTTCAATTTGTATGAGTACTTACACTAATACTTTTTATTTTAATCAAACTACTTATTCTGTGCCGAAACTGCAATTGGGGTATTCTACACAACACACAGAAAGCCTGTCTGAGGACAAGAATTTTCTAGAAAATTTGTCATCAAATAAGATGCACAATCGTTCAAATGCCGATAGTGATAGTATGGTTCAAGAATTTCTCAATACATTTGTTGAGAAATTGAGCGGCACAAAAGCGGTCAAAATAGTAAGTGTTTGCAATTTCTAACAAGAATGTATAGACCGATTTCACGCTTCACAACATTAGAAGTCAATTTAAAATTACGTCATTGATGGTGTGTTAGGTGAGTGGTTTAGTGAATATTTCTAAGATCTCACCTATTTAGTTTACACTGATCCCCTTCGTTATGTTAAGTGGCGCCCAAGATTTTAGAATTTTGTTCACTAGTACTGATGTTTCGTGGTGCAATCTCTCAAAATCAGTATTAGAAATGCTGTATAGCACAAAACGTTTTAGCCCTAACCAATTTTCGGATACCAAATAGACGTAAGTGGAAGTTATCGAATTTGTTAATTTGTAGTATTTTCTCTCAAAAAATAAAAAATGCAGAAATAAAGGTTAAATTTAATGTACGGGTAACTGTATTGTCCCAAGTGGATTTTTTGGCCGCAATAAAAGAACTGTTTCCGCTTGTTCAATTTACAGTTGATACGCCTATTTCCATGATTTTGTTTATGCAACGCGAGATTTCGGAAGCGGACTCTACTTTCGTCATATCAAACAATAGTCTTGGGAAGGACTGTTTTTGCATTAGAATTCGTTTTACTCTGATATTTGACTTGACTTAACTACTATGGATTCGAACTAGGAATATTTCACTTACAAATCTGACCGACACCTTTACTACTGAACCACTGAGTAATCATATATATATATATATATATATATATATATATATATATATATATATATATATATATATATATATATGTATGTATACTGTGGTTATTAATAAATAAAGATAGTGTACTAGTACTAATATAAAAAAATATACATACAAGCTTAAATTAACTGAGAATTGCTCCCTCGGTAGCGTAGTTGGTAACGCAGTTCTCTAGCAAAGAACAGATCGGGGTTCAAATCTCGAGGAATTCATTTTCTGTATGTATTTTTAAATTTTAATTTACATACTATATATATATATATATATATATATATATATATATATATATATATATATGCCCATGCTGCGTAGTAACCCACTGTGCAGATGTATTGTGTTTAAGCTCTTCACGCACTATTGGTGTCCGTATGGGTTTCATTTATACACTAGCCTGACTGATCGTATTTTCTGCCAGTGCTAAGGAAATGGCTTGTTTTAGTTTTCAGAAAGGCTAGTATAGAAATTAAAGCCACATGGATCCCAATAACGCGCGAGAGTTGTGTATAATTCCAATTCCACTTTTACCAGGTTGATATCCTCATGTACCGTTGGGGCTCTGATAAGAACCTGCATTGGTTTGACGACATTTCGCCAAAGTCATATTGTCCGTCCTCAGGTAGCTAATATTTTTCCTGCTGCTTATATACTTCTTTGATGGGTTTCTCCACTTTGATTTTCTGTGAGAATGGTGTCTCTCCTGCTTTCGTTTTGTTCTTGAATGATGTTTTTCCTTGTTTCATATTAGTTTTCATGTATCTGGTAATCTCCGTGTGTCGTCCCTTGCATTTAAGTTTACAACAAACAAAATACTTCTGCCGTACATTCAGGGAACATTAGATAAAATATGCACCAATTTGAGGAAACACACCCGAATACAAAAACTTGTGGAGATTGTGCCCAAGTGTACATCGGTCAAACAAACAGACGAATAAGTACGAGAGTCGAGGAACATCGATTAACAATAAGGAAAAACGCTTCAACATCATCGCTGGCGTAACATGTGATAAATACTTCACACAACATCAATTTTAAAAATACCCAAGGATAGCATCTTACGGCCATCTCACAAAAAGATAATAAGGGAAGCTATCGAGATTGAAAAACATCCAAAAACAAATGCACGGAACGATACGCGGAGATTATACATGGAATACGTGGAAATAATATTAAACAAGGAAAAACATATGATTAAGAATTATTATTAATTTTATTAAATACATAAATAAAACGTTTACCTCGAGTAGGATAATAATTTAAGGAAAAACATCTTTCAAAAAACAAAAACGAAAGCAGCAGAGAGATCACTATCGCAGAAAACAGAAAGGGTGGGTGGGTGCGTGCGTGTGTGTATTTATTTATTGGATACCAAGCTGGTTGGATCTGCGATCTACTACACAGACAGGCATCTCACTGCTTCACAAGACGCTGTATACCGGTGTCGTACCATTTCCTCTGGCTGTTGACGGAGTCATGTCAAAACTGCCTGCTGGACTTCAGCGTCCGACTGGAATCGCTGTCCCTTGAGTACCTTCTTCAATGGTCCAAAGACATGGAAGTCACAGGGTGACTGATCCGGGCTGTAAGGGGATTGCTGTGATACCTCCCACCTCATCCGCGCTATCTGTGACGTGATGATGTTAGCGATATGCGGACGGGCGTTATCGTGAAGGAGGATCACGCCTTCCGTAACCATCCCAGGACGTTTGTTCTTTAAGGCTGTACGCAAACGAGTCAAAGTTTCACTCTATTGGACAGCATGGATGTTAACATGAGTGTCTTTAAATTCAAGAAGTAATGGTCCACGGTAATCGAAAAGCAGGTAAGCATAACCTTGCCAGCGGAAGGTTGAGTTTTGAATTTCTGGTGCCTTGGAGACGATGGATGTTTCCACTGCATACTGTCACGTTTCGACCCAGGCTCATAATGTTGATACCATAAACATCTTGCATTCTCCAATAAATTTGAAAAGGATGTTGCCCTCAGCGTTTAAAAACTGTATTACTGCTCGGTGATCGGTCTTGGACGCTCCAACGATACGACCTGCCATACTGAAACGCGCACAATGACTGCGCATTCTACGAATGTCACGAGTCAACTGTCACAGTAGACACCTACATTACCGGCGGCCGTCTTATACAGCTTTCTGCGGTTATAGCAAAAGTAACATTCGTTGCTACAGGGCTCGAACATGTATTTATTGAACCTGCCTCGTACATTCCTTCCGATCCTATCCTGACCGCACCCATCCTTAATCCCACTGTGCATATATACGCAATCCTTATATGTGTACTGGGAATCCATCGCTGTGGCTAAAGGAGCGTGGAAAGCCCGTGGAAATAGGCCGAGCAACTCAATTAATATGACACCACAGTTGCAAGACATACAATACAACCTTTGTCAGTTGAGATTAACCATTCTATACATAATACATTTATTTGTAATGTAAATGAAAGTATGCGTTGATAATAACACTAAGATAAGGGCATCTTAATAAAAATCGATTTTTTATCGACTTATCTAAAGATGGGTTCGGTTATTGCACTGCAAAGGTATTATCATACGTTGCTTATAATATAAACACATTTCTTGGAAGGTTAGTAGTTGTACATTTAAATTATTAACAACTTTTTCTTTCACAAAATAGAAAAGATATCTAACTAATGTCTTACATAAAGGTATTTATACACAAGATAAAACAACACCCTTTGTACATATTTTAAAAGCAAATACTGTAAAGACTTGTGTAATGATTTTTATGTGTTAATGTATTCTGAATGATTAATTATAATACAAGTCTTACAAGTTTATTTAACACCTCTGCTACAAGCTTCATGTAACCAGTTATGTAAAGAATTATAGAAATGTAAAAATTCTTCTGCGTTAAATAATTACAGCAATACCTTTTCAAATACGAACATAATATTGATTTTCATACAAAATGACAGGTTGTTAATATGTTTCTACGGAGAAGAAATAAATGTCAAGGCTTTCAGTCTGGCGCCATGTAATACATACACTATACAGGTAAATAAACGAGGGGGTACATAAAACCAGCTGTTTGAAAATGTTGCCATAATCTTAGTATAATAATGTGATAAATCTTTTACCCACGCTATTTTGATTGTAGATCAGATAGACTTCGGTTCTTTCAGTTGCCAACACAAACATACTAAGTCAATTTGTCAAAATGCCCACACACTTTTTTTGTGAAACGTTGATTTTGCAAAACGGTAGTCTTTTTATTAGATGTTACAGTGCATTACCCTTTCTTGTCATGCGATCTCAAACACAATACTCGGTAATTAATTTAGAAGTGACAGTTTATGATCTTATGAAGTAGGCCGTGGAATCTATTTATTAGGTTGGTGCTTAAAATAGTGCGAAATTTTGTATGTGATGTTACCAAAGGGCTATCAGAGAGACGTCCGTTAGTTACGGAAATGTTGTCTAGTCTTACAAATGCTCTTCTAATTCAACACAGTAACGTTGAAAAGGTTGGGTTACTTATTCCATGACAGTTGGTAACAAAGCACTGCGACATTGCTTGTTGTAAGTCCCTACCAAGTATCTAAAGTAACATCACCTTGTTTTAACAACTGCTTTGATAATATCTACGATTAAATACAAGAGTTTTAGAATATAATAGTAAATATGGCCCTGCAATCAAACATACTACTTCCACTCCCGAGGTTTCACTTCTCAGCACTAGATTACTTCAAGTTAGATCAGTAACTAAACAGCGTATCCATGATCTGCTAACTTCAACTATCCGACTCTCGTGGTTAAAACCTATTACTGCAGATCGTAAATTATTCGATCAGTCCGGTTAACTGAATATACCTTATTTGATGCTCGTGGCCAATACTTGTATAGACAACGTTGATTTTCGTATTTTCATCGTTATTTACCGTTTGTTCTACACTTTCGCCCTGTGATCTTGATCAATATGCTCTATCCTTCTGCGTTTTCTTTCTCCTATTAATCTAGGCAAAATATTTTACTGAGCTCTGCCGTCATAAGGATCCTGATACATACAGACATGGTACGAATGGTATTTAGCATGCTTTAACATTTTAAAAATCTATGACACAGTGCGAAACTGTATGTCTAGAGTACAAACACGGGTATTATTAATCACTACTGAGGTATGGTACCATGAAGTGCGTGTCCGCACCATGTCGGGAGTATAGGGTAACCTTGGTATTGGGACTCTGTAAACTTATGCAACATATCTTGTATCAGGCAGGTACGGGATGGTTGTATTCCAAAGGGGTAGCGCACATAAATACAAACTTGATCAGTGTTTAGTAGGGGAGGAGTCATGTAGACTTAGCCCCTCTCGTAAATATTTCTGCCCAAAAACACTGGCATTATAAATCACTACTGAAATACGGTAACACGGAGTGTGTGTGTCTGCACCACGTCCGGAATACAGGGCACGGGTAACCTTCGTATTGGGATTATGTAAATTTGTGTCGGGTAGGTATGGAGTTGTACTCCAAAGGGGTTGCGGACATAAATCGAAACTTTATCACTTTTAAGCCTAGTTGTTATAATTTTGACGTAAATATCGGTTCAGTATCTTTGTAAGCAGTGGGGGAAGTGTCAATGTAGACTTAGCCTCCTCCCGTAAAAATGTCTGTCTAAAGTGACGAGCTCAACATTTTTAAGCTGTCTCGAGCACAAACATGGGCATTATTAATCACTACAGAAATACGGTAACATGAAGTGTGTGTATGCACCGCATCCGGAATACAGGTATGGATAACCTTGGTACTGGGACTCCGTAAACTTGTGTCCGGTAGGTACGGGGTTGTTGTATTCGAAAGGGGTTGTGGACATTAATCAAAACTTTATTAGTTTAAAAATTCGTTGTTATGATTTTGCCATAAATAGCAGTTCAGTATCTTTTTATGTAGTGGGGAAGAAGTCAATGTAGACAATGTGGCCCTCATGTCCTAAAAATTCTTGCCTAAAGTGACGAGCTCAAAATTTTAATTTGGTCAATGGCAAAACTCCAAATAGCTCTTAATTTTGCTAGTTTGGCATGAATATATTGTATTTCAATACACTTATTTTACACGCAGTGCTCATTTGCTTGGGGGCTATGCGGGGTTGTTTTATTTCAAAAGAGTTATGACCGAAGTTTTATTCAAAAATTGTTAATCTCTTTCCTTTGATAGCAACAGTGTATCAAGAAATAATTTTGCCTACGGATCTCCACTAGAGTAAGTTTGATCGTTACCTTTTTCATTTTATATATTTTGCTTAACTTTATGTACGTCTCATTTTATTGTATACAAGTCTCTTTCTTTTCTTAGTTAAGTTTTTCATATTTCTTCTTTCTTCTTTGATATTTTGTTTTTGACAGGTTCCTTTTTCCTTCATGTCCCATAATGTGGTCATCTTGTCGGTACCTTAATTATTTTTCTCTTATACTCTTGAGCCCCTTTAGAGAATGGCTATTGGGCGAGGAGGTGGAAGGTTCACCTCCGAACATGTGCTTTCATTTGACACCAAAATCTGCTCTGTAGCTTAATTATTATTTTTACCTTACGCACTTTACATCCTTTGGAGGGGAACTATAAAGGTGTAAGGTTGCTAACGGGAGATATACCTTCTAAGATTCTACGCTTTCATTTGAGACCTATAGCTTTACAAAAACATGCCAAACAGACGGACGGTCAAACCGCAGACAATAACGCAATTGCGGTAAAAATAGTTTTGTAATACGTTACTTTAAGTGTTGTGATTAATTTCACGTTTAAAGCAAATATAGAAATCCAGTAAGAGGGGATCTAGAAACGTTTTCTACCAGACAATGAAATAAAAGACGACTTTTTTAATACTTTTATTTTAATTATATACAAATCGGTGATTGTACTTGGTTGAACACCTTACCACACAATGTTATATTACGAATTTGGAAATAATTGAAGGTTAACCAAGAGAAAAGTCTCGTTACTAGAACAACTCTATACCTTCAACCAAAATAAAAAACAATATTTACTGGAGAATGTAACAGAATAATTATGGGAGGAAAAGGTTAAACTAATATGGCTTCCAGTTGTAGCCCACTGAATTGAATTGTTAAAAAAAATGTTAAAAATAAGTTGCAAAAGAAATCACAACCTTCAAAAGGATGTTTTAGAATTCTGCAAGACAACATTGCAAAATATACCAAAACGCGTTTGGAACAATTGTGTCGACCATAAGAAGGTTGTTGTGTCCCAATATATGACGTGCATAATTTGATTTTCCTTCACATTCATAATTTTATAGTAAATTTTGTGCAAATATACATAATTTCCCCACAAGCAAAACTCTTATGTTACACCATTCGTATTAGGTATTCTCTAATTAATTTGTAATTTTCTGCTTTATTTGGGATAAATAATTATTTAACTCGTCGTTACTTTATTTACACATTTCTACATTTGAAATTAACATAATGACATATAGTTATATACCTTCATCAAAAGATTAATTGGAAAAACAGACATATTAAAATTGGCATACAATCCAAGGCGCTAATTTATTGAATACAGCTCTTAACGAGCTTGTAGTATCCCAAGGTACTATCTTAAAAGTGTAATTTGAAGTTACTTCAAAAATCGCAAGAATGTAAAATCTTTAAGAACAAATTATTGAACGTTTTGGCAATGATGCAGATTTTTAGAAAAACTTATAGACTTATTTTGACTTTACTGACAGTAATGCTACTCTTACTCATATTATTTGTATGCATCACATTGACTTTCCTCCCAATAATTAGAACATTAGAATTTATTTTCAAGTTTGAAATTGAATTACTCGCAAATGAAAATTTGTAATGGTTTTTAAATCCGTTAATTACAAAATGTGAAAGAATAATCGAGAAAATCCAGTTTATTAATCAATAATCCCATTAAGTCAGGTTAAAGTGGTACAAAATTATAAAGTCAAGTAACGGAAAAATGAAAAACAGTTTAAGTACACATGAACACAATGAAGAAACAAACAGTGAAATCGCGACACCAAAGATGTGACGTTATACAACTAGTCATGCCGGCAATTGAGTTTACAATAAGGTAAAAATAAAAATAATAATTTATATTCAGATCATTAAAACAAAGCTTTGTATGGGTAAAAGTTTGAGTGGTTGCGCTAGGAACTACGGTTTCCTATTTTCATAGCTTACATATTCATCTATGCATCGTTCTACATCCAAATCAAATAAGAACAACCTAGTTTTAACAGCGAAAGCCGTGGGTAACCATTTTTGTTGCGAAATCAGACGTAAAGATGAGAGGCTTTCTCAATAACGTCTGGACACGTTTCTGAAAACTCGTAATCGTTAAGAATAACAATTCAACTTAATAAACGTGCTTGCGAGATGGTATATTACTTACGTTGAAACCAACAAAACAAGAAAAACAAATTTGAGTTTTTTACTAAAACAGTAACGATATTATATTTACGGCCACAACGGTTTACAATTATGTGTAACAAAACAATAGAGCGTCCCATTTCCGGTACGGCCGAATCGAACCCCTAACTACAACGAACTGTTTTCTTCCAGCCAGCCACCGTTTTTCAAAAGCTATTAAATAACATCAAGAACTATGGGAATATTCCGCCTCTTTTCATATTTTCTATTACAAGAAGTATTACTTTTTAAAATATTCACTCGTCTGTAGCAAACATTATATGTCTCGAATTTAAACCTAACAAATAGATGCCCGTTTTATGATTTAACCTTATGTTCAAGTGTTATTAATTACCACTTGAAGACATTTTACCAGTTTCATACGTATAAAAATTCTAAGCGATTTGTTACGGTCTATTCGAATACTACAGTTTAAAGCAGCATGGGAGAACGCCTGTTTTTCTACCCCAACATGTGTTTTCTTTTCCTATTCCATCCTTAATTACTTACATTTAAATTTTAGTTACATAAAATAATTTAGCTTATTGACAAGTTTGCGGTAACAATTGCGATTTTCTGTTGCTATTCCAATAATAAAATTCTATCAATCCGCTACTTACAAGATAGAAGACATGTTCCTAGAAAATGAGAATTGGCTACATGGAACCTTCAGTTATAAATTTGAGTGATGATGACGATAATAACGACTACGGATTATGGCGGACTCGAAGAAAATAGTGATAAACTGATAATGATTATAGATGAGTTGATTGATTACTGTGAATGTAAAGATTTGTGCACAACCAATTAAAACAAAATTTTTATTTTTGCAATGTCGTCCTAGTGAAAGCACCTATGGATACGTTTCTTGCATAATACTTAGTTATAAAATCTACACTTAGTGGTACTTGAAATTAGTGTTTAACACGATCACAATTAATTGTGTACGATTATACAGGGTGATCCAGATTGATTGAAGTGGTTCGCTTACTTCAAAAAGGTTATTATTCACTTATCTCATTTAGTGATCCCAACTATTTCCAGTGGTGTACAGGTTGCCCCATTTTGGTTGTCCTCGCAGGGTATCTCAGTTATTAGCAAAGATATAGAGATGCGGTTTTCGCGAACGTTGGCTACTTTTTTGTGAAACGAAAGATGACACAAACATAATTACTCTAGTTCTTCTCATTTTTGAGATACAGGGCGTTTTTGAAAAAGTTGCATTTTGAGCAGCCCCCGTATCTCAGCTATACGATAACTTATAGAAAAAGTGAAAAGTGTTCTTTATATAATTTTTTTCTGTAGAATGCAGTGCTGTTTTCAGAATGAGTATACGGGGTCAGGTCAAAAAGTTATCGGGATCAACTTAATTTTTTTTAAATGGGACACCCTGTCTATTTTCTCATAATTAAATTTCTCTTGTTCTAAGCACTTCAAATGTATATAACAATTATCACTTATTTTGATAAATAGCTTGGTATTTTGTATTATTAACTGAATTTCTTAGTAGGCTTTGAATTCGTAATCTTCTATTGTTTTTTTTTGTGCCTAATATAGAAAACCATCATTATGTAATTATATGTCATTGAAGAAGATACAAATTTCGGCAAAATAATTTATTTTATTTCCAGAATTGTTGATTTGAAACTCATATAAATATTGGATGTATTTATTTATAAATTTAGAGACAAACGAAAATAAGAAGAATTAAAATTTTATAAATATTGCTCAATTTGCTGACCATTATGGTCAAGACAAATCCTACATCTCCGAAGAATTTCTTGAATGGATCTTAATAAAAATAGGGTCTTAAACGTAGTTCTTCAAAGGCTTCTCTTGTAGCATTCATCAAAGCTTCTTGAGTTTCATACCGTCTTTGATGAATTTTATTTTAAGGTAGCCCCACAAAAAATCTAAAATTGATAGGTCTGGGGACCTTGCTGGCCAATTAACTGGTCCATTGTTACCAATCCAATGGTTTTGAAACATTGTATTGAGGTAATCTCTTACTAGTCTTGCATTGTGGCAAGGTGCCCCGTCTTGCTGAAAATAAACCTCTCTTAGCTGGGCTAACGGAATATCATCAATCAATTCTGGAAGGCAAATGTCCAAAATTTCCAAATATCGTTGATGGTTCAAATTGCCTTCAAACAGGTAAAATGTTAATCTGCCTCCTAAAATGAAACAGGACACATTGAACCCAAACCTGCCTTGCTGCTGACGGATCACGGTAACATGCCGATTTTCGTTAGACCAGAAACGATTCGTTGCACGATTGTAAATTCCGGCGGAGCTTATATGGCTTTCATCCGACCATATAACTAAACGACCAAAATTACCATTTTCTTCACTTTTCTGAATATACCATCTACAGAAATCGATACGCAATTGAGCATCACCCGGATGCAAGTGGTGGATGACTTGAGGTATATATGGTTTATAATGGTATTTTTAAATATTTTGATACTTTCGTTTTTGAAATGCCCACCGATTCTTCTATTTTTCTGCAAGACGTATAATTTTCGTTAACAGTGACCTCTGCAAGGACATTTATTTCATTATTTTCTTCGTTTTCTTTTCTATATGTTTTGGCGCGTGGCCTTTCAAACGATCCGTGATTTTCCAAATTTTGTTTTAACCTAATGAATGTTTTTTTACACGGTTGCCTTCTTTCCGGAAATCTATAATATTCACATTTTATTTAATTCAAATGATGACTAACATTCCAGTAAATATATTCAAAATATATTTCCTTCGCTTGCTCTGCATTAAAATTTGTTTGGTAATAAACCCCAATCATATCTAATTTCTCATAGTTCTCGTACCCTAAATTATTCGCCATGGTTTGAAACTTTGTAAAAATTCAAAATAACGAAAAGAATATTGAAAACTTTACTAACAATAAGGATCTCAACAATCAACAAATTTGCAAATATTGACAAATGTCAAAAAAATGAAGTTGCCATGGTAAAACAATTGCAGTACCAAAGGCCACTAACAAATCCAGTTAATAATTTGAAATACTGCGCTATTTGTATAAAAAAATGATGAATGCTATACATATTTGAAATGCTTAGAACAAGGAAAATTTAATTATGAGAAAATAGACAGGCTGTCCCATTTAAAAAAATGAAGTTGATCCCGATAACTTTTGACCTGACCCCTTATACTCATTCTGAAAACAGCACTGCATTCTACGGAAAAAATTATATAAAGAACACTTTTCACTTTTTCTATAAGTTATCGTATAGCTGAGATACGGGGGCTGTCTCAAAATGCAACTTTTTCAAAAACGCCCTGTATCTCAAAAATGAGAAGAGCTAGAGTAATTATGTTTGTGTCATCTTTCGTTTCACAAAAAAGTAGCCAACGTTCGCGAAAACCGCATCTCTGTATCTTTGCTAATAACTGAGATACCCTGCGAGGACAACCAAAATGGGACAACCTGTACATACGGGTATTACTGATTGGGCGGGAAATTCAAAAGTTTATGATATATCAACAATAAATACAGCAAAATTTGAAATGACATAAATAGTCTGTATATTTTTATTGTTGAATTACCTCCATCTTAATGTTATTATTAAAAATGCAATAAGTAAATGGAATGTTTTTATTTCAATTTAGTTTTAATTTGACTGATCATGGATGTAGTCTCCGAAAGCTTATAATGCTGAAAATGTTGTCCATTATTTTCGAAGCATAAATTTACCGTATATTTAATATTCTCGAAGACGGCTGCTAACTGGGGGGGGATCGTGGTGCCCTTCGATTTTTGCTTATTATTCTATGCCAACGTTGTACGGCTGTGCAGGCTGTTGCGGAATCTTGCTGGAAACAGCCATTTTGAAGCTAGTTGTCGTGCAGTTGTTCAATAAAAGGGCTTAGAATTAATTGTTGATAGTTTTCGGCATTTATATTTTTATTAACAAAAATTGGTCCAATTATTCGCCTTCTCAACATGACAATCCAAACTCCAGTTTTTACTAGATGTAATGGAGTATCAATAAATACATGGGGATTGTCAGTTGACCAGATTCGGTAATTTTGGGAATTTATATAGCCGCTTATATGAAACCATGCCTCGTCACTAAAAAATGTTATATCCAAAACATCATTGTTATTGAGATTTTCGTTAAACCAGGTACAGTACGTTCGACGCTTTTAAAAATCAATTGGCAGCAATTCTTGTAATACAGACATTTTGTACGGGTGCATTTTCAGTTTTTTACAAACCCTCTGGCATGTCCCATACGACACCCCTACAATTACAATTAATAAATAATCAACATTTAGTAATAAAAACTAATTTTACTCAATTACCACTTTGAGCAGACAATCGTCTTAAAGATTTATAGGGACTAGCTTCCAATTGCCCCCGAATATCTTCTAAGCCTTCTTCTTCAAGTACTGGTCTTCTGCCAGGAGATTTACCTTTGGATACGGAGCCGGTGTCACGTAAACGTTGAACAATTCGACGAACGTTCTGTGTAAGTGTTTCGTAGGTAACGTCAATGTTGGCGAACCGTTGTTGGAATTCTTCGAAGCAAGAAACTTGCGGATATTTCCAGGCGTTGCCCAGACCGAAAATAAGCCTCCAAGATAAACTTATTTTGTTCATCCGAAAACTTGACACTAACAATTATAACCTAAAAATTATTCGCATTTTATTTTTATTCTAAACAGAGATCTGTATTTATTTACTTAGCAGATAAATGAATCAAGTATCTGCAATTTTTGTCTTGAAAAAGACAAATTTTACGTGAATTACAGGAACAATAAAAAGACAAATAAAACAAGGACAGAAGGAAGCAAATTATGACAGTTTATACATACGTATTTACGCACGCTCATGACCCCAGCGGATGAAAGTTTTGATCAACAACTTACACTTTCCAGTGTTAGAGTACATTTTTGATAACAATACGACCATAGCGGAGTTACAAACCCTACAATCAATCTGGATCACGCTGTACTTTAATTTTATTCTTGGATTCCTGATAATGAATCCATTAATTTACCGATTTGAAACTCATATGTAGGATTTTGTACGAGTAAATATTAAAAAAAAAGTGTGATATGGTTGGATTTAAGCGTATTTAAATAATCATTTCTTGATTAATATTTAACGTGTGCCGCATTGTAGGAATGGTGGCTCACAGAGTAGGGTCGAATATCTTTAACCATTAACTGGGTGTCCATTCCATTCCCCGAACCTCGCAAACTGCACTGTTGTTTCCCTTTCATTCTTTAAAATGTATACTTTCCTCCTGCTCTTAGAAAATTTTTTAAATTGATTGACAATCTCGATTATTGTAATTTTTCTTAGTTTTTATTAATCGGAACAAAAAGACATCAATCCTGTATTAACATCTTATCAAAGGTGTACTTTGTTATGTATTTCGCTATACTAATTCACTAAATTTTATAAAAATTATGAAGTTATGTTCACTTACACATAAATAAATGGTGATTCAGATAAAATTTGTTTGATCAAAATCGGCCCTATATATTTTTTTTTTAAACGTTTAAAGTGAGGTATTCCCATAAGATCTTATTGTTGTTCTTTCGTTATGTTCATAACTATATTACTGTCAAATGTCACAAATTCTGTTATCTTTGAAAGCCCTTGATAATGATATGACATGTACACCGAAACCCATCGTTAGTAGAGTGTTTTTTAATTGTATGATTTTCCACACCAACTTTTTTCCAGTCTTTACACATTTAATCAACCGCCAAAGAATAAAATTTTAGTGATCGATAAACCTAACAAATTTATCAAAACTTGAGACTCAGGAAATATGAGAAATGTCATTAGCAATACATTTCGATTACAAAAATAATTAACTGTTCCCATTCCTCCTATATTCACATGTTATCATAAATGGAATCGATTTCAATAGAATCTACACAGTTTCCTTGACAACACCAAATCATGTTTTCCTTCATGACTATCTTGTCTGCCACTCAAGTTTCGACTCGTATTGTAAACAATAAAATCACATCTGACAGTATCTAAAGACACATTTACCTGAATGAATGCATGCTTTTATAATAGAAAATATAGTTTTCAGTAATTACGTTTATTCTCAAAACTGGAAATTGTGGTTGTGATACGAAATTTTATATTGATCATAAAAACGAATGCTCGTGTGTTTGTGTAGACTGTAGAAGATCGCCCTCTCGTAAAAGTATTTTCCAATAATGCTTGGGATTAGTTTTATTCCCCCTTGCAGCGGCTTTCTCAAGTAAATTACAGTTATATCCACGAATAAATCCTCGAATCATAATATTACTCTTAACAGTTACAGGACACTTTATTGAATTAGTTTGGTACAGTTTATTCTTCTACAATTTTCAATTGTATACATAAGGACCTGAATTGTAAAAAAGACAATTTGATGTTTATATATTTATATAAACAGGGATCTTTTAAATAAAGCCTTTGGTGTGGGATTGCTGGGACAGAATCTTAACTCCGCTTCTACCGATCGTATTTTGACCGCATTCATCTAGAGTTCATTGAGCATTTCAAATAATCCGATTGCCATCTCGGTAAAAGATACGCTCAATTTTATATTTCGCTACAATAAAGCGCATAACAACTAATTCTCGTGTTTGATTTTGGGCATCAAAATAATCCAAATAAATTTTTCCCCCCAAAAGTATTAGTTGCAAACCAATCTCAATCTTTGTGTCAAACACTAAAGCTCATTGTAGTTAGTGTAATATTGCATTTATTTTGACTCATGTTCAAGGCCTAATTTACGACTTGCTCAGGGGTACGTAGAGGTGTGTCTGTAATGCAGTAATGAGGATGATTTTTTTACGGGGGAAAATGGCAGTAGATCGGAGGTAACAGATAAGGAGGGGAGCTGGCACCTCAGCGGAATAAAGGGGGCGGCGTGAACTAATTATTGCGTTTAGGATAGCTCGTAATACGTAAAATACAATAAGGGTAAGTTAAAATCATATGGGCCCCAGAATATTTATAAATGTCAGTGTAGGGGCCGTAATACCTAAATGCGAATAGTTCAAAGTTAAGTTCTAAACCAACAAAACTTGCTTACCTTTTGTCGAAAACCAGGTAAACCAGTGAATTGGCAGCCTCGATCCGATGTTTCCTGCAAAACTTCAAAATATTCGCACGTAATCGCAATAAAACGACGTGTTAATAAACCAGCTGATCGGTCAACGATCTTGTTTATTCTATATTTACATTAGGTTAAATTTCAAAACAAATTTATATCTATAAAAAAAAAATATCAAATAATCTAATAAGGAAAGCTCCCACAAATTGTTACGTTACAGCTTTCATTAAGAATATAAAAAAATAATTGAACGCTTTAAAGTTGCGTAAATCAAAATTCCCATAAAATAAATAAATCACTCTGCAACTTGAACGTAATCAAAATATCTAATCTTTTAAATTTGGTACTGGGTAAATAATAACACTCGTTGACAAAGGAATAGTACCCCAATTCACTAACGCTGTTCGTATATTATGGCAATAATAAAAAAATAAATTAAGCAATCAGAGTATTGATGCAGATGTTAAAACACATTCATTTTGTAAAATCTATTAGTTAAATCTGGTACCCTTGCAAGGTTCAAATTTCCAAAATCATATACTTTAGTACCTTAGTTATGAACATCTTAAAGACATAATAAAAACGTCGAAAACATAAATTAGACAAATTTTCGTAGCATAGAATTTTAGTACACAGTTTTTTTGAAAGAGTAACTTTTTTGGGAGTTCTGGATAACACCACAGGAGTTCTAATAATAACGCTTAAATGGCTCACAATCCATTATTAACTGGGTTCTATTGAAATTTCGTATTCCATATCCACAAGATGTAGAAAAGTGTAACATTTTTTGCGAGTTCTTTGTAGCACCACAAGAATTCTAATAATAACTCCTAATAAACATGGTTCACAAACTATTACTTTGAGGACTAAGCGATATCCGAATTCACAAAGACACCAAGGATGTGGCTTAGATACGTGGACGATACTTTCGTAGTTTGGCAACACGGCAAGCATAAGCTAGATAAATTCCTAGATCATCTAAATAGCGGCGCACTGCTATTCCTTGATGTACTTGAACACAGGAATGACAACACTTTCACGACAAATGTATACAGGAAACCTACCCACATGGGAAGGTACCTACACAACAACTCCCATCACCACAAAAACGTGAAGTTAGACGTGGCAAAATGCTTGTACGATAGAGCAAAACAATATGCTCAAAACAAGAGGACTTGAACAAAAAAAAAAGAAAATATCGCTAGAACACTCAAAGAAAATGGTTACCCCGATATAACACCTAACCTAAACAGGGAAAGGAAGAACCTAAATATACAACGATAATACCGTATATGCAAGGTACCTCAGACAAAATGCGAAGGATAGGCAGCAAATACAAGATACGCACTGCCTTCAAATCGACCAGAACGCTCAGGGGAATACTAACGAAAACCAAACCACACAATGAAGATCAGAATTTCAAGAATTGTGTATACAACCTACCATGCGAATGGGGCAGAGCATACATAGGAGAGAGCAATAGACCACTCAAAGTGAGAACGCAGGAACATAAGAACAACGTCCGCAAGGGCGAAACTGAAAAATCAAGAATCGCCGAACATGTCTGGAAGGAAAACCACCACATCCAATGAGATAACATACAGATAGTGGCAAAGGACGAGAACACAACTCATCGGGAACTCAAAGAAGCCACATACATCGCACTAGCAGAAAATCCAATAAACCAAGCTAGTGTGGATATGAAACCCATATGGATTCCAATAATGCGCGAAGAGCTTAAACGTAATACACCTGCGCAATAAGTTACGGCGCAACATGCGCAATAAACTTCTGCGCAACCACGACAAAGTTTTATATATATATATATATATATATATATATATATATATATATATAACCCCGGTATCGCTAATAACAACAATTAAACTTTAAGGTTTATTATGCCACGCTTGTTCACACATTCCTCTACGCGGGTGAAAATGCTAGTAAACAATGAACAATGCCAAATCATATCAGCGATAAAGGGAACACCGTATAGTACTGACGCCGTTCTTTAAACAGATTTCAACTTAATATTGTAGCGTCCCCCAGGTACCCTATCTTGAAAAGCGTAATTTGAGCTTATTTGCAAGAACAACACAATCGCTAAGCGATTTATCTTGACTTGACTGACAATAATGTCCCTTTACTCAAATTAATTGCCTGCCTTACTTTGACTTTCCGGGCAATAATTAAATCATTAGAATTTATTTACAACTCTGATATATAATTACCCACAAACCTCCAATCTGATCAAACGAAGTGGCCGTCTAGTGGTAGGTACGATGTGCTATCTAAATCAGATAGGCTGGATGAGGTAAGTGTTGCATCATGAGGGGCAGGTAAAAAAAATGAAACTACTTAAATTAGAATCGACGAGCGTTGTGCAGCGGTGGTTCAGCCCGTTAATATACTATTGTGGGAAAGAACCACCAATAAAACTTACTTTATTCATAAACAAGTAATTGAACAAGTACATTAATATATCAAATAACATAAAAACAAACAAAGAAAAGGGTTAAATATATAACAGAACACCATTAAATCAGGTTAAAGTGCGTACAAAATTACAACATTAAGAGGAAATGAATAAAAAGCAGTTTAGTTACACAGAAACACAATAATAAAAAAACACATGTAGTCACACACACACACACACACACACAATTGGGTCCTAAATAATCAAAATAAAAAGCATAAAAAATCGTAATACCAAACATGTGACCCTTTCAAGCCAATCAATTACGGTACATATAAAATATATCAACAGTAAAATTGCACAGGTGAGAATAAGGTAAAGGCAAGGACAAAAGAAAACAGACAAGAAATTTACTCGTACCCAATTGTTTAGTGACCACCAAAGCATAAAATACATTAATCAAATTACAATAAAGCACATACAAGGAGAAATCAGCTCGCAGGCAAATAATTCCACTTAAACAAACTGACTAAAAAAAAACTCATTAAAACAAGGCCTTACAAGGTTAAGTTATAAGTTTGAAGGCGTTAGAAAAATACAGTGCTCTTTTCTCCGGTTACACATTCATCTATACAACAATACAAACAATAAAAATAAAATTCGAGGTGTTGAATAGTTATCTGATCTCCGGAGTGTACACACTTGGTAATTGCCTTTTACAATTAGTAACCAAAGCGGTATCATGTACCCGTTGATCAGCCTATCTCTACACAAATATAAATATAAACAACAACCAACAATGCTAATTCGCACAAATACCAGAGTGAGAGGGCCCTGTACTGTCTTTTATTTTAGCATATTTCAGCTTAATGAGTCCGCGTACGAATAAGATACTTTTGCAAGGCAATGTTTGATTCTTTTAATACGTTACATAGGCTGGTAAAATGATTGGCTGGGAGCTTTTATTTATATAAAAATACATACACTAGAATAAATATTCCCTTAATTGATCACAGCCACAAATAGTTAACATGCGCGGTTTAACCCCGAAAGAAAAGACGACGTAGTGTTGGCGAATTCAAAAAAAAAATGTACACGCAAGACTTATTTTAAAGACAAACTGTCTAAAATGAAGGTATTTAATTAATCCCAAAAGTCGATCTGGCTCGATTGACACTCTAACTGTAACTAACTTTTCCCCCCGATTTCAAACCTAACTAACTTTACTCCCGATATCAATCCCCATTTTTTAAAAGTGTAAATGAGTAAATGAGTAATAACTCCTAATAAACATGGTTCTCAAACCATTATTACGAGAGTTCTATCAAAATTTTGTATTCTTCATCAAAATTCATCGATAGCCCACGAGGGCGTTAAAAATTTTTGGAACTTTTCTTAAGAGCTTTGTGGGGCACCACAAGAGTTCTAATAATAACGCTTAATAAAGGCTCACAAACCATTATTATCTGCGTCCTATCGAAATTCCGTATACCCTGTCCTCAAGATTGAATACATTTTTTGAAGTATAAAAGTTTTCTTGGGGTTATGGTTAGCAGCATAAAAGTTCTAATAATAACTCTTAATAAATATGGCTCACAATCTATTATCATCTGCGTATTCCATGTCCACAAGATGTATGATATTTTTTAAAAGTGTAACTTTTCTTGAGAATTTTGAGTAGCACCATAAGAGTTGTAATCATAACTCCTAATAACCATGGCTCTCAAACCATTATTATCAGGATTGTATCGAAATTTCGTATTCCTCATCAAAAAGTTTATTAAGGTGTGTAAAAAATTTTTGAAAATCTAACTTCTGTGGGTATCACCACAAGAATTATAATAACGATAAGCGTAATACGTTCCAATTATGATAGTAAAGAAGTTTCGGGACCGCACTTTGTGAACATTTGCATCTCAAACTTGGCGTGTTGATTCTGTGAATTAATTTAACAAAACTATTTTTACCACTATGATAGCACTCTAGAAATATTAGGAGTACGGTAAGAACTCCACTGTAGTTTCACCTTTTCATTAACTGAGGTGCTACTTTCACAGGTGCAGTGTAATGTTCTAAGGTATGCCCATCTTAAAAAGAGTAATTTTCGCTTTAATGTCAATAATTCTTATATTATAAAATATGGCCGTTTAATGGTATCCAAAAACCGGAAGTTCCTAAATTATAGGTAATTCTAAATCGTAAAAGGATTTAGTGTGCTAATCCAGTAAAGTACAAATAAAATAGGCAGAAAGTTAAATTATTAATGAAATTAATTTTATGAAGATAACGATACATATAAATAACTAGATTAATTTACCCACAAATTAAAGTTATAAAAAGAAATATAACAAACTGAGTCGTAAGTTAATTAACAGTAATAGGGCGAGCTTTGGGTTTAGGAAGTCACGTCTAAAAGCGAAATGGTCCAACATCCTACTATCATCTGAACACATGCTCGTTGTCACAATAAACAATAGAGAGCTTAGAATAACGAAGCATATTTAGATCACCGAACGCGAAATATTAGTATCAATCCAACAAGGCTCAATCATTACGTTTGTGATAAAGACATGAAACCAAACTGACCATCAGAACAAAACAAATTGCAATATAATACAAAATTTTGGATAGGTAAACACAAGATTATCGTATTGTGTTGCCAATATAATGTGAAACTTAAAAACAGTCGTCTGCTTGTAATATTTATTGCTTCTTTTATTTAAATTATTATTTAATATTTGTATACAAAATGGCCACAATTTGTAATATTCTAATACGTAATTATTTAGCTAATTCATATTATCATTAGAAAACTACAGCTTTTAAAATTATCGTTTATCATGATGATGATTTGTTGACAATTCGAAACTTTACAAATACGAAATTGAAAACAGTCGCTGATTTCGACAATGAAAAACAAAAACTGCGGGCGATAACGAAATAATCAAAGCTAACTTAATCCTTTCACCGCGATCGAGTCTTAAAGAACTATTACATGAATAAATTACGTGACAAAAGTACTGTTTCATTTACAATATTTCCCACGAAGTACCCTCAATATTAGAATACAACAAATACGCAACATAATTGTAGGCATTTATGTATTATATTAAACGGTATTGATTGAGGGTTGCATTGATTGAAATAGCAAGGTATGGTTTCTCGATGTTACGACGTGAGTGAAACGTGAACTATACAAGCTTGAAATGCCAAGCTTGTATAGTTCACGTTTCACTCACTAAACTTCCAAAGTGCGTGAACGCACCAATAGGTTCTTAGCTGGCAAAAAACTGCATTCATTGTCTAAAATTATTTGAGCAAACAGAGCACAACCCCCACTCGATACTGTACATAAATTAATGAAGATACTGAAATTTTATAGAAATTATAGGAATTGTAATTGGTGTAGTTAAGTTAAATTAACTAATACGATGATTTAATGTTTAATAGCAATGGTTACAGCTTTACTAGGTCACATATTTTAGCGTGCAAGAACTGCCAAGTATGCGTTACGAGAAATGAAATAGTCTATTCGTAAGCTGAATAAAAGTTATGACACTTTCATTGTCTCCATTTTTGAACAATATAAATTACTTCCTATTCGCAACAATCCACCTACTTCCGCCATATTTTCAATACACTATTATTAATAAATTATTCTTATTGCACAAAAATTAACCCAAAAACCATTTAATAAACTTATCATATTTCACAATACGTGATTCTTACAAATTAAAATGGAAAATTGCGAAAAGCGACAACCGCAAAAGAGAATAATTTCAATTAAAGTGAGCCTTCATTTTTACTAAATCGAGCTTTAAATTACGTCATAAATGAAAATTCTTGAAGAAAAATTAAGTTTTCTTTTTTCTCGGAGAGTTTCTCATTTAAAATTCCACAAATATTTAAAGTAACTTGGTAACGTGCCTGCTGGTGCATACAAACCGCCATTTTATAAACCCTTTCAGCATGAAATGGTGAACTTTGTTGAGTTTTCTCTAGATTTTACATAAGTTTATGAAGTATGATAACCTATTTGTTTTTATTGTTTTAACTCTACTGACGCAGTGCATTAAACCGATTAACATTCGCTTATTATCTTTTAACTAATAGACTGCGTGTTTCCAGGGAACGTTGATAAATGATTGTAAATAATGTATCTAACACATTGTGATAAAATCTGTGTACATTATTAATCATTTTTAAACACCACGAACAGTATGAAGTACGTGCAATTTCAATCGAAGGGATTTCCACCCCCTGCAAGGAATATTGGTAAAGCTTACATCCATCGTTTTATGTATCAAGGTATGTTTGTTGTAGTATGTAGTGTTATTTATTATATTTATATAGAGATTATTGCAGTATCTTCAACAAGCGTTAAATTGATAATTATTATTACTGCGCGGTACTTGAGCTAGTTTCACTGTATTTATATATTAAGTCAAAGATTAAATAAAAATGTAGTGTAATAAATATTGCTATCTCTTCTTTGTAGTTGCCGATGTGAAATTTGTTTCCGTGTACGATATCATCTTGCGTTCGTTCACTTAAAATTGATTAAGAATGTATTGCATTTGATTACAAAACCCGAGTGCTTTCGAATAGTCCCGATTAGAATTTTGATTACAATTCCCAATCATAAACATAACCATAACACCCTATAACCGTTAACCTGATACGTCGCTGTCACATTTCGCAATTAACTACTATACATTGTAAAGTCTGCAGTGACAATGCGATAACACTAAAATGGAAATGTCTCATAGTTTTAAACTATTTATAATCTATTTAAATGCCGAACTAATTTTTCTGTTTTTTCTATTTTTTTAATAAAGTACTGCCAACTTTACCACTTTACCACCTGTGTGAAATTAGCAATAACATTCCAGCAATACATAAGCAAAGTGCATCTAGTGCTTAATGTTAAATATTGCTTACGTTAACGGTGCATGAAATCAAGAGTAAATAAAAACACTAAAAAAAGGCACATATTTTTCGTTTATTCTCAAAATAAGGTTTGCATATTTAAACAGGGGTGGCTAAGATACTTAATTCAGGGGTTAGCTTGGATACAGAACAAGATTCTTTTCCTCGTTTAAAAAAAGGGCACCTATTTTTCAGTTCTTCTACAAAATTAAGTTTCCAATTATTGTCGTATCCAAGTGTATAATTGTGGGTAACCAAAATGCTCAATTTGGGGTGTTTAGCGGTTTATCTGTCACAAGGCTTTCTCATATATGTAAATAAATAACTTCAAAGCCCACAATACCCGAATTTGAGTCATATCGGTTTTTAAACACGATAATTCCCATTTTGATCCGCCATTTTGAATTTTTATTTTGAGAAATGAGTTATTCTTAGCGATCTTAAAACCCCAATACCAAGCTTTCAAAAAAATTTTCACCCTAAAACGGTGCGCCACTGGCAGTTTTAAAATGTTTTTATTTAGATAATGTTTTACAAATTAACAACGTTGCAAAATTGATCATAAGCCCACAATATCTGAAATTTAGTCATATCGGATTTTAAATAGGATAATCCCCATTTTTGATCCGCCATTTTGAATTTTTAATTTTGACATGATTTACACTTGGCGATCTTAAAACCCCAATGGGCATTCAAAAGATCGGTTGATAAATTAAAAAATGCACAATTTTGCACCCTAAAAACGGTGCGCCACTGGTTATTATATATTTTTTTATTTTTAAATTATATACAAAAGTATTAGTTTGTTATTTTAATTATGTAACTTTTTAAAATTTGAAGCGATGAAATTTTTTAGTTTTCTGATCCCCTATAAATGCCCCGCCACTGGTTGGATTTTGCTCATTAACGAACTTGAGCTAGATTTTATGGCAAAGAATTTTTGTATCAAATTTCATATCGATAGCTTTAATGGTTCAAAAGATATCCCGCACACACGCACGCACGCACGTACGTACGCACCCACACACACGCACGCACGCACACGCCCACGCGCACGCACACACGCGCACACGCACAGACTACATTTTTTTCTAAAAATTGCTTTTTATCGATAACTTTAATGATTCAAAGATATCGCGCACACTCACACACAGACATACAATCACGCACGACATTTTTTTTTTAAATGTATTTTTCGTTTTGTTTAGGCCACAAAACCTCGAGATATTTAAAAAAAGGTGTTTGAAAATTAAAACCGATACATAGCTTTCTCTTTATACGTACGTATATGAGAAAGCAATAAGATAGAGGCACATATCTTTTGTTTGTTCTAAAAATAACTTGAATCTTTTCAATTATTCTCGAATGCTCGTGTATAAGCAGGGGTGACAAAAAATGCTTAATTCTGGGTCTTTAGCCGTTGATGTGGATGAAAATTCTTATCTACGTGTATTTTACAGGAAATATAGAACAAATAAACGCAATAAAATAAGGGCATATATTTTCGTTTGTTATAAAAATAATTAGAATTTTCCGTTTGATGAGCAGGGATGGCAAGACACTCTTAATTCAGGAAGTTCAGCGGTCGATATAGATCTTTACTTTTATTTATGCCTATTCTACATCAAATAAAGAGTAAATAAAAGCAATAAAATTAGTACATATATTTTTTACCACATAACATAACATGACAACCACGCCATTCTCATGCGGGGTAGGCAAAACAATCCCTGTCTCGCTCATTTTTAAATCTTTCGCCATGCTTTCCTACCCCTGCATACTTCCCTAGCTTTCGCAAGTTTCATACATTGTCTCTGATTTGCTCTTTTATCTTCTGCTGTATTCAACCTAGTTTTACGCGGCCTACCAGACTCGGCCTTATCTCTAAATCGGATATACATTTAAATATAAATATATAATATATATATATATATATATATATATATATATATAATAAGGTCGTACTGTAGTCATTGGGTTACTACAGTACGGTTGTCGGGTTAGTATTCCAAAGCGTGAAACGCGGTTGGAGAGGTAATGTTAGACAGAACATAAAAAATCGATACTCTATGCTTAATCTTGGGCGTCAATCTTCGCGTCGGACCTTTGTATGATTACACGAAATGGGCAACCACCTCCTGACCAAGCGTGAGGATCACTGCCTACAGGTCAGTCGCAGTTTTCGCCTTGGCGAGTACCGCTGCCACCTTTCGGGTTACAGCTAGGGCCTTCTCCATATTGAGACCTCCGAGGAGGCCTAATCTGGCATGGAACCCTAAGACAGGTTGAGTAGGCGGGGTATCGAAAGCGGCGGGAGTCGTTTCGGTACTTCCGCTTTCTCAACTTCGCCTGCCGTCGCTTGGGCGTAACTGACGCCGGTCCGGGTTGAAGAAGGCACCGCTGTCGGCGGTGTCATCTTCCGTCTCTGTGATCCTTCTGTCTTCTTCCGTTGTGGAGGTTTAGGGAACTTCGTGCATCCCCTGTAGCTGGTGGAGTGACCCCACCGCGTTAACACACTTTGCACGGTCTGTGCGGGGTTTAGTGCATTGACTGGAGTGGTGATCTCCGGCGCACTATACACAGCATGCCGCCGCCCTGCAGCAACGCTGTGCGTGACGAAAACCTTGGACCGGTAACACTGCACGATGTCGGATTTCCTCTGGAAGTCCTCTACGGTAACTCGGGCGCGGGCAACGTAGTCCACCTTCCGGATCTACTTCTTGTCGTCTTCGGTTGGTCGGTGTACCAACACTAGAGGAATCGCTTGACCTCGCTGATTCATCCTAAAACAAGGGATCACATTAATACCGTGTAGTGTAATCTCTGAACTAACGTCAGCTTCCTCTACGGGCAGGCCTCGTGTTACCATATTAGCTAAACGCTCGCTTTTTGCCTGATATACCTCATCAGCCTGTCTCGGTCCTAGAGTGAGACAGGCTGGATCCGGATTCCCTCGCTAGTAGCCTTGGCTCTCGTGAAGGCGATCCGTTCTCTATCCAGTTCGCGAGAGAAAAGTTCTCCTTCTAACGAAGGATTACCAGGAGTGCTTTCTCCCTGTTGTCTTACGCGGTCTGCGTCTGGTCCATCGCTGTAGTTCTATCAGTGAACTGATCCATTGCCTGGTACGTGTCGTCCGACGCGGGCGCTGTTGGCTGGCGGACGGTCGGGGTTTTCTTCGGCCTCTTCTTCTGGACCACGAAGTCGTCGAGGTGGTGGTGTCTTCTTTGGCCGTCGCCTCTTCTGTGCGCCGACGTCACTGCTGATCAGCGACGGGATCTGCTGGCTGACTTGCGGACCCCCAACGGAGGGAAGGCGCAATCCTCGTCGGAGTCGAAAGCCGTGTCGACGAACACGGGCTCTGTCCCTAAACCGCGCGACATCGTGATAACGATACCGGCAGTTGTTGCTTTTTTTGAAAACTAAAGATTAACTTACGCTAAGTATCGATGTTCATCGTTCGAGTTCCAATTCAGGGACACTACCAACGTAGTGTACTTGTTTGATACCTATCTATCATCTTCTTTTCTTTGCCACTCTCTTTCATTATATACTCATTCATCTTATCCCATGCCCACGGCATTTATTTTGGTTTCATGCTTTTTTGACATACCCATGACTCTCTTTCATACAGTACGGACGGGACAAATACGCCATTATAGATTGCTCGTTTCGCAGCTGCTCTCATGCTTTTCTTTTTCATTCTCATCCGTATACTTCCAATCACTTTCCTTCCAGCATTGGCCCGTCGTCCAATCTCGCCAGCCATTGTACCATCTGCAGTGAACGTTCTACCCAGACATACTTCTCGTTCCCTTGTTCCACAATTTCATCATGCACGGTTAATACACTATCCTATTTTGCTCCTTCCCGATGAACACCACAATCTTTGTTTTGTTTACCTTTTGGTCCATGCTCTCACAGACTGTATCAAACTTCATCAAAGCAGTGTGTAGCTCATCCACATTCTCACTTAATAAGAAGGTGTCATCTGCATACACCAGAACTCGTACATTATATTATCAAACATTACACCATTTCTATCGGAATGTGCTTGCCTAACATGTATACATTGAACAACCACGGTGACATCACACAGCCTTGTCCACTCCTTGCTCAATATTGAAGTATTCTCTCACACGTCCTTTCACCCTAACACATGCTCGGCTACCGTTGTATACTGCCCTTATTCCTTATTCATTATTTAAGCCATATTCATTTAATATTTCCCACAGCTTCTCCCTATTCACTCTGTCGTATGCTTTCTCTAGATTACAAACGCACAGTAGAGCTTCCGTTTTACACATAAACACTTTTCGATCACCTACTGGAGTTCACATACTTCCAAATACTTTACCAGGTACACTTAGCACTTTTCCACACTTAAGGCATACGTTGAATAATTCACACAATCTTTGTGTAAGCTTTGCACCTCCACATTGTAGCATTTGACCAGTGATTTCATCCACGCCTGCTTCTTTACCGTTTTTCAACTTTCCTACCGTTTTCTCCATCTCATTTAACCCAATATCCTTCTCAGTTTCATTCACTATTCCTTCCACATTCTCCTTATACAACTCTTTAGTTTTATTTTCCTCACCTCACAATCATCCCATAACATCTGTCGAGCTAGCCCCCCCTCCGCACCTTATTAAAAAAAAGGACATGAAAATTACGAGCTTTTATATTCCGCAAATAAAAAATTTTGAGCTCGTCATACTAGGACGGAATTTAAAAATTTTAGTGTGGGGGAGGCTGAGCCGACGTCGACTCATCCACCCCCCCCCCCTTACAAATTAAAATATTGAATTGTTCTTTGCAGCAGAATTAGTAGCTATTTATGAGCTTTTAAAACATTGTAATTTTGATTTTGAGCTCATCATTTTAATCTCAAACAGCCCTTGAAATCATTTAACTCAAGTGAGAACTACAAAAAGTAATTTTTACAAGTAAATATTGTTTATTGCATTAAGAGCTCTCAAATAACGTATTTTGATTTTTGGCCCGCAACCACTTTACGGTGTGACTACCCATCGTTTCTCCGACAAAAGATAGAACTATGCTTAAAGTGCAATAAACAATATTTACTTGCTAAAGTTTTTTAAAAGGGACTTCCTAACGCGTTTTGTAAACAAAAATTGGTTTGTATCGAATAAATCAAAAACTGCTTACTTTAGGTACTTCAGATACTTTCCTATTGATTTTCAAGGGAGAATTCACTAGTGACATAAAAATGGTGGTTTCCATTTGAAAAAAATGAGTTTTCCGATATTTGTAATGTCAAAGTTTGAGCCAAATTTTTCCAACGCCTTGTACAATATTTTCGGGTATTGGGAATGGTTCTTAGTAGGGCCGTACACTAATTTCTTTGACAATGTGTACCTTTCAAAATTTTGAAATAATGCGAATAACTGGAAAACCGCTGAAGTTATTCGATGGTGCGAAAACATACAGGGTGTTCAATTTAAACAAAATCAAGTTTGGTTGACCACGTTTTCCTAAATCACCCTGTATATATGAAAATATTTTTAAAATGTGTAACTTTTAGACTTTTTCGGACAAGTAATCTGGGAGCCCATAATCGAACAATTACACACTAAGTGGACACCCTTTATCATATATATATATATATATATATATATATATATATATATATATATATATCACACATACATATATACATACACGTACAACATACACAGGACATTTATCAATGCTTTTAAGAATTTCAAAGTGCACTACTTAACTTGAAATAACTTCTAAATTAGGTATAATTTACTAGAAATGTAATTATTACGTTTGTATTACTTATAATTAGAATTATATGTCGACTACCCTTGCAATTTTAACAGATTTCGCCATACTACATTTCACCAATCATAAAAAGCAATTCCTTCAAAGCGTAAGCGCGGTAAAAACGAGATGAATTTCGGGAACCAAATTGAGAAATTACGTCACTAGCATTAACTGCACTGTGACGATATTTCGACAAAAAAACAATGTAATATGATCTGTTTTCGTCGCCTGTAAACTTTGAAAAATCGATTCTAAACCAACGTATTATTAAAACCACTCTCTTTATCTTCTTAAATTAATTTATCAAAATGCCTTCTCGTCATACAGTCGCTAATATTTTAAATCTGCAAGCTACGCTTTCGTAAAGTAATTTTAATTACAATGAAGCAATTTCCAATGACGTAATTTCAACCAAACTAAACTAAAATTAACGATTATTTAAAAATAGAATTATCCGTTATTTACTAAAAATATTAAACTCCCAGATAAAATTCCTTTTACTATTCTACTTTCGTCAACGTGTAGAACGTAATCGTAATTTAAAAACCTCTATTTACAAACAAACAAACCGAAAAATTTGTATACCATTCATACAAAACTGGGTACTAGATTCTACTCCAATTTGTAATAAAGCCAAACATCGCCATTAAAGTAAAATTTGTAACTAAATTAGTGCTTCCAAAATTTATACTCAAATATTAAATTTAAATTTAAATATATAATATATCTGATACGACAAAGCACAGAATTCCTCCTGCAATTTCTACACCTAACATTTTAAATGTCTTAAAGTTCGAAAAAAAAAAGAATCTACGGTAAATATTAACCACACGTGACAGTGCAATAATATAAGGAAAAATTTTTTATTTGTTCTATAAATAATTTTTAGTCTTTCCAATTATTCTCGAAAGCACATGTGTAAACACGAGTCACTCGGGTTCTTAATTTGGGGTGCTTAGCTGTTTATATATGTCACGATTTTTATCTACGTCTATTCTACATGAAATATAACCAAATAAAAGCAATAAAACAAAAACACATATTCTCTAAAAATAATTGTATGCTTTTCCATTATTCTCAAATGCAGGCGTACAAACAGGGATGTCTAAGACACTTAATTCTGGATGTTTAGCCGTCGATGTGGATAGTTTTTATAGAGCAAATAAAAGCATTAAAATGAGGGTATATATTTTTGTTTGTTATAAAAGAAATTTGAACTTCCCGTTTATTCTCGAATACACGTAAATAAAAAGGGGTGACCAATATACTTTATTCAGGAAGTTTAACCCTCGATCTATATAAAGACTTTTATCTACCTCTATTCTACATAAAATATACAGTAAATAAAAGCAATAAAATAAGGACACGTATTTTTTCTTTGTTCTTAAAATAATTTTACGCGCTTCTATTATTCTTGAATGCACATGTCTAAGCAGAGTGATTAAGTTACTTAATTCGGTCAGGATTTTTATCTAAGCCTTTTCTACATGAAATATAGATAAATATAGAATAAATGCAATAAAACGTGGATACGCGTTTTTCGTTTTCTAAAAGTCATTTTTAAATTTTCGCTTATTCTCGAAAATATGTGTGACCAAAATAATTCGGGGTGTTTAGCCGTCGATGTAGATCATGATTTTTATCTACTTGAAATATAGAGTAAATAAAATTAATACAATAAGGGCACCTGATTTCCAATTATTCTGATTATCATTTAAACTTTTTCATTATTCTTGAGTATAAACAGGGGGTTACCAAGATTCCTTATCCGGGAAGTTTAGCCGTCGATATAGATAAGGATTTCGATCTACGTCTGTTCTACATGAAATATAGAGTAAACAAAAGCAATAACAAACGGTACCTATTTTTCGTTTGTTCTAAAACAAATTTTTAATCTTTCGAATTATTCTCGAATGTACATGTTTAAACACGGTTGATTCGGATATTTAATTTGAGGTGCTTAGTAGTTTATATAGATCAGGATTTTTATCTACGATTATTCTACATGAAATGTAGAGTAACTGAAAGCAGGAAAATAAAGACACACATTTTTTGTTTGTTCTAAAAATAATTGAATCTTTTCGATTATTCTTCAATGCTCGTGTATAGACAGGGGCGATTAAGATACCTAATTTGAGAAGCTTAGCCCCCGATATCCATCAGGATTTTTATCTACGTCCATGCTACATAGAGACTGAGTTTATAAAAGCAACAAAAAAGGGGATCTATTTTTCGTTTGTTCTAAAAATAATTTTTAATATTTCCAATTATTTTCGATTGCACATGTGTAAATACGGGTGACTCGGATGCTTAATTTGGGGTTTTAAGCTGTTTATTTAGAATAGGTTTCTTATCTACTGTTTTATATACAACATAGAGTAAATAAAGCAGTAAAATAAGGACACATATTTTTTGTTTTTCCTAAAAGTAATTATATGCTTTTCCATTATTTACTAATCCACATTTATAAGCAGGGGTGACTAAGATGCTTAATTTTTGGTGTTTAGACGTCGATGTGGATCAAGATTTATATGTATGTCTACTTTACATGAAGTATACAGTAAGTAAGAGCAATAAAATAAGGGCATATATTTTCGTTTGTTATAAAAACAATTTGAACTTTCCTTTTATTCTCACACGGTTTAGGTTAGATCCAATACTCGCGCGCGAGTATTGACCTAACCTAAACCTTGTAATCTAACCTAATATTGTACGAGTATTGACCTAACCTAACTTAAACCGTGCATTTATTAATCTGACCTAATATTGTACGTGTATTGACCTAACCTAAGACGTGAGGCGTGAGTTATGCATAATGTACGCTTTTTGTTTATAAATCTAAACTCCTTTTTTTGGCAGAGGTATTTTCTCCTAAGACGGCTGTTTCGGCGACCCCCACTCCAAACTTCCCCGAAGATAAACGATTCTATCCGAACATTGACGAGTGCCCCACACACACAAGACCTAAGGCCGGTAACACTCGTTTCTCGCGTGTTTCGCACTATAAAGTGTAATCGTCATCGAGTGAGTATTATTATAATGTATTCTCCTGTTAATGGGCCAACATCAGCGGACATTACAGACTTTACTGACTTGTTAATAAACTATTACAGCATAACCGTTCAAGATGATGATGGAAACGATGACGTGGATGAGATGGATGTATCTCACATCCACGATGATGGTGATGATTCACATGAGAGGAAGAAGAGCGATGAGGTTGAGGAGAAGGACGAGTCTCAAAACCATGATGACGATAGCGACAAATCACGGTTGAAGAAGAAGAAGAAGACCGATAAAAATGTGATTAAATAAATGATGTATTGTTGTTTATAATATATCTTCAAACGCTAAGCTTTCCTTCAATTTTTATTAATAAACTTGTTTTCCTAATGGCGTTCGAACCTGCACTGACAGTGCTGCAGTTAGTGCGAAAGGGCGGTTAGATGGGTAATTACAATAAGTGTGAGTTTGGTTTTCTTTTGCACGTTGTAAGTTAAATCATACTGCTGTTTTTGCTGATTTTGTATGATTAAGTTAAATCAATTTGGTATTTTTGAATTGTGGTTGGTTGGTTTTAGTAAAGTATAAGTCTGTAAGCTAGTTTTCGCAAGCTGTAAGTTATGATTTGATTGGTTGAGATTGATTTGGTTGATTGATTGATTGATTTGATTTGATTGAATGTGATTTGTTTGGGATTGATCTGCTAATTGATTTGATTAATTTGATTTGATTTGATTCATTGATTTGCTTGTTTGAGAAAGAGGCGAGGGAGAGACGAACACGATCAACCTCTATTACAGACAACGTTCATTAGTCTTTACACCACTAGATGGCATCACAAATAACCCTAATTAGTCCTAGAAATATACCACTAGGCGGCGCCACTTCTATTACAGAAAACATTCGCTAAGTTAAAAATATACCACTAGATGGTGCCACAAACAAAACCCTGATTAGTCCTAGAAATATAACGTTAGGTGGTGCCACCTTTATTACAGAAAATATTCATTAGTCCATCCACAACTAGATGACGACACAAATTCAAATTTCCCAACAAGGGGCCACGACAGGAGGGCGCTGGCCCTAAACAAGTTCATATGTTTGTCTTATAAGTTATAAATAGGAATATTAGAATACAAGTTCAATTTTCTCGCAATAAATAATCAGAATGTAAACACTTAAATATAAATTCAAATTCAAATTTCCCACCAAGGGACCAGGGGCTAAGACCCGAAAGCACATTGCGAAGCCATATGTCTGTCTTATAAGTTAGCATTAAACCCCTTATTACAATACAAATTTATATTTCCAGACATAACCTGCAGAGACTTAAATACAAATTCAAATTAAAATTTTCCGCCAAGTGTACCACGACAATACACGAAGGTCCACGAACAAGTTCCGATCACGACAAGGTCCGAAGAACCGAGAACAAGTTGCGACGTCCTACACTTGTCTTACAACCTCGGTTATGTTCGGGGAGGGTTGGAGTGAAGGTCGCCGAAACAGCCTTTGCAGAAAACCTCGCGTCGCAAAATTTTACCTATATCAGGGGTATTGGCTGTTTTTACTTGTTAATAAGCTATTACAATATAATAGCTCAAGATGAAAACGGTGAAGTTGATGCTGGTAGTGATGTTCTCTATGAAGATCCAGATAGGTTAAATTACGCTGCTCTTAATTTTGAACATAAGGGGAAGTGCACCCATTCCAAAAGTCTTGACTACCGAAAATGCCTTCACATTAATATTTAACATAGGAGATTATGGATTACCTAGGTCTGAAAATGTTTTCGGTAATTTACTGTAGCACCTTTTTGCGACCCTGATCTATATAAATAAAGAGTAGTAATCTGTATTGTAAGCTTTATGGCTATGAATATATTTTACTGTTTTTAAAGAAAGTATGATGTTCCATATCAATAATTAATCAATTTACGTAGTTTAATTTGGGTGTTAAAAATAATGCATTTGATTTTTAAAACGTCATCCCTTAACTAACACACACTGTGTGTGAGGTATAAAGAGGATTCCCAATTAATCATTATTAATGCTAAAACAAGACAGTCAATTATTAAACAATTTTTACGCCATTAAAAAGAGCTCAAAACGAAATGTAAAAACAATCTATAAAGCATATGTGGAACCATTTAATGCATTTATTTTCTGCTTAGACCTTGTACACATAATTTTAATAGTCGACCTTCAATATTTACTTTTAATTAATATGTGCATTAACTAACATATTAATGCAATTTTATTTTCCACTTAAAGCATATAATTTAGCAGTCGACCTTAAATATTTTACTTTTAATTGATAGCATTATTAAACGGAGTACACAATGAAGCGTGAAACAGACTATAATGCATATGTGTAACCATTTAATGCAATTTTTATTTTTGCTTAGACCTTGTTCACATAATTTAACGTTCTTAAGGTAGAAATCGTTTAAAGCATGGCAACTTAATTACTCATTTATATGTATATTGTTGAAGGTGACTTTCTCAAGGTAAAAATAAGCATGTTGTAATAAAATTCGTATATAGGTAAAGGCCGCAACCCTCAAATGGAACTCAAAAGAAATGTAATAATAATTTTAATATCAATTATGCAGTCTCCTTTATAATATACCCTATTACGAAAACGCATTATAAAAAACAGTTATCTGGATCAGAATGATATTTAAGCTTACATAGAAATTAATAGTCATAAATACATCATGTTAACCTCTGGTATTGAAAAATTTGAGCTAGCGCTTAAATTTCAACATTAAAGACTGCATAGAACATAATCGACTAGCTTTTTATATCCTAGATAAAAATCAAAACGGGCCCTAATAAATATTAATAGCAGATTAAATAAAATCTTTTTATTATGAAAACACTTGTTATCTTTGCATGTCTTATCTATTAAGTTATTAGAACACAATTTTTAGGACAGGGGCGAACCCCGCGAACAAGTTACCGTCGTACAAGACTACGGCCCCTTATTAGAATGCAATCCCCAATGCATAAATAAATTAGGTCACAATCTGTAGATGGGGTTAATAATAATTTAACAATTATGCAATCTCCTTTGATAAAAACGGGCCCTAATAAATATTAATAACACATTAAATAAAATCTTTTTGTTATGAAAAAGACACTTGTCATCTTTACGTGTCATCTATTAATTCTCCCCCATTATTAGAATATAATTTCTGTGACAGGGGCGAAGCCCGCGTACAAATTCCCGTCTTACAAGACCAGGACCCCTTATTAGAATGCAACCCCCAATGCATAAATAAATTATTTTTCATATAGATAAAAGGTCACAATCTGTAGATTGTAGACAAAACAATAGAGCGCCTCAAAAGCTATTATATAATAAACAAGAAATATTATGTGGGAATATCCCTTCTCTTTTCATATTTTCCATTAAAAGAAGTGTTAATTTTTAATAGTCATACGTCCGTGGCAAGCTCCATCTGTCTCGATTTCGCCGTATGCTGTATTGTAATTGATTACCGATAGGTAACATTTTACCCAATTTCGCTCTATCGATTTGTCACAGTATATTCGAATAACACAGTTTCGAGCCGCGAGGGAGAACGTGTGTTTTTCTACTCCAACATGCATTTGTTTTCCTTTTCAATTCTTAATTACATACATTTATATCTTAGTTACATAAAATACATAAAATATACACCGAAAAACATTAAATATTACGACTTATTGACAGATGTTAGGACTGTTTAATTACCTTTCCTTTCATGGTAACAATTGCGATTGCTGGTTGCTATTACAATAATAAAACTTTCTGTGTGCGCCACCTACAGAATAGTTGTTCAATTTTAAATTTATGATCATTCATATTTAAAATAACTGTTGAATTAACTTATGGTAATACAATTACCTTATCATTTTGTTGAAGGCCTAATAAATCAGCTCGTTGACGAAACTGTAAATTATTCTTGGGAGATGTCGCTTTACGGAATATTTTAACCGGTCTATATCTAACATCAAATATCGTTAGATGTTCAATATAAATTTATATTTTTTAACCTTACATTGTAGAATTCCATATTTAATGTTTCAAATATAATTAATATAATTTCACAATGTGTTGAATAAATATTTATTACTCAACGCATTTCAATACATGTATCATTATCAAGAAAAAATATTTAAGTAACATAATAATACTAATAGTTATAGTAACAAATCATTAATATAATAATTTGGTGTGAATTAAAATTCTATATTTTAAATGTCTGTCAAAGGGAAGTCTGTAAGATGAACCTGTTCATTCATCAAATGTACTTTTTGTTTATGTTTATGAACTTATAATGCTTCCAAAACATCTAATTTATCTTTTTTATAACAAAAATGTAAAAATTTAATACTGTTTTTGGCATAATTTTATTTGTCTGTATGTTTATATTTGTAATATGTAATGTGTTCTTTCTCCAATATAAACGGAATTACAAAATGTGCAGTTCAATTTATAAATACCCTACTTCAAAATGTCTTTAGTTGAATATTAATACTGCTAATGGTATTAGTTCTTTATTCTTTTGTTCTTCTGTAATATGTGAGCTACTTTTTCCGATATTTAACCAAAATATAAAATTGGTATGCATTTATTTTCTGTCGGTTCTGTGTTAACTTGGTATACTTTGGCAGACAATTTGCACTCTTGATTGTTAACTAAAGTGTCGATCATATGTGATATGTAACCATTTGCTTATGCAATTTGTTTTGTAATTGATATTACTTTATTGAAATTTGTTTGGTTTAATGGTAATGGCATTGCTCTATGTACGAATGATCTATTATAAATCCTAACTTATGTGTTTTATGTTGACATGAATCATTAGGAATTGTAATGTGTATATGTGTAAGTTTTCTGAATATGGAGAACTCACTTTTGTTCTGTGTATTTATTTTTGTTTTAATTAAAAAATTAATGGTTCTATTGGTCCTTTTTCTAGTGTAAATTTTAATTATGATTTAGATTGCAAATATTAATTACGAACACATCAATAAAATCTGATGAACTATCAACACATACTAAAATATCATCAATATAACTTACCCAAAATTCAATCTTATCAGAAACACTTAATTCAATAATTTGATCCTCTAAATTATCCATAAAGATATTGACTAAAATTGGCGAAATTATTATTGAATGTGAAATAAGTTTGTTTAACACAAAAATAAAATAATTGAATTAACTCCCTTCTCGTAACTAATTCAACATTATTATTAAATAAAAAATTATTTAATTAACGCATACATTCTTGAGGGCGTATTTTCGAAAACATACTAGTAACATCAAAACCTACAAATGGTAAAATGTTTGTAGTTTATTAATTAGTTGTAAAGAAGTCTTAATAGAATGTTTTGATTTGTATCCTTGCTTTCAAAGTTTGGCGTACACCCATTTTTTGTTGTATTAAATCATGGTTGTAATTAACTCTGATATTTAACATTTTGAAAAATCAAAATGCCTCGACTGACAGAGCAAGGCAAAGTTTTGATGCTTTCCAAATTAGAGAGAGTTGGTCCATAAGAAGGGTTGCTACTTATTATGGGCTAGATAAAAGCACTGTTCTACGAGTAAAGAAGAGATGGGAACAAGAAGGGACCGTGTACGGAAAGAGCCCAAATTTCAATTGCGGAGCATGACGGAGCCCTTTTGGATAATTAAGGGAAAACCCTTTCAATATGCCCAAACAAGCGATTTTTGATATCAACTTTCCAGCATCGTGGGTGACAGTGTGCTGTCGTGTGAAAAAATCAGAAATTAAAAATTTAGCAAGTGCAAAGAAAATTATACTCAAAGAAGAGCAAAAGCAGAACCGGGTACTATTTTGTCTGAATGACATACACCGCCCTCCACATTTTTAGAATACTATAATATTTTCTGACGAAAAAGTCTTTAAATCGTCCAATAACGGTCGTATACGGGTGTATCGACCGGTAAATTCAAAATTTTCTGAACCATATGTGACACCACGAAACAGGGCTTGGATAAGTTTTCTAGGTCCATGGGTAGCATGCCGCATTGATAGTCGGTTTAATGCAGGAGCTTACCGTGACATTTTGCAAAATGTTATGCTTCCTTCTGTGGAACAATTATATTACAATGGTTTCATATTTCAACAGGATAATTGCCCCATCCACACTGCTCGAATAATAACACAGTGGGGTATCAAGACAACAACGTTGAAATATTACCTTGGCAGTCCTGTAGTCCTGATTTGAACCTTATGGAAAATGTTTGGGGATTAATTGTCAAGAAAATTTATAAAAGGAACTTTAGACCTGTAAATGCCGAAGAATTGCGGGAAGCTATTGCAAATACCTTATTTGTAAAAGTCATTGGTTTTTATCTATAATTATTATGTAAGGCAGTATAATTTGTATCCTGAGGGACACATCATAATTTTTGTTAATTCTGTCAATATCATCTTTAACGTAATCTCAAAATTACCCATCCACACAGCTAAAATTTTGAAAAATCGTTACTTGATTTTGAAAGTATACGCGAAACTTTTGAAAGGAAGTGTACTTTAAATTGTTAGTTATCATGTGGTTTAGTTGATTTGATAAGATATGGGTGGATGTAAGAAAATACAGGTGTAATGGTATGGCTGGTTGATGAATTTTTATTTCACCGTATAGTTTTAGGGCTTGTGGGTTCTTGTTTAAAATTTGTTCCTAAAAATCTGTAATATGTATATATATATATATATATATATATATATATATATATATATATATATATATATATATATATATATTATTGTTCTGACTTCCACGGGTGTTGTTATTACAAGTATAAAATGCACTTATTAATAAATCCGACATTTCAAAAGCTTATCTTTGCTTTCTTTGTCAAGAGTAATAAAATTGTAATGAATTGTAATAAAGAGTTTTAGCTGGAGCTAACAGTTTAATTTTATTTGTATATATATAGTGACCACTATCTAAATGGTGACTTGCCCAAGAAGAAAGCGTGTTATGTTTTTTGATGGTTAGGCAATGTTCGTGAGCTGTAACATTTACTATTCTGTTTGTTTGTCCTATGTAAGATTTTTGACAACTGGAACAGGAAACTTCATATATTCCTTGGCATTTCCCGTGAATTTTGTCATTTGCATTACATAAAAATTGTTCAAGACAATGATGAGGTTGAAGAACTACTATGAATTCGTCTTTAGAAAATGTCTTGGCAATTGTGTCAGTTACACCTTTTACGTAAGTAGGATAACTGGTTTTTTATGTTCTTCGTTGCTTGTAGAGGGTGTCATGGAACGATGGTTACATTTATCGGTAATTTGTGTACCTGATTAAAAGAGTAGCCATTTTATTGCAGCATTATATAGTTAAATGCGCTTTCATCATTTTTTTTTTATTGAGATATCTAAAAAAGGTAATTCACCATTAGATTCAATTTCCATTGTAAACTTGATATTTGGATGAATGTTGTTAAAGTGTTGAAGGATATTTTGTAAATGATCTAAATCGTGAGACCAACCTGCCTAAGGGAAAACAACCTTATGCTCAATGCACCGGTAATATAGCCCTGGAACCAAGACGGATCACACGAAATACGACTCATACACGAAAATGGCATAAACTACAGGAAAAAACAACAAATGAGAATTGCATGTTGGAATATAAAAACCCTCTTGTCGGAAGATCATGAAATAATCACCAAATTAACAAACATAAAATAGATATGTGTGCCCCGTCCGGACCAAAAAAGAAGGGCATAGGAACTATAAAGCTAAACCAATACATCTGAGTATACTCTGGAGTAGCAAAAGATCAAAGAGCAACGTTAGGAATTGCAATACTAGTAAACGAGAAATTTGAACAGAATATAGAAAACATAGAATACGTTAGCGACAGAATCCTGAGAGTAACAATATTGTTCGATAGTCCCTTACACATTGCACCCGACATAGGCAAGCCTGAAGAAATGTTGGTAAACTTCTACGAAAACCTACAGAGAGATAAAATAGCACCAAATGAAAGAATAATTGTATTAGGGGATTTAAACGCCAGAATAGGGAATGATGTGGTAGATAGGGTAAAAAAAAAGTACAACGAAGACGTAACTAACAAAAATGGCGAAATGTGGACGGAATTTTGTTCACAGAATGAACTGAGAATAAACAACAGATATTTCTCTCACAAAACAACATAAATACACCTACGATAATCGAAACAACACATCCATAATCGATTACATTATCATCACTAACCGATTGTTTCTACACCGACAAACAGTGGAGAAACTCGAACCTCAGCTAACATTCTCACGGACAACAAGCTAGTGCTGGGAAAACTAAGATTACCAACACCCTTAAAGAAAAAAGAACCACCAATAAAAATTGAAAAATGCAACATAGAATCGCTCAAATACGAAAGTAGCAAGAAATTCGACTCAGACCGCTGCACACAGTATATTACTCTTAACCCAATAATGCAACGTCACATCCCCAATACAGCATGCAACAAACTAAACGAAAACATTTATAAGGGTTCTAAAGAATCCTTGGAAACACGCATAGTATCACGGAATAACAAATAATAGAACAATAAACCTTGGTCCACTACAGAAGTCAAAGACATTACAAAGGATAAGAAGCAAATATATTTACAATACAGGGAATCACCGACACCCGAAAACCGATATAGACATATACGAGCAAGGAACAGAATCAACAGTAGAGTTTGGGAAATTAAAGAAGAATACTGGCAGGGATTCAGCAACGAAATGGAAGCAGATAGGTATGGGGCACAAAAACGTATATGGACGTTGTTAAGGGCCATGAAAAGAAAAACGAATGAAACAATACAACTAAAGAAAGTTGGGGAGATACTTCACAAATCTCTACACAGATACAGAAAGTCTAGAGGAAGCATGAGAATAAGCCCTACAAAACGGCTCAATAGAAGAACACGCGAAAATTGCTAAAGGGCAAGTCAAAGAGACAGTGAGCAAGCTTAAAAATAGAAAAATCCCAAACGAAGACAAAATACCAAACGAGCTAATAAATAAAGTGGAAGAAGCCATTATGGAAAAATACACAAAACTGTTCAACATCATAATAGATACAACATGGAACAATACCAGAAGAATGTAAAAGAAACCTAACCACGACTATCTTTAAAAAGGGAAAGAAAACCGATCCAGTCAACTACCGGAGGATAACTTTATTAAGTACCTCATTGAAATTATTAACCAAGATCCTTGCTGATATGATATCCTCGGTAATGTCAACGAGAGAAGAACAACAGGGATTTCGACGAAACCGATCCACTATCGATGCGCTATTTATAACGAGGCAGCTAGTATAAAAATCTCTCGAGTACAGCACCCCTGCCTATCTGCTTTGTGGATTTGACGAAGGTCTCCGACAGAATGCAACTGAATGATGTTATCAAAATCTTGGAAAACTATAACACTCCAAAATAATATATAAAACTTATTAAAGATCTAAACACAAACACGACAACGCAAATATGAGTAAGCCACACTCTAACAGACTTCCGTACAACATCAGGAATCCACCAAGGAGGTAGCCTTATCCCTCTGTTATTCATTCAATACGGTCATGAATGAACTAATAGAAACCGTAAAGAACACAGGTCTAGGATACTGCATGGGAACACATCAAATAAGCATTCTATGCTACGCATTCGATGCCTTATTGATTGCAGGGTCAGAAGACGACCTCCATAAAATATTACACGCTTTTAACAAAAAAAGCATAAGACCTCAACATGTAAACAATAAGACCAAATGCACGGTCACAGCAAAGGAACCTCTGCGTTGTAAACGGTCAATATAAAACACCCCTATCGACCAAACCACGTTAGTTGAATATCTCGGATGCAAAATCACAAGCGCAGGATTTCTGAAAGATGAAGTAAGGAAATAACCGATCAAAGCCGCTACAATATCCTGACACCTTAAATATCCAATTTGGAACAATAAACATCTCAGCACAGGTTGTAAGGCCAGGACCTACAAAACGTGCGTGCGACCAGTTAAGACATATGGTGCAGAAACGAGAGCCCAAATATCAGTAACAAAGAGGAATTTGAGAACAACTGAGATTGACACTAAGAACAATAACGGGATATAGGCTAAATGACAGACAAAGGAACACAGACATAGAGAGAAGTGCCAAACCGGGGATGTAGTTAGGTGGATAGAAAAAGATAGCACGTAATAACAACCCACATGGAAGAACCAAACAGGCGATACGCCTCCTGCAAGATGATGATGATGAGTATTTATAATTTAGTTTCTGGTAAAGTTTCCCTTTTAATAAACTATTTTGATCTTGAAACATAATGAAGCAATACCTGCAACTGGTAATAAAGAAAATCCTGATACAAGCTCAAAAAGAATTGGAGACGGGCATTAGCGTACCAGTGTAAGACCGATTCTTAAAAAAGTTTCACGTGTTCCATATCGAGCTTAATCAACATCTGTACGGTACCGATTTTCAACGATTCATTGATTTTGCACATGGGCTCTTGAGCGAGTTGGAGAGGAAGAAGATTTTTTTACCTTCGTTTTGTTCAACGACTAATCAACTTTTCATAATAACAGTCTAGTAAATCGACGTAACTTCTATTATTAAGATACAGAAAACCGTCACTTAAATAGAACAGTTGACCATCAGAATCGGTGGAGTTTAAATGTGTGTGGTGGAATACTTGGTGATTACGTTATAGTGCCTTATTTTTCTATGGAATGTTATACCATTTTTTAGGTTTATGGAAAGAGACTTTTGTATTCTGCTTGAGAACATCCCTCTAAATATTACAAGAAGAATGAGGCTTCAATTAGACGGTGCTCCTTGCGATTTTAAACTCACAGTCAGAAATTTTTTTAACAGAAAGCTTCCAAACAAATGGATAGGAAGGGGTGGCCCATGCAACTTGCCAGCTTGATCCCCGGATCTTACCGCCGTGGATTTATTTTTATGGGGATTTGTTAAGAATCTTATATACAAAAGTTTTCCTACCACGGCAGATGATATAACGATGAGAATTACAAATGCGTTCGCATCAATCACACCAAACATACTGCAGAATGTCAGAAGATCATTTGAAGACGGAATCAGGTTTTGTATCCAAGAAAACGGAGATCACGTCGAACATTTACTGTAATATTTTTGTATTGGTCTTTCGCTTTTGTAGTTTTAGATTAAAGCATGTTTTTTATACTAATTATTCTGAAGACCACACACGTCTGTTTACATGTGTAAAAAAACTATTCAAAAAGCTGTAGATTTAACAAAATAGTTTGTTTTTTTGATAAAAATGTGCTTAATTAGGTATACACCGTCTTTTTGTTGTGCAGTTGGTTGTAGGAGCAGAAGTAGAAGGACAATGGACATCTTTTTAAGAATATACAGGGGTTTCTTCTTTTCCATGATGTTATTGCTTGTGTTTCATTGGTTTTTGCTTCGAAATTACGTTTTCCAAAGACAAACAACGAATGGGGCTTGGTTCAAGGTTACTCTGTTGAAGATCAGGTTGGTATGGTTTTAACGAAAGTGGAATACTTAGAAAAATGCTTATTAGCGGCGAAGGATTGAGCTACAAGGTTTCCAGACACAAGGTATCTCAATAAAAGACAGAATCATATTAACCCTCTCTCTAGAATGGGATCAACTTTCATGTTTTGTTAGGCCTGACTATCTTGATTTTAAAAAATATAAAATATGAATAGAAACAGCATTTAACAAAAACACTTTTAAAATTTAAGTAACTTCGAAAGTATTAGGTTTAGGTATAGGAAAGCCTGATATCGATTGAAACACGATTAAATAAGCAATTATTTCACTGATGAAAATACAGGGTGATCCATTTAAGCAAGGCACGTTTTTTTAAGTTTGAAGTTAGATAAAATTGAGTCTTAAATATCTGACACCCTGTGTGGCCTGTGTAACATTAAAAAATTTTTTTGTTATAGTTCTTAGCCTTTGATGTTGGTAGTTTGTTTATTAAATTTGATCTACAGGTTACATATTTATTCAGCTTATGCAAAACCTCTGTATTTTTTAAAAAAGTGAAATATTTCACAAATGATAAGACTTAGGTATAGGGACCTCTGTATAAACATCTTTAGAATTGGCTGTAGAATTCAAATTTGCGAAAAAAATTGGACATCCCATTTAAAAAAATATAGGTTTGTGAAACTTTTTGGATCACCTTGTATATTTCAAAATATTTTTAAACTGTTTACGTAGACTTTCTATATACATATGTTGAAATGGGCGAGGCGTTAGAGGTGACCCACCTTGTATAAAATAAATTGTGGAGTTATGTTGTATTTAAAACTTCAGTGCTATTATTAAAGATGTAACTAATATATACGAGGGAGTATGTTTATGTTATCTACCTAGACATGAAAAAAAGCACAAACAAAATTTATTTTTCTACATAACTCCCTTTAACACTAATACACTTATTCCATCTTCAATTGCCCCATACCTTCAGAAAAATATTCCTTCGGTAACCCTGCTAAATATTCTTCAGCAGCTTCATCAGTAGCCAAACGCCTTGCCCTGAGATGCTTTTTTAAATTTTTGAATAAGAAGAAGTCTGACGAAGCTAGGTTGGGGCTATAAGGTGGATGCCTAACTCTATAAACCCACAGTCATTGATTATCTGCTGAACTTTGATTGCCTTATGAACCCGACAATTGTCGTGCAGCAACAAGTTTTTGTGTGGACAAGAATGCGGGCGATTTTCCTCCAGGGCATTAAATTTTTAATTGTGTTTCCGTAGGCCTCTCCATTTATGGTAGACCCCCTCGGCATATATTCAATAAGCAAGACTCCTTCAGCATCCCAGAAAACAGTTTTTTCCTGAAAATTGGATCTTGGCCTTTTCTGATAGTGGAGAGCCCTTATGAACTTACTGCATGAATTCTTGTTTAGTAGGAGTCTCATCCTTGGTGATAATTCGAGAAAAAAATGTTTGTCCTTCTCCAACTCGACCAAATTTTCTTTGGAAACTTCTTTTCTGTACAGTTTTTGTTCAGGTGTAAGCAATTTGTGTATCCACCGTGCGGACACCTCCTTCGTACTCTAATTTTCGACCTTTCGTAGTCTTCACTTCGAGCTTAAACGAGTCGTCCGGACTTTGGGTCACCATTGATTGATTCTCGACCCCATCAAAAGAGTTTAGACTAATATTTTACTTGAAAATAAGATGGTGCATCGTCCCCATACACAGCAACCATTCTTTCATGAATTGCTTTTGTACCATTGCCTTCTGTTGTCAGGAACTTTATTACGATGCGATGTTCAATCTTAGTTTTACTTATTTTATCGACAAATAGACTGTTCCAAATCTCTATAAATGGCACAAACTAAACATAACTTAGCACATGTCCTTCTAACAGTGACAGCAATTTTTTAATAATTTGTTTGACATTGTCACTTTAGATAACATAAAAACACGCCTTCGTATACAATAAAGTCAGAATTGTCCATTATCTTTCAAATACGTTTACCTAACTGTTATACAGGGTGTCTCGTAAATATTGTAACAACCGTCGGGAGGTGAAAGTATACCTCTAAATGTGAAAAAAGTTCCCATAAACGTACCCTTGGAAATGCGTCGTTTATTAGATACAGGTCGTTAAAGAAAACAATTTTTTTTTTCATTTTTTGCCCTTAACTCCTAAAATATTAAGGGTACTTAATGAGATTCGGTTGACTTATATAACACATAAGAAATGACGTGTTGTGCAGCAACGTATGAGGTAATTTTTAAATATGTCAGAGGCGTAGATAAGGGTCATTTGAAGTATTTAACCCTGTAACTTCTACGTCACTAGCATAAAATGAATTTCAGTGGCAGTTTTTGAATATCTAAAGTCTTTCGCACGATTAATGTAAAGCTCGAATGTAAGTAGTTTTCGGGAAAATTGGAATATTTTAAGATGGTGCACCTAAAGAGTCAATCTCTTTTTGATGCACAATAATAACTTAAGATAAAATGAGGAATAATTTGTGTTGAAAAAAATTATTACAATAGATACTCAAAATGCGCTCCATCTTGCTCAATGCATAAATTAGCTCGACGAATCATGAATCGGTGCACTCTTCGAAGCATACCAGATTTATCTCTAATTTCTCCAAATGTTGCTATCACCCTTTCCGGAAGATCTTCTTGGTTTAGTACTGGTATTTCATATACCAATGATTTAACACGACGCCACAAAAAGAAGTCAAGAGGATTGAGATCTGGAGACCGAGCATGCCAAGCCACAAAAACTGTTCTACCAATCCATCGATGTGGAAATAATTGGTCCAAACGGTCTCGAATATTTCTATAAAAATGAGTATGTTGAAACTACATATTATGGCGAACTTTTAAAGGTAAATCGTCAAATTGTTCTTAGAAAATGCAAATAATAATCACCATTTAGTCTTGGAGGCAACAAATATGGCCCTAGTATAGTATTGTGGATAATACCACCCCAAATATGAATGGAAAGATTGTGTGGATCTTAAAGCAATAGCGTGGTAAAACATGCCTGCCTCACCTGTAAACAAAATGCTTCAAAGAGAATCAGGTTCATCTCGATTTTGTTGAATATACCAATTGGAGAAATCCAAACGATGAGGGTAATCTGCTGGAGTTATTGCTTGAACCTTCTGTATGTGATGTGGGTAAAGTAATTCCTCACTCACAGCTCTCCAGACGATTGTTGCTGGCATTCACGAAATTAGCAAATGCACGAATGCTGGTATCGGGCTGATTATTAATTCGGTTCAAAATTCTCTTCACGGTAGCTCTTCAAGAGCTACCGTGCGAATTGTTCTTGGGCGAATTGTTCTTGGGCGACCAGCACCACCAGGACAGGATTCAAAAGTTGAATGGTACGGAGGTTGACGATTAGGAAACCGTTCTGTATATAAACGCACAGCTTCATTGCCATTGCAATTAGCTTTACCGTAAATCAGATGCATATCGGCTAAATATTCAAAATTATTCAAGTTAACTTTTAGAGCCCGAATTGCGGTACAAAATGCACCCCAACCTGTGTTTTCTGTGGTGCCGCAAATGGTTTCAACGATAGGGTAATATCCATTTAAGGTATCCCCACTTATCGTTTTATAAAAATATTGGCATTGGTAAAATCCTCTATTTTTTTCCTCGTCATTACACGCAAAAAAAACAATTGGGGTGTGGTTTGCAGCCCGATTCGTGTAATCAGTATCCTTTTTTGTCGTTACTTTTTGCTGCCATAATGTCGCATCTGACGCGCTATCTATATCAACACGTGTTGCGGCCAAGTGTGTGTTTTTGTGTAAACTTGATTATATTTGTGTGTTGTGTTTTACAAGGTTTTGTGCGTTTTTGTGATGAAAATATGCCTAAAAAGCAAACATTCGACTTAAGCAACGAAGCAGAGTGTGAAGCAGCTCTCCAATACCACGAAGAAATTGACAGTGGCGATTTTGTTGACAACGAAGATGGTGAGGTTATGTCGGAAGCTTACGAAGTAAGAAATAGAGGTCTATACTGTACCTAAAGTTTGGACTTCTACGAACAAAATTTTAATTATAGCAGGTGCTCTAAAAGTCAGTAGAGAACCGATTAGATTTTTATGGTCAAAAAATCCTCTTTACTCAAGGTCCATTTTTATTTCAGAAATGTCTCGCGATGGATTTACGCAATTACTTACAAAGATAGAATTACAGTTGACAAGCAACTTGTAGCGTTCAGAGACCTTCTAGAGTGTATATGAGGTCGAAGCCTGCTAAGTATGGCATCAAGATATGGGTTGAAGCAATGAATTTATTAGTGCCAGTAGAGACTGATTATCTAAATACTCCAGAAAAAAAAAAGAAATAGCGACGTTGAATATATTCTCCAAGAGGCATGGGCAGAAACAGTCGTAGATTCTGCGACAAATGTAAACATTTTGTATGTCCAGTACATGGGCAGAAAACAACAATTACAATTCGCGATAAATTCAAATGTGAATAGTGTTATCAATTATTCTTTAGGCATTTTTAATATTTTTTTTAGCGATTTGAATAAAATGACGTTTCAAGGACGTGTTTGTATTGTTAAAAAGTCCTATAGGGTTCATTCATCAACATTACAACCACACAAACAAGGTCGAAACACAGTTAAAGGAGGGGTACATTTTGCACCCTGCTTCGGGTTTGGAATTACTAACAAAGCTTCTGACTCCAAAGGTTAAACTGTTATTTAAATAATGACAGTATTTTTTGAAATTCGCTTCTAAAATATTGTGAAGTCTACTTACCTACTAGATTGTTACTTTGCAACTAATAAATGCCGGGAACAAGATATGTATCTTCTCATAATATCCCAATTTTTCCGAAAACTACTTACTTTAGAGCTTTACACAAGGTAAACATTTTTTACATTTTAGATATTCAAAAACTGCCACTGAAATTCATTTTGTGCCAGTGACGTAGAAGTTACAGGGTTAAATACTTCAAATGACCCTTATATCTACGCACCTGACATATTTAAAATTACCCATACGTTGCACTTGTTCGTTATTGTTATAAGTCAACCGAATCTCATTTATGCACCTTTAATAGTTTACGGGCAAAAAACGAAAAAAAAGTTTTGTCTTTAACGACCTGCATCTAATAAACGACGCATCTTCAAGGTACGTTTCTGGGAACTTTATTCATATTTAGAGGTATACTTTCACCGCCCGACGTTTGTTGCAATATACCCTGTATATAGCAGGCTTATCTTTGCGTTTTCATATTTCATAAATTAATTCGCCAACTTAATTTTTGCAAAGCTGTGACCACTAACAGCAGACGATAACTGTAATTGTTATCAAAAGACTGAAATTTGTTTAAAACAAGCAATAACGCACGATTTTAAACCGAAAAGATAAGTATCTTAATTACGTATTTTATTAATAAAAAATCGTTAACTCTGTGAATATTTTTAGAAGCTGTATAAAAATAGTATTTTTCATTTAAATTTAAGTTAAATTTAAAGCACATATTTTTCGTTTTTAGTCCAGTTCTTACTCGCCCTAGTAAGTAACCAAAAATTAAATATATTTTAAGCATTGAGTATACAGGGCTTTTCACGATGAGCGTTAATTAGACGTTTCTGGCAAACCAGACAACGGATCAACCTGAAAATTTGACAGTATGCATAAATTAATATGATCTACACGCCTAAAATATTTTAGATGACGCGGCATAGCCGCTTCTACTATAAAGTAGCGACTACTTTGATTTTTCAAATGGAACACCCTATATATAATATCATATTATGATTTCCTATTACTTTGTCAACAACTTCATGTACTATTTCCCTATACCTATCTATTGCCGTTTAAGAGATATAAATTAATTTCGATTTTTTTTTCACAAAACATGTACTTTTATAAACGCTGATAATCTTGAACTTTCTGGTACTAAGACGATCAAATTCGAAATAGAGTGGAGTGAAACTATGAGGATCTTCACTTCGAGTCATATTTTTATTTGGCTCATACAGGGTCTTTAAAAAATGCAGATACTTTGTTCACATGAAAAAAGGAGTGGAAGTCAATTTTTTCAAATGGAACACCCTGTATATTTACACATTTTTGAGCTCTACATCCACTTTTAGATTAAGTTTAATCGGATAATGCTATTTCGATTTCGAACCGTTTTCGATATAAACTGTTTCAAGCAGAAACTGACGTGGTTTGCTTGTATTCATCACTTATTTTTGAAATTTAACAGATTCCGTTAGATGTTCCTTCATCAGTCACAGATAATACAATGAATAAATAATTATTAAAATACTCTTCAACCATCAAATGAAACTTCTCTTCAAACAATAGTTTTATTAACGCTGACACACGAACTGAAAATAATTTCATGGATAGTAAGTTAATTCAATTATCAGTGTAGTTCAGAATATTTTCGAACACATCTCCAGCTCTACTTAAACAAACATGTAATCTCTTCAAAAGATTTTCATGTGTAGCGCTTCTGATTAAGTCTGGAGTTAAACTATTGAAAGCAGTTCTAATTCACGATTTCATATCTTCCATTGTTGTTACTGGGTTGGCGTAAATCATATTTTTAATGAAACCCCACTCAAAATAATCTATTCGATTGCCATCTGGTGTTCTAGGAGGCCAACGAAAATGTCCATTATTACCAATCCATCTGTCTTCGAAGATTTCAGTTAAAGCTTCGCCTACTGAACTAGAATTATGGGGTGGAGCACCATCCATTTGGTACCATACACGTTCTCTACCTGGCTTATTATTTAAAATCATTTAAATTTCTCAGTAAATCTTCATATTTTGTTGCATTCAAATTATCATCATAAAACTCCATATATGAAATTGACTTATTCTTTATGGCACAAAATACATTAAATTGCCATCTTTCTTGAAAACCCCTTTGGCGAACGACGTAAGGATTTTCGGGCGCCCAATAATGACTGTTGTGTCTGTTGAAAATTCCATTCCTTGTAAACTTGATCTCATCTGTCCATATGATATTGTCAAGGAAATGTTCATTCTCTTGAGTCTTGACAAGTAACCATTCAAAGAATTCCACTCTACGAGGCAAATCAGTCTCTTTCAAATGTTGGACACAGTAGAATTTATAGGGATGCCATTTGTGCTTATTAAGAATGCGATAAATTGTCACGTAGGGTATACTTATCTCCCTTTCAGCCTCGTGTAGAGAAGCATTTGGAAATGCATTAAAAAATCCCAAAACTGTTATGCCATTGTCATCATCATCCACTTCAGGCTTTCTACGAATAGACGAAAGGTTCCATTCAACCTACAGTTCTGTAGTAGTCGATTTATCACATTATTATTCGGCTTCGGAAGTTGTGGATATCTTTCATGAAATACTTGGCATGTTCTACTTGCAATTCTATTGCACTCACCATGAATAATTAATAAATTCAAGAAATCTTCATTACCTAATCTTGACATTTTTCTATTATAAAATTAATATCACAATCAGTCAAAATCACCAACGAGAGTTTGATGTTTCAAAATTGGATCATGTATTTTTCCAAAGCACACTATTAAAAAATATTAATTTGCAATGTTGTACGGTAGAGACACTCAATACTTCAATGCATACAAATTGTAACTTTTTCTAAGGTACATATCAATTTCGAATTGACTGATTTGAGACTGTTGAAAAACTAAATCGAAAAGAAATTGTATTACGTAGTATAAAATAGATGTTAAATCTAAAAAATAAGTGATAAATACAGTTTATCTCGAAAATGGTTCGAAATCGAAATAGCATTATCTGATTAAAGTCAATCTAAAATTGGATGTAGAGCTCAAAAATGTGTAAATATACAAGGTGTTCCATTTGAAAAAATTGACTTCCACTCCTTTTTTCATATGAACAAGGTATCTGCATTTTTTAAAGACCCTGTATGAGGCAAATAAAAATATGACTCGAAGTGGAGATCCTCATGGTATCACTCCACTCCATTTCGAATTTGATCGTCTTATTACCAGAGAGTTCAAGATTATCAGCGTTTATAAAAGTACATGTTTTGTAAAAAAAAAAAACCGAAATTAATTTATATCTCTTAAACAGTAATAGATAGATATAGGGAAATAGTACATGAAGTTCTTGACAAAGTGATAGGAAATCATAATATGATATTATATACAGGATGTTCCATTTGAAAAATCAAAGTAGTCGCTACTTTCTAGTAGAAACGGCAACGCCGCACCATCTAAAATATTTTACGCGTGTAGATCATATTAATTTATGTATACTGTCAAATTTTCAGGTTGATTCGTTGTCTGGTTTGCCAGAAACGTCTAATTAACGCACATCGCGAAAAGCCCTGTATTGAATCAATACGTGAAAATTGACTATAGAGTTGTCTTATTATTTAAATATTTATCTTATATTTAAAAAAAGAGTAATGAATCCCCATGACACAATCTTGAAAAAAACTTTAAAAGTATGTTATGGGATGCATTATGTACGTTTTACACAATATTATGATTAAAGCAAACGACAGATTCTCACCTTAAAATATCCAAAATCAAAAAATAATTCATTAATTACCATAATTCTATTTTATGCAAATAATGTAAGTAATTAAATCCTCATTAGATGTTGGTAATGTCCTTCTAAATCTTGAAATCTTATACAAACTTGATTGAATCATGAGAATTACCTTGAAAAATAATACAAATAGGTTAAAGTACTCTTATTTTGAAGAAATGTATGTTATAAATAACCTCAGCCTTTGTATTGCAACATTTTGAAAATGGAGTGAGTAACAGAACATTTGTCTACGATCAGCAAAGGCGCCAAAGTATTTTGAGAAAAGTCTGGTTTTGCACTCTGGAGTAGAAATCATATTTCTTATAGTTGTAAATTGTGTTGAGCTAAAAAAAAATAGATTCATTTAGCAATTAAAGGTTGCAAGAAACAGTTAACTAATTTAAGGAGTGCACATTATATCCATATGTAGTTAATCTTCAACGATGAGATCATTCTGTCATTTATTCCACTTGTCATTTGTAATTAATTACAAAAACACGAATTGTGTTCGTACGTAATTTGATATTAAGTTCTAAATTTAAACGTGGAATAAATTAAATTGTGACTGAAGGTTTTTCTTATGCAATTCGTAATTCTATTTTTTATTCCAGTTTTACCTAAAAACATAAAAACTGATATAGGGATCAGTGCCAATTTTGCTTGAATGACTGTCTCGACCGATGTTATTTTGCTGACTCTATTTTAGTATTGTTATTTTTGTACATTAAGTGGGCAAGTTAAGCGAAACTGAACCGTAGAGGAATTGATTAAACTATAAGTTTAGCCGCAATATCCAAACAAAACAGAAAATACGCAATTTCTAGTATTATGAGATTATTGTGTAATTGAGTATATAAAATTGAGTGCTTTAGAGTTTAACAGAAAAAGCTACATTTTGTCTCGATATCATTAAATTTGTGATTAATTCCGAATTAATTTTGTAAATAAGGCGATCACTTTATGGTATAATCATAAATATATGATTCATAAAAACTTAATTATCGTAATGAGTAATTTAATTACGCTATTGCTTCATTTCGGTCAAGTAAATAAGTCTAAATGTGTAATATCTAAATTACTATTTACTATTCTTAGTTCTTGATTATTTCTAAATTTACTGATTTAATGAACGGTATATTACGGAGGGTGAATATTTTCTAATCCAATTGTGCAGTTTGTGAATATGCAAGCGAATATAATGAAAACGTACAAAGAGCTGTCTACTGCGAGGGCGCTAAATATAGTGAGACAAGGGGAATATATTTTGGAAGTATTCGTGTGGGTTTTAAATAATCCGTACGTGATTCATTATAAGTTGACCGTTAAAATAAAATGAAATAACAGTAAAAAAACATGTATAAAAGTGACTTTTGACTTAATGCAAATAAACTTTTTAATAATTTCTAAACAAAATGCAGACAAGGTGACAACAAAATATATACACTTAATGTAGTATAATGATAGTGGCAACGGGTTATCTCGTATCAATTTAGATTCTAATTATCATAGGCGCCGGTTTCTAGAAATATCTATGAGTCCTCTAGCCATGAGCATAGGTAATAATTTTTTTAATTATGCAATATATGTATGTACTAATTATCCAACTTTAATAAAAAATTTCACAGTTTAATTTTTTTTTATTAATATCAATTAATACCTAAAATCCTAAATATTATAAATGCATGAGACAATGTGTAATAATAATAAGGTAAATAAATGTTTCAAAAAAATCTGGACTCGCTAAGATAGGAACCTCAACTAATAGAGATTTAATTTTCAAAAATTCGTTATTCCATAAAACTTTTTAAGATTTCTTTTTTTTTACCTTTCAATAAATTATTAATAGGAGATAAAATTGTGGAAATATCATGTACGAAACGCCTATACCAAGAACACATTCCAATAAAACGCTTAACTTCTGTAAAAGTATTTAGTTGAGGAAATTTAGTAATGGCTTCCACCTTTGATGGATCAGTATGAAGACCATTCTTATCGATAACAAAACCCAAATATGATAATTGAGGTTTATAAAATTCACATTTATCTAAATTAATATTTAATTTGGCATCATTGAGCCTTTTAAAAACTTCTCTTAAAATAGCAATATGTACCTTAAATGTAGATACCGGGTGGCCAACTAAGAACGACCGTCGGCCATATCTCAGGAATGGATTATAGCACAGGCTCGGGAAAAAAAATTTTATAACAACAGTGGCATCGAGAAACTTGAAATTATTTTCAGAATTGTAGGTCCACCGCTAGGTATTTGACAGTTAAAATTTTAAAAAGCAAATTTTCAAAATCTACTCAATTAAGCATATTAAATATTATAATCAGATTCCTCGACAAATTCTGCATATTTTTATTTGACAAGTTTTAGTCTATCTCTTTAAATAAGGATGGGAGAAACCTTGTTACGAAAAACGCCTTTAATTCAGGTTCTGCTTGACCGATTTTAATAAACTTGGTGTTGTTTGAAAGAGGTTTTGTTAAACAATAGAAAATTTGTAAATTTGAAGCAATCTGATTAATAACATAAATGCTAGAGGGCGCTGTTTAATATGTTTTTAATATTGTGTTTTCTCTTTACAAGTTTAAATGGAAGCATAACAATTTAAGTAGGTCTTCAAAAAGTAGACTAAATTAGTGATAAAACACTGAAAACTGCAAGTCGATATCTTTTTCCTATCCTGAGATATCGTAAGAAACAGGTAAATGGCGCGAATTGTTCTTCCAACGTCTAGTAGGCTAGTTCGCGTTAACGGAAATTATTAAATTTAGCCTGGATGAAAAGATCTTACATTGGTCTGCAGTAATTTAAACTGTTATCATACTTAAGTTATGGTTGCCGCTAGATTACCTAAATGTAATGCTATCGCTACTAACAATGAGAACAAATTATAAAATAATAATGTGATAAATCTAACAATGAAAACCTTAAATAAATAACTACGTAATTAGTGTCGCCCTAGATGTTCGAAATGTCGTCCATCATTTTCAATGCATGAAATCAATCGCTGACGGGTAGAGAGAACAGCAGATTCAATTTCTGCCCTTGAAATACTTCGTATTGTCTGTCGTATTCTTTCAATCATGTCAGCTCTTGTTGTGGGTCTATCGACATAAACGAGATCTTTTATTCGCCCCCACAAATAAAAATCTAAACAAGTCTGGAGACCTTGGTGGCGAAATAAATAAACTTCCACGTCCTATCCACCTTTCAGGGTATGATTGATCTAAGAAATTCCGAACATCTCTAGAATAATGTGCCGGGCACCCATCATGTTGCAAGAACATGTCACGACGAATGGCCAAGGGTACGTCTTCTAAAAGAAGTGGCAATTCGTTGCTTAAAAAATCTAAATATCTTTCTCCATTAACAGTCTCATTAAAAAAAAGGCCCAATTATTTCTCCACCTAGAATCACGCACCACACATTTACAGACCAACGACCCTGATGTTGGACCTCCTGCATCCAGTGGGGACTCCTCTCAGACCAGTAGTGCATATTATGTCGATTTACACTACCATCACTATGAAAAGTATCCTCATCTGTCCACATAATTTGTGAAAGTATTTCAGGATCGCCGTGTATCTTATTTGAGAGCCAGTTGCAAAAATCCAACCTGGTATCGAAATATTGAGCATTCAAACTATGGTGTAGAACCATGTGATATGGGTGCAATCTAAAATAGTATATATTACAAAGTAATCAGATCAATAAGACACATTGAAGTCCTTCGTTGTTAGTAAACGAAAAAGGACTTTAAATGCATTAACTCTCGTAATGTTATTACGAATTTGTTTCGCCTGGCCTCTCATTATTTTTTAATATTGGTACCTTTTTACTTTACTTTGCCTCACTTAATTATCATGTTGTTAGTTAAAATCTATTATAAGATAATTTCATTAAATAATTTGGTGTTTTATTGAAACTGGACATAAAATGGGGGCAAATACGTTAATCATGTTGTCACAAGTTAACTTTGATGTAATGACATCTTCAGTATGATAAAAATGAGAAACATATAACGACAAACGAAAAAAATTAAAACATTTTTAACATTATGATACCGAATAAAACATGCATTAATAAACGGTGGTTCGACATATACCCAAGTCTCTAGCTATAACTCTGGTGCTTGAATGAGGGTTAACATTTACATAAGCTAAAACATCAATAACATTTTCCTCTGTTCTACCTCTGCGTTGTCTTCGGTACCCAGGAAGATTCACATTAGTACGCACATGGTGTGCGAGTCGGAGAAAAACTCTTCTGCTGTGATTTTTTTTATGATTGTGGACCTGAACAGGCTAATTAGGTCTATCGTGCTAAAGCACTCAGGAACTCTTAGGAGGATGGATAGAGGATAATGAATTGCCAATAGATGCCTATGAACAGCTACCTTAAATTTTCTCATATCATAAGTGAGAGGAAAATAGGAACTTGGAAGATCATTCCAGAGTTTCAAGCCGTGTAACAAAATGTAATTGCGCCCGTTTGATACGACAAGTGGAGATTTGTACTGCATACTGATGATGTGAATGAGCGAACCAGTGTTTCTCAAAGATAGCCTGAGATCGTATCAAAGAATATAATTCAGCAGCACAATAGCCGTTGTAATAACGATAATACAAAGAAAGAACTGAAACCATCCTTCTATGCTCAAGGGACTGTATGTGAAGTTAAGAACGGGTCATTTATAAGTAATCCTCTCTCTTGAATACGATCAACGATATCGTGAGCGTATTGGGAGCACTAACAAAGGTGAGAATTATATTCCAGATGAGGCCGAATTTGGGCCTTATACAGCAGAAGGAGTTGTCGAGAGGTAAAGTACTGCTTAGATCTGTACAAAAAGCCTATTTTACGAGCAGCTGTTTTGGTAGCTGACAAGATGGTCAACCCTTGAGAGATTTTAAGATACAGTCATACCCAACAGACTAATAGAGTCTGAAAACTTAAGAACTGAGCCATTGATACTTACAACAGGAAATGATCGATCTTTTTTGGCGGACATAAGGCAACACTGAGTTTTGTTAGCATTAAATTTAACTAGATTATTACTTCCCCATTCGAGAATACGTTGAATGTCTTTGTTGATTGAATTTGCCATTTCTTGATTTGACATAGAAGGTGGATTATTACTATGAGTAGACTGAGATGAACTACAGTGAAGAGTGCTATCGTCAGCATAGCAATGGATGGGGATGCCGTCTGTTGGGATACTGCAGCGCATACACTCTAACAGCAACGGTTGCATTTCTCATACATTCAAAATAAACTGCCAACATAACAAATGCTTCTTCATTTGTAAGAATCATTTTGGTACGAAAAGATAAAGAAAGTCTATTAAATGCAACACGATGAATAATTTTTGACATATTCGTGAAAATCATAGCTTGATTGTTTTCAACAGGGAATTTATTTTATATCTTACATGGCCCTCTTTACTAATTTTGACATCAGTAAATGGTAATTCATATTTTAAACTGTATTTGTTGTTGCTGGGCAAATATTGGTTTTTATTGATATTTTATGCTTTTGATTTACTAACACATCGCTTGAAAACAAATATGTATAACATTCTTATATAATTAAAAAAATGTTAGATTTATCACATTATTATTTTATAATTTGTTCTCATTGTTAGTAGCGACAGCATTACATTTAGGTAATCTAGCGGCAACCATAACATTAGTATGATAACAGTTTAAATTACTGCAGACCAATGTAAGATCTTTTCATCCAGGCTGTTTCTTACGATATCTCAGGATAGGAAAAAGATATCGACTTGCAGTTTTCACTGTTTTATCACTGATTTAGTCTACTTTTTGAAGACCTACTTAAATTTTTATGCTTCCATTTAAACTTGTAAACAGAAAACACAATATTAAAAAATATTAAACAGCGCCTCTAGCATTTATGTTATTAATCAGATTGCTTCAAATTTACAAATTTTCTATTGTTTAACAAAAGCTCTTTCAAACAACATCAAGTTTATTGAAATCGGTCAAGCAGAACCTGAATTAAAGGCGTTTTTTGTAACAAGGTTCCTCTCACCCGCCCTGATTTGAAGAGATAGACTAAAACTTGTCAAATAAAAATATGCAGAATTTGTCGAGGAATCTGATTATAATATTTAATATGCTTAATTAAGTAAATTTTGAAAATTTTGCTTTTTAAAATTAAAATTCTGAAAATAATTTCCAGGCGTTTCTCGATGCCACTTTTGTTATAAAAATTTTTTCCCGAACCTGTGCTATAATCCAGTCCTGAGATATTACGGCCGTTCTTAGTTGGCTACCCGGTACTTGAAAATATAATAATGTCATCCAAATAAACAAAAACCGATTGAGATTAATCATGACCTAAAATTGAATCCATAAATCGTTGTATAGTACTGGGTGCGTTGGTAAGTCCCATGGGCATAACAGTATACTTAAATAACAGTGAAAGCAGTCTTTTCACTACTTTCAGGGTCTAAAGGAATTTGCCAAAAGCTTTCCTTAAATCAATCGAAGTTAAACAACGAGCATCTCTTAATTTATCCAAAATATCATTTAAAATGGTAAGGATAAGCATCTTTCTTAGTAATGGAATTTAATTTCAAAACAAACTCTAAATTCGCCTGACTCCTTTCGAACTAAAACCATTGGAGAATTCCAAGGAGAAGAACTGGGTTTAATAATTCCTTGATCTAACATGTCATCAATTTCTTTGTTTGCATTCTCCAACATAGCAGGATAAATGGATAATAACATTGTTTAATTGGTATTGCATCACCAGTATTAATTGAATGAAAACTTTATTGGTTTTACCTGATTTCGAATTTGATAAGGTTTTAAAAGGTCAATAATTCAAAAATTTGATCATTATTAAGATCATCAATACTCTTAATCATTGAAAATTTGTCTCCACAGAGTTTGCAACAATAGAATTTTCGCCAAAATCAGCTTTAATTTCAAATAATTGACAAAATCTACTCCCAAAGTAATCGCAGTAGTAATAGATTCAGAAACAATAACGGAAATTGTTTTAATAATATCATTAACAGTCAAAGATAAATCAACACTTCCCAAAATGGATTGTAAAGAACCATCGGCAATAATCATTGATGAAAAAGGTGAATTCCTATTTCATTTTAAATCATGTTTATGAATTAAATGCAATGCAGGCTTACCTAGAATTGCAACAGTAGCTCCACTATCTAATAAAGCAACAAAATTTTCATTAAAAAATTAAAAATCATTAATAAAAGGTCTAATATCATTCCTTTTTTCAACAAATTTAGAACAAATTTTTGGAGTTCCATAAAATTTATTAACTGTAATTAACCATTCTTTAAAAACTTGCTTGTCAGCCTCCGAAAAATCATAAGGAATGTGTCGACTGACAGACAAGTTTTTTGAAAATTTACACTTTGGACAATTAGTAAAAGTAACATCGGAATAACCACATTTAAAGCAAAGATTTTATCATCATCCTCGTTACAGGTGTGATAGGTGTGACCAATTGTTTACATAAAACATGTCGTTGAAGATTTAGCTGTATTAATTCTTGAATTATTAAAAGTTGAATTTGTATTTTTTGTCTTAGCACCAGTAAAATTGACTTTAGGTTTAATATTTTGACTCGATGTAGAAGATTTGGGTTTGTATTCAGATTGTCTTTGAAAAACTAGAATTAAACTTGAATTTAGAATTCTGAGCTTTCACTTGCTACAATTTTTTACATAATTCAACCAGATGGAAAATATCAGTAACATTAACAAGAGCTAACAGGGTAGCGAACTAAGGTTGTAAATTTTTCATAATAATTTTTAATTGTTCACATTCAGAAGGAGGAACGTCTAATTGTGAAAATAAATTAACCATTTAGGAAATAAAGAGGGTTGGAATTTCATCAAAGTCTGTTTTCTGTGTTTAATTTCGTTTAACACTTCATCATGACCTTCGGGTAAAAAGTCGCTTTTTAATTTTATAATAAGCTCGTCCCAAGAATTTATTTGAGACCTCACTGCTCTAAACCACGTTAACCCACATCCAGAAAATAGATCAATACCAGACAAAAGCCTTTCCGATTTCGAAATGTTACGAGCCACCATTAATTCTCACATCTTTGTATAAATTTAAAACACCGTTTTCACTTCCATCAAACTTAATATTCAGTTTATACACTGGAACAGAATTTCTAGAAATTTTAAATTTTGAATTAATTTGGAAAAGTCTTCAGCGGAATACTAACATTGTCATTATGTGACATAGAAATACTAGAGCTGTCTAAATATGGTAATTCATTGTTCAATTCAATGTTTTCATTAATAGATTCGATTAATTCTATTGACTCATTACATAAGGTTAGCAATTGATCATGTAAATACAAAAATTCATTATCAAAAGTTGTATAATTCAAACGTTTCAAAATATGCAATAAACGAGTATGAAGGCGGAAGTATTCTCCTCTAGTAGGTTGTAAGTTTAAACAAATTAATTAAAGTTTGAATGTTATGAAGGTTATCCTTTAAGCAATCCAATTCCATGGTCTGGTTATTTCAACTTTCTTATACGAATCAAATAGGTTTGGATAAATCCTGTCTCAATTTAATTTCCGCCTTAGTAATTTGCGTTTTTCATCAACAGTTAACCTTTCCGCATCATTAATATTTCTATAATTTAACTCTATTAGCAACTCGTCACTACGTAGAACATCTACTAAATAATTCAAATTTGATATGGTAATGAATAATATATAAACACAAACAATAAAATTTCACTAATTGTAAACACAATACTAATACCCATTCGTAATTATAATTATACATTGTTACTATACCTTAAAATGGTCAACTCTAACAATCGAAACTGAAGCAAACAAGAGCGGAAATATCCAGCACAATTAAATAATGGTAATGAAAGAAATCAAGTCCTGCTCAGGCGCCAGGTGTAATAATAATATAAATAAATGTTTTAAAGCGTTCTCAATACAAATCGTTAAAATAACTAGAGACACCAAACACTCAATAAAAGATAATGCCGTTGACTCAGTAGGTAGATTAAATCGGCCTGGTTCATGCGTTTTGATTTGTAATTACCGACATATTTCTGCTTAGTTATTTCCACCTAACATCAATATAGTAACTTCAATGGAACAATAATAAAAGTTATCTCGGACGCCAAGTTATTTTTTATTACGCTCGGAATAAAATGTCAAAATAAAGATATACAAACTATGTTTATTAAGTATTTAAAATTGGGATTATATAAAGTAAGCTTAATTCTAGTGTTAATACCCTTATACTAATAAGTCATTGGGGTATAAATACCTGTTATAAAATCTTTGTACAACTTTTTGAAGAACTTCTGTTATCAGAAGGAATGCGGAAATGTAAACCATAAATGATGTAATCTTCGTACAAATGTTGCGCAATATGTCGTATTTTCAATGTTGTATGTTGTAAACCATACCAAAGTTGAATTTACTTCTTACAAATTTATATTCATTGAAATTTGAATAATCCACTATTTATTGCATTCTCTTGAAGGTTCAAATAAAAAGGTGTGATCTAAATTTAGATCCAAAAATGGTAAAAGTATAAATGTAAATATAGGTGTAAATATACGTGTAAAAATAAGTATAACTATAAGTATAACTATAAGAGTAAATAAAAGTGTATATAAGCCATTAAATCAATGGCACTTTACACAAAATTTAGGTGAAACCAAAATGGCTTCTTGCTTAAAACAACGTACATCAAGCAATTCTAAAAAGGACGCTTACGGTATCAGGTGATGTAGCGATGCGCGAAAAATGTGCAAAAATAATTCCACGATATGGAAGTATAAACCTTAAGAAAATATGCAACTTAAGTTACACTAAAATGCAAATTAAGTTGCCTACCACATACTTATAAATCATTAATAATCAAAAACTTTTTTTTTACAACTAAATGAACGAAGAACGTGAAAGATTCGTTACAAATGAACACTAAACATAATTATTAAAATCCATAACAAATACAAATCTGTGTATAAATAAACAAAAAAGTCAACTATAGTCATTCTCGATAAGGGCGTACTGATACTTTCAAATAGGTACCTGTATACTTAACTTAACTTAACCTTCACGCCATTAGCTTGCGGGATAGGTAAAACAATCCCTGTCTCTTATTTATTTTTCATTCAATCTTTCTCAATACTTTCGTACCACCACATGACATGCCTTTTTATTTTTAAAACTCGTTATCTTTCTTTCCTTTATCATACAGTCTACTACATTCAGCCAAGTTTTACGCGGCCTACCAACGTAATCTACTTTCATATCTATCCATCATCGTCTTTTCCTCGCCACACTCCGTCATTATGCATTCATTCTTTATCTTGTCTTTTCTCGTTTTACCACATGCGTTTCTCAGGATCTTATACCCACAGCATTTATTTTCTTTCGTGCTTTTTAACATACCCATGTCTCACTTCCATACAGTACTGATAGGACAAACACGCCATTATAGATTATTCGTTTCGCAGCTAGGCTCACGCTTTCGTTTCTCATTAACGTCCACATGCTTCCGATCACTTTCCTTCCAGCATTGACCCTTCGTCCAATCTCGCCCGCCGTTGTACCATCTGCAGTAAACATTCTACCCAGATATACCAGCTTGTTTTGTTCACGTTTACTTTTGGGTCCATGCTCTCACAGACTGTATCAAACTTCCTCAGAGCGGTTTGTAGCTCATCCGCACTGTCACTTAATATGCCATCTGCATACGCCAGAAGTCGTACATTTACGTCACCAATCATTACACCATTTGTATCGGTACATTCCTGTCTAACACATTTATCCATGTATACATTGAACAACCACGGTGACATCACACAGCCTTGTCGCACTCCTTGCTCAATATTAAAGTATTCACTCACACCACCTCTCACCCTAACACATGTCCGGCTACCGTTGTATACTGCCCTTATTCCATTTATTAGACTTTTATTTACGCATATTCATTTAATACTTCCCACAGCTTCTCCCTATTCACTCTGTCGTATGCTTTCTCCAGATCTACAAACACACAATACATTTTCCTTTTTACCCTTAAACACTTTTCGATCACCTCCTGGAGAGCAACCATTTGATCGACACATCCTCTCCTGGCATGAATCTACCCTGTACATCCCAAATCTTAGTTTGTGTAGTTTCTCGTACTCTATCAATCAGAATTTTTCCAAGTACGTTACCTAGCACGCTGAGCAAACTTATTCTTCTGTAGTTCTTGCAATCATTCTTGTTCCCCTTACTCTTATACAGTGGTACAATGATCGCGCTTTTCCGATCCCTTGGCACTTTTCCACAAATAAGGCATACATTGAATAATTCACAATCTTCGTATAAGCTTTGCACCATACTTTAGGATTTCACCAGTGATTTCATCTACGCCTGCTTCCTTGCCGTTTTTCAACCTTCCTACCGTTTTCTACCTCATTTATCCAATATCCTCAGTTTCATTCACCATTCCTTCTACATTCTCCTTGTTTAACCCTCAGTCTTATTTTCCACACTGTGTACAACGTTCCGAAATATTCTTTCCAGTATTCCTCACTTCACAGTCGTCCCATACTATTTCGTTGCTCGTATTCATCACTCATGCAGCGTTCTGTTTTGGACCACGTTTTGACCCATTTCCAGAAAAATATTTTGTTTCCCTCAAAATCATTCTGCATTTTCTCTCCTTCCACAGCCATCATTTCCTCTTTACTTATTATCACTGCCTCCTTCGCTTATTTGTTTCTTAACCTGTACACCTCATACAATCGCTTTTTCTCAATCTCATTTTTGGCAGCAGTCATTGCCATGTACGCATATTTTTTCTTACATACTGCCTTTTTTACCGACTCATTCTACCAAACACATTTTTTCTGTCTATCTACAGTCGCCCTTCCACATATCCGCACGGCACAATTGACAACACAGTTTTTAAAACTTATCCATACACTTTCAACGTCAGTGTCTTTTATTTGTTCGTTCCACACTGTTTCATTCACATTCAACTCTACTCACAGTATCTGCGTATTTCATTCTCGCACCGTTATCCACAAGTTTGTCTACCCTAATTCTGGACGTTCGCACTACGTTTGCTTTCTTTCTTCAGATTCACTTTTGCCCTAAACATACTCTCGATATAACCAAAAAGTGGTCCGATCCACACTCCGATCCACGCATTACTCTTGCCTCTTTCACCAGGTTTCTAAGCCGTTCATCATACACTATCAAGTCTATCACACTTTTACATTCACCTCTTTGTCATATATGCATATGCACATTTTTTATGTTTAAACCACGTATTGGATACAAACACGCTTCTCTTCATAAAGATATTCACCATTCTCATTGACTCTTTGGTCTCCGAACTTTCCTAGAACGCATTCTGTATGTTCTCTCTGTACGCCGACCCATCCGTTCATATCCCCCACGATCATCATTCTTTCGTTGGGCTTACATACGTTCAACACGTTCTCTACTTCATTCCAGAAGTTCTCACGCTCCTAGGCCATTCACCGGTGCATAGCACGCAATAAGAAAAATTGTTCGAAACTCCACTTTCATTCTAACCCACATTACCCAGGGAGATACCATTTCGTACTGTTTAACACATCTTTTCGCTCTTTCACTTACGATCACCCCAACTCATTTTGCGCCATGCACTTCAGCCTCAACTCCTGACCATAGTGCTAGGCTGCCATCCTCCATCTCCACAGTATCCTTTCCTTTGCGCTTTGTCTCTGATACACACAGAATATCAAGGTGTCTTTCGTAGATTACATTTGCAATTTCAAATTCTTTATAATATACTATTATAGGCCAGGAAAAACTATTTGTTGAGGAAGTTTTTAACCAGCATGGATTTTGATGTAACCTTTTGCAATTTTCTTATTTAGGCTTATATTTAAGAATTAGAAAGGTTTAATTCGCGGGAGCTGCCCCCTTGTCCCTTTGGGTCAAAAAAAGTAAAAATTCAACATGACGCCGGGAAAATGGCTTTTCTTAGGGAAAAAATTCCTAAATTTGCAAGATTTCTAAAAATTGTTGAAAAAATTATCTAATAATCATTAGAATACAATAAATTATTTATTTTGGGCATATTTTAATAACTATTGGAAAATGAGAAAATTGGAAAATCTAAAATACTTCGATACATATCGTTGGAAAATTCGGGAAATGGGGAAATTGGTAAATTCAAAATGGCATCGGAAAAGTGTCAAATTTTTATGTAAAATCTCGGTTGAGATGATTTAAGTCAGTTGATTAAAATCATTATTTTAATCAGCATGATTTTTTAAATAAAAATCATGATTAATTCAGTTTAGAAAAGGGGACTCAAATTTAAAAAATGTATTTGTTCATAAAACCTTGATTCATTTTCATGTGGTAATATTTATTATTTATTATAATAATCGAAAAGAAATTCAGCATTCAGCTGCTTTTTACAAAAATAAAACTATTAAAACATGTTTTTAATACAAAAAGGAAAACTATATTTAAAAAAAAAACTAAATATTGCTTAACGTCTATAACCTAAATATTATAATGCTTAAATAGAAATACTAGTTTAGCTGCTTTGTCACCACCAAGTCTGATGTTTCTTACATCAGAATGTATGAATCCCTAGGTAGAAAACATCTTCTCAATATCAGCAGAGGATGCACAGGCACACAAAACAGAAATCAGCACGTGCTTAATTTCTAGAACGTATTCTGCTGTTACATTTTTTATTATTTCATCCGAAAACATAGTTTTGTGAAAAGGGTCTGACTTGGCTTCCAACTTAATTAGTAAAGGCAATAATCCTGTGTCTGCATTTGATATTCTTTGTTTATATTTATTACAGGATACAACATATATGCCAAAAAGTGAAAGGGGGGCTTGGACATATCTGTTATTAAATATATGATACTGACGCAAGCTTCTTTCTTCTACAAAACTGTCAGTGTCAAAAATAGCCATTAACTTTTTCCATGTGTAAACTGCTCGAGATAAAAATGCACCTTTTTGTTGTATTACGTCAAGTGCTATAGAAATTGGTTTTAGCAACTGTAGAAAATCTTCAGCCATCCTTTTAATATAGATATCTGAATCTTTTTTTAAAATCACTGGATCAATTTCTTCGTTATGCTCTTCACATATTAATAACAATTTTGACCATTCATTTACATCTAAAAGTGTATTCCATTGAACATCTTGAGGTAAGGCTAATTTCTTGTCTCCTTATTCTTTATACCAGGCATTTGGAAAATTTGTATTATTTCACAATTTGTACTATATGTTCTTTTACCTGCGATGGTTCTAAATCTTTGGAGAGCAAACTAAGCAAGTGCGCCGACGAACAACCATATGTAATTATAGGGTAACTAACGACTTGGAATTTGTTTTCTTCATACTGACCATGTTGGCCGCATTATCTCTCACAATACTGGTAACTTTAAAGTTATATTCATTTTTACACTTATTTATGGAGTTAATGGTCAACTTCTCAAGATCGTCAGCTGTATGGGAATGACGGATGTATCTATGATTTCCAAGAGAACACTGTTTCGATCCTCTGCTGTAAAAACGACATATTATCGGCTTATTATGTACCGGTGGCCAACTAAGAACGGCCGTCGGCCATATCTCAGGAATGGATTATAGCACAGGTTCGGGGAAAACATTTTTTATAACAAAAGTGGCCTCGAGAAACGCCTGGAAATTATTTTCAGAATTGTAGGTCCACCGCTAGAGGGCGTATTTGACAGTTAAAATTTTAAAAGCAAAATTTTTCAAAATTTACTCAATTAAGGGCATATTAAATATTATAATCAGATTCCTCGACAAATTCTGCATATTTTTATTTGACAAGTTTTAGTCTATCTCTTCAAATAAGGGGAGGAGATGGAACCTTGTTACGAAAAACACCTTTAATTCAGGTTCTGCTTGACCGATTTTATAAACTTGATGTTGTTTGAAAGAGCTTTTGTTAAACAATAGAAAATTTGTAAATTTGAAGCAATCTGATTAATAACATAAATGCTAGAGGGCGCTGTTCAATATTTTTTAATATTGTGTTTTCTCTTACAAGTTTAAATGGAAGCATAAAAATTTAAGTAGGTCTTAAAAGTAGACTAAATTAGTAATAAAACAGTGAAAACTGCAAGTCGATATCTTTTCCTATCCTGAGATATCGTAAGAAACAGGTAAATGGCGAATTGTTCTTCCAACGTCTAGTAGGCTAGTTCGCGTTAACGGAAATTATTAAATTTAGCCTGGATGAAAAGATCTTACATTGGTCTGCAGTAATTTAAACTGTTATCATACTTAAGTTATGGTTGCCGCTAGATTACCTAAATGTAATGCTATCGCTACTAACAATGAGAACAAATTATAAAATAATAATGTGATAAATCTAACAATGAAAACCTTAAATAAATAACTACGTAATTAGTGTCGCCCTAGATGTTCGAAATGTCGTCCATCATTTTCAATGCATGAAATCAATCGCTGACGGGTAGAGAGAACAGCAGATTCAATTTCTGCCCTTGAAATACTTCGTATTGTCTGTCGTATTCTTTCAATCATGTCAGCTCTTGTTGTGGGTCTATCGACATAAACGAGATCTTTTATTCGCCCCCACAAATAAAAATCTAAACAAGTCTGGAGACCTTGGTGGCGAAATAAATAAACTTCCACGTCCTATCCACCTTTCAGGGTATGATTGATCTAAGAAATTCGAACATCTCTAGAATAATGTGCGGACCCATCATGTTGCAAGAACATGTCACGACGAATAGGTACGTCTTCTAAAAGAAGTGGCAATTCGTTGCTTAAAAAATCTAAATATCTTTCTCCATTAACAGTCTCATTAAAAAAAAGGCCCAATTATTTCTCCACCTAGAATCACGCACCACACATTTACAGACCAACGACCCTGATGTTGGACCTCCTGCATCCAGTGGGGACTCCTCTCAGACCAGTAGTGCATATTATGTCGATTTACACTACCATCACTATGAAAAGTATCCTCATCTGTCCACATAATTTGTGAAAGTATTTCAGGATCGCCGTGTATCTTATTTGAGAGCCAGTTGCAAAAATCCAACCTGGTATCGAAATATTGAGCATTCAAACTATGGTGTAGAACCATGTGATATGGGTGCAATCTAAAATAGTATATATTACAAAGTAATCAGATCAATAAGACACATTGAAGTCCTTCGTTGTTAGTAAACGAAAAAGGACTTTAAATGCATTAACTCTCGTAATGTTATTACGAATTTGTTTCGCCTGGCCTCTCATTATTTTTTAATATTGGTACCTTTTTACTTTACTTTGCCTCACTTAATTATCATGTTGTTAGTTAAAATCTATTATAAGATAATTTCATTAAATAATTTGGTGTTTTATTGAAACTGGACATAAAATGGGGGCAAATACGTTAATCATGTTGTCACAAGTTAACTTTGATGTAATGACATCTTCAGTATGATAAAAATGAGAAACATATAACGACAAACGAAAAAAATTAAAACATTTTTAACATTATGATACCGAATAAAACATGCATTAATAAACGGTGGTTCGACATATACCCAAGTCTCTAGCTATAACTCTGGTGCTTGAATGAGGGTTAACATTTACATAAGCTAAAACATCAATAACATTTTCCTCTGTTCTACCTCTGCGTTGTCTTCGGTACCCAGGAAGATTCACATTAGTACGCACATGGTGTGCGAGTCGGAGAAAAACTCTTCTGCTGTGATTTTTTTTTATGATTGTGGACCTGAACAGGCTAAATTAGGTCTATCGTGCTAAAGCACTCAGGAACTCTTAGGAGGATGGATAGAGGGATAATGAATTGCCAATAGATGCCTATGAACAGCTACCTTAAATTTTCTCATATCATAAGTGAGAGGAAAATAGGAACTTGGAAGATCATTCCAGAGTTTCGAAGCCGTGTAGCAAAATGTGAATTGCGCCCGTTTGATACGACAAGTGGAGATTTGTACTGCATACTGATGATGTGAATGAGCGAACCGAGTGTTTCTCGCAAAGATAGCCCGAGATCGTATCAAAGAATATAATTCAGCAGCACAATAGCCGTTGTAATAACGATAATACAAAGAAAGAACTGAAACCATCCTTCTATGCTCAAGGGACTGTATGTGAGAAGTTAAGAACGGGTCATTTATAAGCCTAATCCCTTTCTCTTGAATACGATCAACGATATCGTGAGCGTATTGGAGCATAACAAAGGTGAGAATTATATTCCAGATGAGGCCAATTTGGGCCTTATACAGCGAAGGAGTTGTCGAGAGGTAAAGTACTGCTTAGATCTGTACAAAAAGCCTATTTTACGAGCAGCTGTTTTGGTAGCTGACAAGATGGTCAACCCTTGAGAGATTTTAAGATACAGTCATACCCAACAGACTAATAGAGTCTGAAAACTTAAGAACTGAGCCATTGATACTTACAACAGGAAATGATCGATCTTTTTTGGCGGACATAAGGCAACACTGAGTTTTGTTAGCATTAAATTTAACTAGATTATTACTTCCCCATTCGAGAATACGTTGAATGTCTTTGTTGATTGAATTTGCCATTTCTTGATTTGACATAGAAGGTGGATTATTACTATGAGTAGACTGAGATGAACTACAGTGAAGAGTGCTATCGTCAGCATAGCAATGGATGGGGATGCCGTCTGTTGGGATACTGCAGCGCATACACTCTAACAGCAACGGTTGCATTTCTCATACATTCAAAATAAACTGCCAACATAACAAATGCTTCTTCATTTGTAAGAATCATTTTGTACGAAAAGATAAAGAAAGTCTATTAAATGCAACACGATGAATAATTTTGACATATTCGTGAAAATCATAGCTTGATTGTTTTCAACAGGGAATTTATTTTATATCTTACATGGCCCTCTTTACTAATTTTGACATCAGTAAATGGTAATTCATATTTTAAACTGTATTTGTTGTTGCTGGGCAAATATTGGTTTTATTGATATTTTATGCTTTTGATTTACTAACACATCGCTTGAAAACAAATATGTATAACATTCTTATATAATTAAAAAAATGTTAGATTTATCACATTATTATTTTATAATTTGTTCTCATTGTTAGTAGCGACAGCATTACATTTAGGTAATCTAGCGGCAACCATAACATTAGTATGATAACAGTTTAAATTACTGCAGACCAATGTAAGATCTTTTCATCCAGGCTGTTTCTTACGATATCTCAGGATAGGAAAAAGATATCGACTTGCAGTTTTCACTGTTTTATCACTGATTTAGTCTACTTTTTGAAGACCTACTTAAATTTTTATGCTTCCATTTAAACTTGTAAACAGAAAACACAATATTAAAAAAATATTAAACAGCGCCCTCTAGCATTTATGTTATTAATCAGATTGCTTCAAATTTACAAATTTTCTATTGTTTAACAAAAGCTCTTTCAAACAACATCAAGTTTATTGAAATCGGTCAAGCAGAACCTGAATTAAAGGCGTTTTTTTGTAACAAGGTTCCCACTCTCACCCGCCCCTGATTTGAAGAGATAGACTAAAACTTGTCAAATAAAAAATATGCAGAATTTGTCGAGGAATCTGATTATAATATTTAATATGCCCCTTAATTAAGTAAATTTTGAAAAATTTTGCTTTTTAAAATTAAAATTCTGAAAATAATTTCCAGGCGTTTCTCGATGCCACTTTTGTTATAAAAAATTTTTTCCCGAACCTGTGCTATAATCCAGTCCTGAGATATGGCCGACGGCCGTTCTTAGTTGGCTACCCGGTACTTGAAAATATAATAATGTCATCCAAATAAACAAAAACCGATTGAGATTAATCATGACCTAAAATTGAATCCATAAATCGTTGTATAGTACTGGGTGCGTTGGTAAGTCCCATGGGCATAACAGTATACTTAAATAACAGTGAAAGCAGTCTTTTCACTACTTTCAGGGTCTAAAGGAATTTGCCAAAAAGCTTTCCTTAAATCAATCGAAGTTAAACAACGAGCATCTCTTAATTTATCCAAAATATCATTTAAAAATGGTAAGGGATAAGCATCTTTCTTAGTAATGGAATTTAATTTTAAAACAAACTCTAAATTCGCCTGACTCCTTTCGAACTAAAACCATTGGAGAATTCCAAGGAGAAGAACTGGGTTTAATAATTCCTTGATCTAACATGTCATCAATTTCTTTGTTTGCATTCTCCAACATAGCAGGATAAATGGATAATAACATTGTTTAATTGGTATTGCATCACCAGTATTAATTGAATGAAAAACTTTATTGGTTTTACCTGATTTCGAATTTGATAAGGTTTTAAAAAGGTCAATAATTCAAAAATTTGATCATTATTAAGATCATCAATACTCTTAATCATTGAAAAATTTGTCTCCACAGAGTTTGCAACAATAGAATTTTCGCCAAAATCAGCTTTAATTTCAAATAATTGACAAAAATCTACTCCCAAAGTAATCGCAGTAGTAATAGATTCAGAAACAATAACGGAAATTGTTTTAATAATATCATTAACAGTCAAAGATAAATCAACACTTCCCAAAATGGATTGTAAAGAACCATCGGCAATAATCATTGATGAAAAAGGTGAATTCCTATTTCATTTTAAATCATGTTTATGAATTAAATGCAATGCAGGCTTACCTAGAATTGCAACAGTAGCTCCACTATCTAATAAAGCAACAAAATTTTCATTAAAAAATTAAAAATCATTAATAAAAGGTCTAATATCATTCCTTTTTTCAACAAATTTAGAACAAATTTTTGGAGTTCCATAAAATTTATTAACTGTAATTAACCATTCTTTAAAAACTTGCTTGTCAGCCTCCGAAAAATCATAAGGAATGTGTCGACTGACAGACAAGTTTTTTGAAAATTTACACTTTGGACAATTAGTAAAAGTAACATCGGAATAACCACATTTAAAGCAAAAGATTTTATCATCATCCTCGTTACAGGTGTGATAGGTGTGACCCAATTGTTTACACTTAAAACATGTCGTTGAAGATTTAGCTGTATTAATTTTTGAATTATTAAAAGTTGAAATTGTATTTTTTGTCTTAGCACCAGTAAAATTGACTTTAGGTTTAATATTTTGACTCGATGTAGAAGATTTGGGTTTGTATTCAGATTGTCTTTGAAAAACTAGAATTAAACTTGAATTTAGAATTCTGAGCTTTCACTTGCTACAATTTTTTACATAATTCAACCAGATGGAAAATATCAGTAACATTAACAAGAGCTAACAGGGTAGCGAACTAAGGTTGTAAATTTTTCATAATAATTTTTAATTGTTCACATTCAGAAGGAGGAACGTCTAATTGTGAAAATAAATTAACCATTTAGGAAATAAAGAGGGTTGGAATTTCATCAAAGTCTGTTTTCTGTGTTTAATTTCGTTTAACACTTCATCATGACCTTCGGGTAAAAAGTCGCTTTTTAATTTTATAATAAGCTCGTCCCAAGAATTTATTTGAGACCTCACTGCTCTAAACCACGTTAACCCACATCCAGAAAATAGATCAATACCAGACAAAAGCATTTCCGACTTCGAAATGTTACGAGCCACCATTAATTCCTCACATCTTTGTATAAATTTAAAAACACCGTTTTCACTTCCATCAAACTTAATATTCAGTTTATACACTGGAACAGAATTTCTAGAAATTTTTAAATTTTGAATTAATTTGGAAAAGTCTTCAGCCGGAATACTAACATTGTCATTATGTGACATAGAAATACTAGAGCTGTCTAAATATGGTAATTCATTGTTCAATTCAATGTTTTCATTAATAGATTCGATTAATTCTATTGACTCATTACATAAGGTTAGCAATTGATCATGTAAATACAAAAATTCATTATCAAAAGTTGTATAATTCAAACGTTTCAAAATATGCAATAAACGAGTATGAAGGCGGAAGTATTCTCCTCTAGTAGGTTGTAAGTTTAAACAAATTAATTAAAGTTTGAATGTTATGAAGGTTATCCTTTAAGCAATCCAATTCCATGGTCTGGTTATTTCAACTTTCTTATACGAATCAAATAGGTTTGGATAAATCCTGTCTCAATTTAATTTCCGCCTTAGTAATTTGCGTTTTTCATCAACAGTTAACCTTTCCGCATCATTAATATTTCTATAATTTAACTCTATTAGCAACTCGTCACTACGTAGAACATCTACTAAATAATTCAAATTTGATATGGTAATGAATAATATATAAACACAAACAATAAAATTTCACTAATTGTAAACACAATACTAATACCCATTCGTAATTATAATTATACATTGTTACTATACCTTAAAATGGTCAACTCTAACAATCGAAACTGAAGCAAACAAGAGCGGAAATATCCAGCACAATTAAATAATGGTAATGAAAGCAAATCAAGTCCCTGCTCAGGCGCCAGGTGTAATAATAATATAAATAAATGTTTTAAAGCGTTCTCAATACAAATCGTTAAAATAACTAGAGACACCAAACACTCAATAAAAGATAATGCCGTTGACTCAGTAGGTAGATTAAATCGGGCCTGGTTCATGCGTTTTGATTTGCTTAATTACCGACATATTTCTGCTTAGTTATTTCCACCTAACATCAATATAGTAACTTCAATGGAACAATAATAAAAGTTATCTCGGACGCCAAGTTATTTTTTATTACGCTCGGAATAAAAATGTCAAAATAAAAGATATACAAACTATGTTTATTAAGTATTTAAAATTGGGATTATATAAAGTAAGCCTTAATTCTAGTGTTAATACCCTTATACTAATAAGTCATTGGGGTGTAAATACCTGTTATAAAATCTTTGTACAACTTTTTGAAGAACTTCTGTTATCAGAAGGAATGCGGAAATGTAAACCATAAATGATGTAATCTTCGTACAAATGTTGCGCAATATGTCGTATTTTCAATGTTGTATGTTGTAAACCATACCAAAGTTGAATTTACTTCTTACAAATTTATCTTCATTGAAATTTGAATAATCCACTATTTATTGCATTCTCTTGAAGGTTCAAATAAAAAGGTGTGATCTAAATTTAGATCTAAAAATGGTAAAAGTATAAATGTAAATATAGGTGTAAATATACGTGTAAAAATAAGTATAACTATAAGTATAACTATAAGAGTAAATAAAAGTGTATATATAAGGGCCATTAAATCAATGGCACTTTACACAAAATTTAGGTGAAAACCAAAAAAGGCTTCTTGCTTAAAACAACGTACATCAAGCAATTCTAAAAAGGACGCTTACGGTATCAGGTGATGTAGCGATGCGCGAAAAATGTGTGCAAAAAATAATTCCACGATATGGAAGTATAAACCCTTAAGAAAATATGCAACTTAAGTTACACTAAAATGCAAATTAAGTTGCCTACCACATACTTATATATCATTAATAATCAAAAACTTTTTTTTAATAACTAAATGAACGAAGAACGTGAAAGATTCGTTACAAATGAACACTAAACATAATTATTAAAATCCATAACAAATAAAAATCTGTGTATAAATAAACAAAAAAGTCAACTATAGTCATTCTCGATAAGGGCGTACTGATACTTTCAAATAGGTACCTGTATACTTAACTTAACTTAACCTTCACGCCATTAGCTTGCGGGATAGGTAAAACAATCCCTGTCTCTTATTTATTTTTCATTCAATCTTTCTCAATACTTTCGTACCACCACATGACATGCCTTTTTATTTTTAAAACTCGTTATCTTTCTTTCCTTTATCATACAGTCTACTACATTCAGCCAAGTTTTACGCGGCCTACCAACGTAATCTACTTTCATATCTATCCATCATCGTCTTTTCCTCGCCACACTCCGTCATTATGCATTCATTCTTTATCTTGTCTTTTCTCGTTTTACCACATGCGTTTCTCAGGGATCTTATACCCACAGCATTTATTTTTCTTTCGTGCTTTTTTTAACATACCCATGTCTCACTTCCATACAGTACTGATAGGACAAACACGCCATTATAGATTATTCGTTTCGCAGCTAGGCTCACGCTTTCGTTTCTCATTAACGTCCACATGCTTCCGATCACTTTCCTTCCAGCATTGACCCTTCGTCCAATCTCGCCCGCCGTTGTACCATCTGCAGTAAACATTCTACCCAGATATACCAGCTTGTTTTGTTCACGTTTACTTTTGGGTCCATGCTCTCACAGACTGTATCAAACTTCCTCAGAGCGGTTTGTAGCTCATCCGCACTGTCACTTAATAAGACTGTCATCTGCATACGCCAGAAGTCGTACATTTACGTCACCAATCATTACACCATTTGTATCGGTACATTCCTGTCTAACACATTTATCCATGTATACATTGAACAACCACGGTGACATCACACAGCCTTGTCGCACTCCTTGCTCAATATTAAAGTATTCACTCACACCACCTCTCACCCTAACACATGTCCGGCTACCGTTGTATACTGCCCTTATTCCATTTATCAGACTTTTATTTACGCATATTCATTTAATACTTCCCACAGCTTCTCCCTATTCACTCTGTCGTATGCTTTCTCCAGATCTACAAACACACAATACATTTTCCTTTTTACCCTTAAACACTTTTCGATCACCTCCTGGAGAGCAACCATTTGATCGACACATCCTCTCCCTGGCATGAATCTACCCTGTACATCCCAAATCTTAGTTTGTGTAGTTTCTCGTACTCTATCAATCAGAATTTTTCCAAGTACGTTACCTAGCACGCTGAGCAAACTTATTCTTCTGTAGTTCTTGCAATCATTCTTGTTCCCCTTACTCTTATACAGTGGTACAATGATCGCGCTCTTCCGATCCCTTGGCACTTTTCCACAAATAAGGCATACTTTGAATAATTCACACAATCTTCGTATAAGCTTTGCACCCCCATACTTTAGGATTTCACCAGTGATTTCATCTACGCCTGCTTCCTTGCCGTTTTTCAACCTTCCTACTGTTTTCTCTACCTCATTTATCCCAATATCCTCAGTTTCATTCACCATTCCTTCTACATTCTCCTTGTTTAACCCTGCAGTCTTATTTTCCACACTAGTGTACAACGTTCCGAAATATTCTTTCCAGTATTTCCTCACTTCACAGTCGTCCCATACTATTTCGTTGCTCGTATTCATCACTCATGCAGCGTTCTGTTTTGGACTACGTTTTGACCCATTTCCAGAAAAATATTTTGTTTCCCTCAAAATCATTCTGCATTTTCTCTCCTTCCACAGCCATCATTTCCTCTTTACTTATTCTCACTGCCTCCTTCGCTTATTTGTTTCTTAATCTGTACACCTCATACAATCGCTTTTTCTCAATCTCATTTTTGGCAGCAGTCATTGCCTTGTACGCATATTTTTTCTTAGATACTGCCTTTTTTTACCGACACATTCACCAAACACATTTTTCTGTCTCTACAGTCGCCCTTCCACATATCCGCACGGCACAATTGACAACACAGTTTTTAAAACTTATCCATGCACTTTCAACGTCAGTGTCTTTTATTTGTTCGTTCCACACTGTTTCATTCACATTCAACTCTTACTCACAGATCTGCGTATTTCATTCTCGCACCATTATCCACAAGTTTGTCACCCTAATTCTGGACGTTCGCACTACGTTTGCTTTCTTCTCAGACCACTTTTGCCCTAAACATCTCGATATAACCAAAAGTGGTCCGATCCACACTCCGATCCACGCATTACTTTTGTCTTTCACCAGGTTTCTAAGCCGTTCATCATACACTATCAAGTCTATCATACTTTTAGATTCACCTCTTTGCCATGTATACATATGCACATTTTTATGTTTAAACCACGTATTGGATACAAACAGGCTTCTCTTCATAAGATATTCACCATTCTCATTGACTCTTTGGTCTCGAACTTTCCTAGAACGCATTCTGTATGTTCTCTGTACCCACCCATCCGTTCATATCCCACGATCATCATTCTTTCGTTTGGCTTACATACGTTCAACACGTTCTCTACTTCATTCCAGAAGTTCTCACGCTCTGGCCATTCACCGGTGCATAGCACGCAATAAGAAAAATTCTTCGAAACTCCACTTTCATTCTAACCCACTATTACCCAGGAGATACCATTTCGTACTGTTTAACACATCTTTTCGCTCTTTCACTTACGATCACCAACTCATTTTGCGCCATGCACTTCATCAACTCCTGACCATAGTGCTAGGCTGCCATCCTCCATCTCCACAGATCCTTTCCTTTGCGCTTTGTCTCTGATACACACAGAATATCAAGGTGTCTTTCAGATTACATTTGCAATTTCAAATTCTTTATAATATACTATATAGCCAGGAAAACTATTTGTTGAAAGTTTTAACCAGCATGGATTTTGATGTAACCTTTTGCAATTTTCTTATTTAGGCTTATATTTAAGAATTAGAAAGGTTTAGTTCTAGCTGTTGTCCCTTTGTCAAAAAAGTAAAAAATTCAACATGACGCCGAAAATGGCTTTTCTTAGGGAAAAAATTCCTAAAATTGCAAGATTTCTAAAAATTGTTGAAAAAATTATCTAATAATCATTAGAATACAATAAATTATTTATTTTGGGCATATTTTAATAACTATTGGAAAATGAAAATTGAAAATCTAAAATACTTGATACATATCGTTGGAAAATTCAAATAAATTGGTAAATTCAAAATGCATCGAAAATGTCAAATTTTTATGTAAAATCTCGGTTGAGATGATTTAAGTCAGTTGATTAAAATCATTATTTTAATCAGATGATTTTTAAATAAAATCATGATTAATTCAATTTAGAAAAGACTCAAATTTAAAAAATGTATTTGTTCATAAAACCTTGATTCATTTTCATGTGGTAATATTTATTATTTATTATAATAATCGAAAGAAATTCACATTCAGCTGCTTTTACAAAATAAAACTATTAAAACATGTTTAATCAAAAAGGAAAACTATATTTAAAAAAACTAAATATTGCTTAACGTCTATAACCTAAATATTATAATGCTTAAATAGAAATACTAGTTTAGCTGCTTTTCACACCAAGTCTGATGTTTCTTCATCAGAATGTATATCTAGGTAAAACATCTTCTCAATATCCAGCAGGATGCATACAAAAACAGAAATAACTGCTTAATTTCTAGAACGTATTCTGCTGTTACATTTTTATTATTTCATCCGAAAACATAGTTTTGTGAAAAGGGTCTGACTTGCTTCAACTATTAGTAAAGGCAATAATCCTTGTCTGCATTTGATATTCTTTGTTTATATTTATTACAGGATACAACATATATGCCAAAAAGTGAACTTGGACATATCTGTTATTAAATATGTGATATGACGCAAGTTCTTTCTTCTACAAAACTGTCAGTGTCAAAAATAATTAACTTTTCCATGTAAACTGCTCGAGATAAAAATGCACCTTTTGTTGTATTACGTCAATGCTATAGAAATTGGTTTTAAACTGTGAAAATCTTCAGCCATCCTTTTAATATAGATATCTGAATCTTTTTTTAAAATCACTGGATCAATTTCTTCGTTATGCTCTTCACATATTAATAACAATTTTGACCATTCATTTACATCTAAAAGTGTATTCCATTGAACATCTTGAGGTAAGGCTAATTTCTTGTCTCCTTATTCTTTATACCAGGCATTTGGAAAATTTGTATTATTTCACAATTTGTACTATATGTTCTTTTACCTGCGATGGTTCTAAATCTTTGGAGAGCAAACTAAGCAAGTGCGCCGACGAACAACCATATGTAATTATAGGGTAACTAACGACTTGGAATTTGTTTTCTTCATACTGACCATGTTGGCCGCATTATCTCTCACAATACTGGTAACTTTAAAGTTATATTCATTTTTACACTTATTTATGGAGTTAATGGTCAACTTCTCAAGATCGTCAGCTGTATGGGAATGACGGATGTATCTATGATTTCCAAGAGAACACTGTTTCGATCCTCTGCTGTAAAAACGACGCATATTATCGGCTTATTATGTACCGGGTGGCCAACTAAGAACGGCCGTCGGCCATATCTCAGGAATGGATTATAGCACAGGTTCGGGGAAAACATTTTTTATAACAAAAGTGGCCTCGAGAAACGCCTGAAATTATTTTCAAATTGTAGGTCCACCGCTAGAGGCGTATTTGACAGTTAAAATTTTAAAAGCAAAATTTTTCAAAATTTACTCAATTAAGGGCATATTAAATATTATAATCAGATTCCTCGACAAATTCTGCATATTTTTATTTGACAAGTTTTAGTCTATCTCTTCAAATAAGGGCGGAGAGGGAACCTTGTTACGAAAAACACCTTTAATTCAGGTTCTGCTTGACCGATTTTATAAACTTGATGTTGTTTGAAAGAGCTTTTGTTAAACAATAGAAAATTTGTAAATTTGAAGCAGTCTGATTAATAACATAAATGCTAGAGGGCGCTGTTCAATATTTTTTTAATATTGTGTTTTCTCTTTACAATTTTAAATGAAAGCATAAAAATTCAAGTAGGTCTTTAAAAAGTAGACTAAATTAGTAATAAAACAGTGAAAACTGCAAGTCGATATCTTTTTCCTATCCTGAGATATCGTAAGAAACAGGTAAATGGCGGGAATTGCTCTTCCAACGTCTAGAAGGCTAGTTCGCGTTAACGGAAATTATTAAATTTAGCCTGGATGAAAAGATCTTACATTGGTCTGCAGTAATTTAAACTGTTATCATACTAATGTTATGGTTGCCGCTAGATTACCTAAATGTAATGCTGTCGCTACTAACAATGAGAACAAATTATAAAATAATAATGTGTGTGTGTATATATGTGTATATATATATATATATATATATATATATATATATACAGGATGTCCACAAACTCTTTTCACAAAAGAAAATGCAGATTCTAGAGCTGATTTTATGTCGATTTAACGTAAATTACCTTAATACAAAAATACTTCCCAAGAGAGCTGGAGCTCTTGGAAGATGGCGCCTTAACATCGATTTAATTCAAATATCTCCAAAATGGTTTCCCTTTAAATGATAGCTTTCTGTACATTTATTTAGTGGAATATGCGCAATCGTGTGACGTAAATATGATTTTTTAGCTGTACTCATTGGCGGCTCGTTTAGGCGGGGCATTGGACAATGTTATTCATACGTGTTTTGGTTTTGAAAATTTCGCAATTTTAACATAATATTTAAAAAATTTCAATATTTTCATAAAAGAATTATACTCTTGTCTGAAGTCGTTACAACGCACTGTTTTCGAAATAAATCGATTTGAACTTTTCATGTGTTAATCATACTTTTATACAATTAACTAACGAATTCATTTACAATTATGAGAGATGGCTATGGAAAATAAACAGAATAATAATTGCGTGAACGTCAAAATAACTAGTATTACAGATACTAGTTGACGTTAAAGTGTCAAATAAGTTTTAAGTGAAAGATTTTTTATTGTTTAGTTACATTACCGTAAATACAAAAAGTTGAATATTGTTAGAATGGTTTCGTTTAGTAACGAAGAATATGCCGATATGCATTTAGTGTACGGCTAAATGCAATGCAACGCTCGGATAGCAGCACGTAGATATGTAGATAAATTTCCAGGTAGAAGACACCCTGATCCTAAATTGTTTACGCTTCTTCATCAAAGAATTAGGGAAACGGGATCGGTAATTCCTAATAATAATGAAACGGGAAGAGATACTGATGTAAAGGAAGAATATCAGGATGATATTTTAGTGGAAATTGAGTACAATTGTAACAAACCTTTTTGAGTTATATTAAAATATACAATAATTTAGGCAACTTCGTTAATTTTTGTGTCATGTAAATTGCATACCTTAGTGGCTGAAAAAGTATACGTTTAGATATTTTCAAAGTGGGGTAGTACGCGCATTTCGTCTTGCACATTGAATTCATGCGCAGACATCTATTTTGAAGGCGTTGTTGTTCGATAATGAAAGCAAACAGCGTCCATTTTTGTTCTGGAGTATTTTTATTAAAAAGTGTCGTAAAATTTACGGTAAGAGCTAATTACACCTATTTTTCTTTGTCTATTATATTTATCCTTTTTAGACACTTTTATTTTACTTTTATATTTACCTTTATTTTACTTTGGTTTTACCTTTATTACGTTACATTTTCCTATTACATAATTTCATTGTTTCAATTTAACGAGGATGACGCAATAGAAGTTGTTGCTATGCTGAAAATTATAAATAAATGGCACATGAACCCGTTTAAATCAACCAAGTTTGGCTTTTTGTAAAAGAATTTATTGATTTGGGATCAACAAATATCGAAACTCTGTTATATTTCCATTTCAAGATTGATTGCACAACCAGAATTGAAAGCGTGGCTTCGTCAGCACATCTTATCAGTGCACAGTGACAACCAAAATTTTAAAGTACAACAGGTATTTCATTTCTAATCATTAGTATAAGGTATTTTTAAGTTAATAATATTAGTATTAAGATTTTCTACTTTTATAACTTGACTTAAAGATCTTATAATAAACCTTGTTATTGTTTTCAATTTTACATTTATTAGATTTACGGTTTACTTGTTTTCCATAAAATAAGTTGGCGTCCGAGGTATTTTAACATTTATTTACAGGTTGAAGTTACATTTTTTTGTAAAACGAACATGTCTAACCACACACACATTTTCTAATTAAAGCAAATCAAAGTTTAAGAACACAAAATCTGCTATTTATTATTAGGAGTATCAGGAGTGAAATTACTAATAACAACTGCTACACCCTATTAATTTTTTATTACACAATCCCGAAATAAGTATAAGAAGGTTGGCTGCTATGTATTCCAATGTGTCAAAATCTTCTGTGTGGAACATTCTACATAAGGAAGGCTTGTATCCTTTACATTTCAAAAAAATCCAGACCTTGCAAGCAGGTGATTTTTCCAATTGGATGCAAAATAAAAAGAGTCAAGACCAAGATTTTTTTCTAATATTTTGTTTTGTGATGAAGCCGCTTTTACAAAAGTTTTGTCAAATTTGAAAAATTAAAACATGTTTTAATTTTTCAAATTTGACAAAATTGTTTACTACATCTTTAACAATTTTTAACAAACATTACTACTGACGAAGATAACTGTAAGTGTTATCGAAACGTTTAGATTGTATAATTTAAAGTACACCATTAAAAAATCCCAAAAAAGATAAGTATTTTATTATGAGTGTTAATGGTGAAAGTTTACATTTTCATATTTAAAAACTATGGCTACAACAGATCGTTGCTCTTGTTCCCCTCTTCAATTGTACAGGGCGTTGAACTTATTTCGATTTTCATTGATATTTGTTCATAACTTTTTTAAATACTCTGTATAACACATAACAACTTGGTATTCTTCTGACGAGGAAGTGAAGCGGATTTTAAATGTAAAATAAAATACAGGGTGTTTCATTAAAAAAAAGATATCTTTGATGCGGTACAGTGTTATAGAAGACCCTGTATATTTGTAACCAATTTTAAAATGTGAAGCTTACAGCTACCTCCTATTTTTGTAAATAACTTTTTTTGGTATCTGCTATAATAACAGATACTGTACCTGTGCATCTGTGTATCTATGTATTTGTGTACCTGTGTATCTATGTATCTGTGTATCTACTTTTCTGCGTACCTGCGTATATGTGTATCTGCGTACCTGGGCATCTGTGCATCTGTGCATTTGTGTATCAGCATCTGTGTGTGTATCTGTGTATCTGTGTATCTGTGTATCTGTGTATCTGTGTATCTGTGTATCTGTGTATCTGTGTATCTGTGTATCTGTGTATCTGTGTATCTGTGTATCTGTGTATCTGTGTATCTGTGTTTCTGTGTATCTGTGTATCTGTGTATCTTTGTATCTGTGTATCTGTGTATCTCTGCATCTGTGCATCTGGGCATCTGTGGATCTGTGCATCTGTGCATCGGTGGATCTGTGTCTGTGTATCTGTGTATCTGTGTATCTGTGTATCTGTGTATCTGTGTATCTGTGTATCTGTGTATCTGTGTATCTGTATCTGTGTATCTGTGTATCTGTGTATCTGTGTATCTGTGTATCTGTGTTACTGTGTATCTGTGTATCTGTGTATCTGTGTATCTTTATCTGTGTTTCTGTGTATCTGTGTATCTGTGTTTTATTGTTTAGTTACATTACCGTAAAACAAAAAATATTGTTAGAATGGTTTCGTTTAGTAACGAAGTATTATGCATTGAAAATTCAATGCAAGCTTAGCAGCACTGATATTATAAATTTGGGTGAAACATATCCTAAATTTTCCGCTTCTTCATCAAAGAATTAAAACATGGTAATTCTAAAATAATGCAAGAATATCAGGATGATATTTTTAAATTAGTACAATTTAACAAACCTTTTGATTGTATTAAAATATACAATAATTTACAACTTCGTTAATTTTTGTGTCATGTAAATTGCATAAGTGGCTGAAAAGTATACGTTTAGATATTTTCAAATGGTAGTACGCATTTCGTCTTGCACATTGAATTCATGCAGACATCTATTTTGAAGGCGGTTGTTCGATAATGAAAGCAAACAGCTCCATTTTGTTCTGAGTATTTTATTAAAAGTGTCGTAAAATTTATAAGAGCTAATTACCTATTTTTCTTTGTCTATTATATTTATCCTTTTGACACTTTTATTTTACTTTTATATTTACCTTTATTTTACTTTGGTTTTACCTTTATTACGTTACATTTTCCTATTAATAATTTCATTGTTTCAATTTAACGAGGATGACGCAATAGTTGTTATGCTGAAATTATAAATAAATGGCAATGAAGTTTAAATCAACCAAGTTTGGCTTTTGTAAAGAATTTATTGATTTGGGATCAACAAATATCGAAACTCTGTTATATTTCCATTTCAAGATTGATTGCACGACCAGAATTGAACGTTTTTCGCACATCTTATCAGTGCACAGTGACAACCAAAATTTTAAAGTACAACAGGTATTTCATTTCTAATCATTAGTATAAGGTATTTTTAAGTTAATAATATTAGTATTAAGATTTTCTACTTTTATAACTTGACTTAAAGATCTTATAATAAACCTTGTTATTGTTTTCAATTTTACATTTATTAGATTTACGGTTTACTTGTTTTCCATAAAATAAGTTGGCGTTGTATTTTAACATTTATTTACAGGTTGAGTTACATTTTTGTAAAACGAACATGTCTAAACACACATTTTCTAATTAAAGCACAAAGTTTAAGAACACAAAATCTGTATTTATTAGGTATCAGGTAAATTACTAATAACAACTGCTACACCTATAATTTTATTCAATCGAAATGTATAAGAAGGTTGGCTGTATGTATTCCAATGTGTCAAAATCTTCTGTGGATATTCTACATAAGGAAGCTTGTATCTTTACATTTCAAAAAATCAGACCTTGAAGCAGGTGATTTTCCAATTGGATGCAAAATAAAAGAGTCAAGACCAAGATTTTTTCTAATATTTTGTTTTGTGATGAAGCCGCTTTTCAAAAGTTTTGTCAAATTTGAAAAATTAAAACATGTTTTAATTTTTCAAATTTGACAAAATTTTTACATCTTTAACAATTTTAACAAACATTACTACTGACGAAGATAACTGTAGTGTTATCGAAACGTTTAGATTGTATAATTTGTACACCATTAAAATCGATAAGTATTTTATTATGAGTGTTAATGGTGAAAGTTTACATTTTCATATTTAAAAACTATGGCTACAACAGATCGTTGCTCTTGTTCCCCTCTTCAATTGTACAGGGCGTTGAACTTATTTCGATTTTCATTGATATTTGTTCATAACTTTTTAAATACTCTGTATAACACATAACAACTTGGTATTCTTCTGACGAGGAAGTGAAGCGGATTTTAAATGTAAAATAAATCAGAGTATCTTGAATGCAGGTACAGTGTTATAGAAGACCCTGTATATTTGTAACCAATTTTAAAATGTGAATTAGTACTCCTATTTTGTACATACTCTTTGGTATCTGTATAATAACAGATCTGCTGTATCTGTGTATCTATGTATTTGTGTACCTGTGTCTATGTATCTGTGTATCACTTTTCTGCGTACCTGCGTATATGTGTATGTCGCATCTGTGCATCTGTGCATTTGTGTATCAGCATCTGTGTGTATCTGTGTATCTGTGTATCTGTGTATCTGTATCTGTATCTGTATCTGTGTATCTGTGTATCTGTGTATCTGTATCTGATCTGTGTATCTGTGTTACTGTGTATCTGTGTATCTGTATCTGTGTATCTGTGTATCTGTGTATCTGTATCTGTGTATCTGTGTATCTTGTATCTGTGTTTCTGTGTATCTGATCTTTGATCTGTATCTGCATCTGTATCTGTGCATCTGGCATCTGTGGATCTGTGATCTGTGATCTGTATCTGTGTATCTGTGTATCTGTGTATCTGTGTCTGTGTATCTGTGTATCTGTATCTGATCTGTATCTGTGTATCTGTATCTGTGTATTGTGTATGTGTATCTGTGTATCTGGTATCTGTGTATATAGTGTATCTGTATCTGTGTATCTGTATCTGTGTATCTTATGTATCTGTGTATCTGTGTATCTTGTATCTGTGTATCTGCATATGTCATTTGCATCTGTATCTGTACTCTGGATCTGTATCTGTGTATCGTGATCTGTATCCTGTGTATCTGTGATCTGTGTATCTATATCTGTGTATCGATCTGTGTATCTGTGTATCTTGTAGTATCTGTGTATCTGTGTATCTGTGTATCTGTGTATCTGTGTATCTGTGTATCTGTGTATCTGTGTATCTGTGTATTGTATCTGTGTATCTGTGTATCTGCGTATATGTGTATCTGTGTATCTGTGTATCTGTGTATCTGTGTATCTGTGTATCTGTGTATCTGTGTATCTTTGTCTGTGTATCTGTGTATCTGTGTCTCTGTGTATCTGTGTATCTGTGTATCTTGTATCTGTGTATCTTATCTGTGTATCTGTGTATCTGTGTCATCTGTGTATCTGTGTATCTGTGTATCTGTGTATCTGTGTATCTGTGTATCTGTGTATCTGTGATCTGTGTATCTGTGTATCTGTGTATCTGTGTATCTGTTATCTGTATCTGTGTATCTGTGTATCTGTGTATCTGTATCTGTGTATCTGTGTATCTGTTGTGTATCTGTGTATCTGTGTATCTGTGTATCTGTGTATCTGTGTATCTGATCTGTATCTGTGTATCTGTGTATCTGTGTATCTTCGTATCTGTGTATCTGTCTGTATCTGTGATCTGTCATCTGTATCTGTGATCTGTATCTGTGTATCTGTGATCTGTGTATCTGTGTATCTGTATCTGTGTATCTGTGTATCTGTGTATCTGTGTATCTGTGTATCTGTGTATCTGTGTATCTGTGTATCTGTGTATCTGTGTATCTGTGTATCTGTGTATCTGTGTATGTGTATCTGTGTATCTGTGTATCTGTGATCTTATCTGTGTATCTGTGTATCTGTATGTATCTGTGTATCTGTGTGTATCTGTGTATCTGTATCTGTGTATCTGTGTATTTCTTTGTATCTGTGTATCTGTGTATCTGTGTATCTGTGTATCTGTGTATCTGTATCTGTGTATCTGTGTATCTGTTTGTATCTGACTGTATATGATGTATCTGTGTATCTGTGTATCTGTGTATCTGTGTATCTGTGTATCTGTGTATCTGTATCTGTGTATCTGTGTATCTGTGTATCGTGTTGTATCTGTGTATCTGTTGTTGTATCTGTGTATCTGTGTTATCTTTGTGTATCTGTGTATCTGTGTATCTGTGTATCTGTGTATCTGTGTATCTGTGTATCTGTGTATCTGTGTATCTGTGTATCTGTGTATCTGTGTATCTGTGTATCTGTGTATCTGTGTATCTTTGTATCTTGTTGTATCTGTGTATCTGTGATCTGTGATCTGTGATCTGTGCATCTGTGATCTGTGATCTGTGTATCTGTGTATCTGTGTATCTGTGTATCTGTGTATCTGTGTATCTGTGTATCTGTGTATCTTGTATCTACTGTGTATCTGGTATGTTATCTGTGTATTGTATCTGTGATCTGTGTATCTTGTATCTGTGTATCTGTGTATCTGTATCTGTGTATCTGTGTATCTGTGTATCTGTGTATCTGTATTGTATCTGTGTATCTGTGTATCTGTGTTTGTATCTGTGTATCTGTATCTTGTATTGTATCTGTGTATCTGTGTATCTGTATATGTGTATCTGTGTATACTGTGTATCTGTGATCTATCTGTGTATCTGTGTATCTGTATGTATCTGTGTATCTGTGTATCTGTGTATCTGTGTATCTGTGTATCTGTGTATCTGTGTATCTGTGTATCTGTGTATCTGTGTTCGTGTATCTGTGTATCTGTGTATCTATTGTATCTGTGTATCTGTGTATCTGTGTATCTGTGTATCTGTGTATCTGTGTATCTGTGTATCTGTGTATCTGTGTATCTGTGTATCTGTGTATCTGTGTATCTGTGTATCTGTGTATCTGTGTATCTGTGTATCTGTGTATCTGTGTATGTATCTGGTATCTGTGTATTGTGTGTATTGTGTATGTTGTATGTGTGTATCTGATGTGTATCTGTATCTGTGTATCTGTGTATCTATGTATCTGTGTTCTGTGTATCTGTATCTTATCGTGTATCTTGTATGTGATCGTATCTTATCTGGATCTGTGATCTGTGTATCTGTATCTGTGTATCTGTGATCTGTGTATCTGTGTATCTGTATCTGTTATCTGTGTCTCTATCTGATCGTATCTGCGTATCTGCGTATCTGTGTATCTGCGTATCTGCGTATCTGTGTATCTGTGTATCTTGTATCTGTGTATCTGTGTTGTGATCTGTGTATCTGTGTATCTGTGTATCTGTGTATCTGCGTATGTGTATCTGTGTATCTGTGTATCTGGTATCTTTATTGATCTGTGTATCTGTGTATCTGGTATCTGTGTATCTGTGTATCTGTATCTGTGTATCTGTGTATCTGTGTATCTGTGTTATCTGTGTATCTTGTATCTGTGTATCTGGTTTGCGTATTCTGTATCTTTATCTTGTATCTATATCTGGTATCTGGTATCTAATCTCGTATCTGTGTATCTGGTATCTCGTATCTGCGTATCTGTGTATCTGTGTATCTGTGTATCTGTATCTGTATTGTGTATCTGTATCTGGTATCTGTATCTGTGTATCTGTGTATCTGTGTATCTGTTCTGTATCTACTTATCTTGCTATATTATCTCTGTTCGTATCTGTATCTGCGTATCTGTTCTGCGTATCTGCGTATCTCGTATCTATCTGCGTATCTGCGTATCTGCGTATCTGCGTATCTGTATCTTGTATCTGTGTATCTGTATTGTGTATGTGTTATGTATCTGTGTATGTTGTATTGTATTGTGTATCTGTATCTGTGTATCTGTGTATCTATGTATCTGTGTTTCTGTGTATCTGTGTATTTGTATCTGTGTATCTGTGTCAATTGCATCTGTGCATCTGTCATCTGGATCTGTGTATCGTATCTGTGTATCTGTATCTGTGTATCTGTGTATCTGGTATCTGCGTATCTGGTATCTGTATCTGTGTATCTGTGTATCTGTATTGTATCTGTGTATCTGTGTATCTGTGTTATCTGTGTATCTGTGATCTGTATCTGTGTATCTGGTATCTTGTATCTTGTATACGTATTATCTGGTATCTGGTATCTGGTATCTGTATCTGCTATCTGTATCTGTATCTGTATCGTGTATCTGGTATCTGTATCTGTATCTGTGTATCTGTATAGTGTGTATTGTATTTATCTGTGTATCTGTGTATCTGTATCTGTATCTGTGTATCTGTTGTATCTGTGTATCTGTGTATCTGTGTTTCTGTGTATCTGTGTATCTGTATCTGTATCTGTGTATCTGTGTATCCTGCATCTGTGATCTAGGCATCTGTGATCTGATCTGTATCGTATCTGTGTACTGTGTATCTGTGTATCTGTGTATCTGTGTATCTGTGTATCTGTGTATCTGTGATCTGTATCTGTGTCATCTGTGATCTGTGTATCTGTGTATCTGTGTATCTGTGTCTGTGTATCTGTGTATCTGTGTATCTGTGTATCTGTGTATCTGTGTTCTGTGTATCTGTGTATCGTGTATCTGTGTATCTGTGTTGTGTATCTGTGTATTGTGTATCTGTGTATCTGTGTATCTGTGTATCTATGTATCTGTGTATCTGTGTATCGTGTATCTTGTATCTGTGTATCTGTGTTGTATCTGTGTCATCTGTATCTCGTGTATCTGTGTATCTGTGTATCTGTGTATCTGTATCTGTGTATCTGTGTATCTGTGTATCTGTGTATCTGTGTATCTGTGTATCTGTATCTGCGTATCTGCGTATCTGTGTATCTGCGTATCTGCGTATCTGTGTATCTGTGTATCTGTGTATCTGTGTATCTGTGTCTTGTATCTGTGTATCTGTGTATCTGTGTATCTGTGTATCTGGTATATGTGTATCTGTGTATCTGTGTATCTTGTATCTTTGTATTGTGTCTTGTATCTGTGTATCTGTGTATCTGTGTATCTTGTATCTGTGTATCTGTGTATCTGTGTATCTTGTATCTGTGTATCTGTGTATCTGTGTATCTTGTATCTGTGTATCTGGTATCTGCGTATCTTTATCTCTTGTATCATATATCTGCGTATCTGCGTATCTACGTATCTGCATCTGTGTATCTGCGTATCTGGTATCTGCGTATCTGTATCTGTGTATCTGTATCTTGTATCTGTTATATGTGTGTATTGTGTATCTGTATCTGTTATCTGTGTATCTGTGTATCTGTGTATCTGGTATCTGGTATCTACTTATCTTGTATCATATATCTGCGTGTCTGGTATCTGCATCTGCGTATCTCTGGTATCTGCGTATCTGTGTATCTGGTATCTGGTATTCTGCGTATCTGCGTATCTGCGTATCTGTGTATCTGTGTATCTGTGTATCTGTATTGTGTATGTGTGTATCTGTGTATCTGTGTATGTGTTGTGTGTTGTGTATCTGTGTATCTGTGTATCTGTGTTATCTATTATCTGTGTTTCTGTGTATCTGTGTATTTCGTATCTGTATCTGTGCATATGTCATCTGTGCATCTGTACATCTGGGATCTTGTATCTTATCTTGTATCTGTGTATCTGTGTATCTGTGTATCTGGTATCTGCGTATCTGCGTATCTGCGTATCTGCGTATCTGTGTATCTGTGTATCTGTGTATCTGTGTCTCTTGTATCAGTGTATCGGTGTATTGGTGTATCCGTGTATCGGTGTATCTGTGTATCTGGGTATTCGTGTATCCGTGTATCCGTGTAGCTGTGTATCCGTGTATCTGTGTATCTGTGTATCTGTGTATCTGTGTATCTGTGTATCTGTGTATCTGTGTATCTGTGTATCTGTGTATCTGTGTATCTGTATCTGCGGATATGTTTTTGCACCGATGCCACGTTGCGCGCAAACGGAGGAACCGATTTTCGTTTAGTTTCTTCATTCGAAAGGCGAGTTAATTCAAGAAAATCTGTTCAATCGTTTGAAGATCATGCGCTCCTTTTTACTTGAACGGATTTTTTTACATTTTAGAGGCTTTATCTGTCGGAGTCTTTTTTAATTTTTACAAAATTTCCGCTGTTTGTACCTGAAGAATCTTGATCTATAACTCCTTTATAACCATATTTGAGTAATAATAATTCTAACTTATACTTCTGTACAAAAATGTTATTCATCTTAGCAATCTGAATGATTTCTGTCTTCATAATTTTCATAAAATCGGCGTATTTAAATTTACTGAGCCCATAACCTGTTAGGTACTTATAAAGATTGGATGTTTATCTTAAATACCTGAAGCGTGCTTTCATTTTTCATTTTCATTTTAACAATGAAAGCCTTCTTTCAGTATCTGTTTAAAATTAACAAACAGAAGGAATGCTTTCTTGCGTATTTATTGATTAATTTACTAATCTAATTGAGCTATTTGAATCACAATATCCATATATCAGTGAGTCCGAAACTAATTTTGAGAAAAGTAATAAATATCGTAGACAGGAAGACTATATACTATCCATATACGTAAGCGTAAGGTACAGCTTAATATTTGTTATCGTTGCGGTAATTTAATTGAGCACTCTTGTGTAATTTTTATCTGATTAATTAATTGTATAACTAGTCTGATTTATACATTGCTATATTAATTGATCTACTTAAGAGTAATAAATTCCATTCACATTTAATGAGCGCTTTATTTATCTAATTGAATTTTGTTTAGAATATGCTTCCTTGAAGCACTTCTGCTATTAAATCACATCAGTAGGGCGGTATAAAATTTTGGCAAAATTCTTTATACTGTTTCAAAGCTTAAAGTAAGATATTTGCCAAATGGCACGAAAGTCAAACTGATTATTCACATAGCACGGAACGGATATCTAAATTAGACTAAAACACTTACTTTTTCGAAACAAGAAGCTATAAAAATTAAATAAAAAAGTGTTGTTTTTAAATCAGTGAATGTATTTTAGATTGGATTAATGAATATGTTCTTTTTTCCAGGTAAAACGATGGGGGAGGTTGTGGTGGGTGGTAGAATAACAGCACATAGTCCTGATTCCGATTGTAATAGTAACCACCCTGGATCAACAAGCTGTCTCAGTAATACTTCTTCTCAGGATATTGATTTTATTCAAGACAATTCGGATTATCAATGGTTCCTTGATTACAAGTAAGCACACTTCCATTTCCAAAGTTTGAATCGTTTTTCCAATAAATAAAATTAATAGCATATAGTGTCCCAAGATACCCTATCCCTAAAGTGTAATTCAAAGTTACTCTCAATAATTAAAAGACTATAAAATCTTTAAAAGCATATTGGATTTATTCGCAAGGGGGAAATTCTTAGAAAAACTATAGCTAATAAATTTATTTCGACTTTACTGACGATTATGTTAACCTTACTTAAATTATTTGCTTACATTACGTTGACTTTCTTTACGATAAGTAGTTTATTTATAAGAATTATTCGCAAAACGCAAATCGGATCAAAAAAATTGGCCGTCTAGTGGTAGACTTCGTTGAATGAGATAGGAGAAGGATGGCGTTAAGTATGGAATCATAACGTGGCAGGTAAACAGTAAAATTACTTAAATTAGAATTCACGAGCTTTGCGCAATGATGGTTCAACCTGTTAATTTGTACGCTGGGAAAGAATCATCAAGAAACCCCAATTTATTAATCAATAAGAAATTTTACAACTACATTAATAAATCAAAGAACAAAGTAAAACAAAGACAAGAATAGGTTCAATATGAAAATACAACAAAATGCCATTGGATCAGGTTAAAGTACACCCAAAATTATACAATCAAGTGATGGAAAAATGATGCACATAAACACAATCAAAGAACAAACAGTGAAATCACAGTCACAATTGTGTCCTAAATAAATCAGAATTAAACTTGACACCAAATGTGTCCTTTATACAACAAATCATGTCCTTAACAATAAAGTAAAAAGAAAAATAATAATGCATGTTAAGTTATACATAAAATAAAACCAATATTATAATTAATTAAATAGATAGCGATAAAGTAATGGTAATAATAAAATTCCATTTTAAACTACAATTAGACAACAACAACAAATTAGACAAAGAATTTACACTTACACAGTTATTTCGTAAATGAAAACAGCCTTTCACCTAATTCCAAAAATACATTTGCACGGGTTGGCCAACTAAGAATGCGAGGTACTGTATCTGGAAAACTATACATGGTAGAGGCTTGCGAAAAAAAAGTTATTACCAAAATGGCCAATACAAAAACCTGGAAAATATTTTCATGTTTCCGAAATGGCCGCTAGGGGCGTAACTGCAATTTTGAATCTAAAAAAGTGATATTTCTGTGAATTCTGCTGTATTAACCTAATAAAAAAATAACTGATCTTTGAAGTCGAGGATAATCTGAACTTTTTTTGTTTGGCACTTTTTGACGTATTTATAAAAATAAAGTGGTAGTGGGTATTCAAAGGTTTCCTTAAATCACCCCCCGGATCTTCGAAACGGCTAATCCGATTATAACAAACTTGGGCGCGTTGAAAAGAGCCATTCTTGGGCTACAAATGTTAAAATAATTGAAGTTTTGTTAGTTTCACGTCTCGTCGCTAGAGGACTTTGTTCGACATTCCGATAGAAACAGTAAATTTTCGCAAAAAAGTGAAATGGATTGGTATGACTTTTTTTCATGAACAAGTAGCTAAATCATACCTAATCTCGATATCTTGTTCCTAACCTAAAATATCGGCCAAAAAAAAACTTTATACGAAAATCCCTTAAATTTTTATATTTTTTTTACTATATTTTTCTGGAATTGTTTCTATTATATAAGTTGTGGCCCTCAAAAGGACCGATTTAAAGGAGGAAGGTTTTTAAAGCCCCCGTAAATGCTCGAAATGCTGACCATCACTCTGTGCATTGCTGAGGCCTCTTATGGGTAGACAAAGCTGCAGCTTCAATTGCGATTTTAAATGTATGTAAATTTATACACCAGAATACCCTTTTTGAAATTACTACGGGCAATGCTAAAAGCTATACGAAAGGCCTATTTTACGAAAAATACTATTAATAGAAGCAGGCAATGGAAACACATACCTAAACAAAACATACATAATCCTCAAATTGTCAATAGTTGTCAATACTTTCGCGTTACTTTGAGCAATTTTTGTGCTTTCATAATGCGATTTACGAATAATGAAGCTGTTGATATGCTTGCGGTTTATTTTGAATGTGTTCAGAATGCCGCAGTAGCTAAAAGAGTTTACGCGGCTCGATATCCAAATCGGCGTCCTTGCGATGTAAGAGTTTTTCCCGATTAGTGGCGAGCTTACGAGCCAATGGTAGTTTTCGGCCTACGTTTCAACGGCAAAGAATTGGAAGAACACAAGAAAATATTAACCGTGTACTGGGCTATATTGAAGGAAATTCTCATGTTAGCACAAGAGCATTATCCACTGAGTTGGGCACATCACGGACAACGGTTCAAAATATTTTGAAGGACCATAGGTAAGTTCTAATGGCCATCAAAATATATAGGTATTCGTTTAAACTTTTTTTAATTACTTTAAGAATGCACCCATATCATGTCGTTTTGCATCAGGCCTTGAAAGAGGAAGATTTTGATCGAAGGTTAGACTATTGCCATTGGATGTTAGGCATGATACGCGAAAATAGAGAATTTTTATTTCAAATTCTTTGGGCCGATGAAGCCACCTTCAGTAGTGACGGGAGAGTCAATATGCACAATATGCATTATTGGTCTGCAGAAAATCCCCATTGGTTGCGTGAAGTTCAGCGCCAAGGACGTTGGGGTTTAAATGTATGGTGTGGCATACTGGGAGGCAGAATTATTGGGCCATATTTTTTCGAGCAACCCCTAAATGGCAATGTATTTCTTAACTTTTTGGCCTTTCAATTACCGGTGTCGTTGGAAGATGTGCCTCTGGAAACAAGGCAAAAATTGTTTTTGCAGTTGGATAGTTGCCCAGCACATTTTGCTATTAATGTGCGAGAGCATATTAATGCAGTATTTCAACAACAGTGAATTGGAAGAGGAAGTCTGTTTCCATGGCCTCCGCGATCGCCAGACTTAACCTGCCTCGATTTTTATTTATGGGGGCGCTTAAAGGACATCGCGTTTCGGACTCAACCTACTACTAGAGAAGGTATGAAAAACCGGATTCGTAACGCAATACGTAACATACCGAGAGCCGAAATTGAAGCTGCAGTTTTGTCTAGTCACGAGTGGCTTCAGCAATGCATAGAGCGTGATGGTCAGCATTTCGAGCATTTACGGGGGCATTAAAAACCTTCCTCCTTTAAATCGGTCCTTTTTAGACCCACAACTTACATAATAGAAACAATTCCAGAAAAATATAGTTAAAAAAAATAAAAATTTATGGGAAATTTCGTATAAAACTTTCTTTGGTCGATATTTTAGGTTAGGAACAAGATATCGAGATGCGGTTTTCGCGAGCTTGTTTAGGCATCATTTAGCTACTTGTTCATGAACAAAAGTCATACCAATGCATTTAATTTTTTTGCGAAAATTAACCGTTTCTGTCGGAATGTCGAACGAAGCCCTCTAGCGACGGCAAGTGAAATTAACAAAACTTCAAATATTATAACATTTGTAGCCCAAGAAAAGATCATTTCAACGCGCCCAAGTTTGTTAAAATCGGCTTAGCCGTTTTGAAGATAAAGGGGGTTATTTAAGGAAACCTTTGAATACCCTCCACCACTTTATTTTTAGACATACGTCAAAAAGCGTAAAACAGAAAAGGTCAGATTATCCTCGACTTCAAAGATCAGTTATTTTTTTTATTAGGTTATTATAGCAGAATCCACAGAAACATAACTTTTTTAGACTCAAGATTGCAGTACGCCCCCTAGCGGCCATTTCATAAACTGGAAAATATTTTTCAGGTTTTTGTATTGGCCGTTTTAGTTATAAATTGTTGTTTGCGCAAGCCTCTACGATGGATTGTTTCCCAGATACAGTACCTCGCATTCTTAGTTGGCCACCCGATAAATTACATGTATAAAGAAATCAGTTTGTTCTAAAGCCGAAATAATGTATTTAAACAAATATCCAGAAAGGCGTCAACCTTACAAAAGAACTTTTCGCACATTAGCAGTTAATCTAAAAGAATATGGTGCGTTCAAAAAACCTATAAAATCTCGCGAAAAACCTTGCAATGAAGAAAAAGCCAATACTGTTTTATTAGCTGTAACGGAAAATCCAGAGATTTCTACTAGGAAAATTGAAGAGGCAACTGGCATAACCCATTCCACAGCTCATTATGTTCTAAAGAAGGCGAAAGTACATCCATATAAATTTAGAATTTGCCAAGGACTTCGACCAGGTGACCCAGAAAGACGTAGAATATTTTTCGAATGGTACACACGTCAATCTCAAGGCAATGAATATTTTCCGAATAAAATAATATGGTCCAATGAAAGTATAGTTAATAATAATGGCATTTTTAATCGTAGTAATGCTCATTATTGGGCAAGAGTAAATCCACGTCTGTACAAAACGGCCAAACACCGTTTAGGATTTAATATGTGGGCAATTATCACGAGTCCTTAAATTCTGAACGTTATCAAATTTTACTCCAAAATGAATTAGAGATAGCTTTGTATGATTTGCCTTTCCAAGAAGTTGAAAGTTGTTGGTTTATGCAGGACGGTGCACCAGTACATAATTCCAGAGTTGTCAAAGAATACCTGTCAGTTAGATTTCCAGAAAGATGTATTGGCACTCATGCAAATGTACTGTGGCTAGCCCGTCCTCCAGATATAACACCTTTGGATTTTTTTCTTTGGGGATACATTAAAAGTTGCATTTATGGAAACGATATTGAAAACGAAGATATTTTACAAAGATTAGTTCTCGAAGCGTTTGCTAGTATTACTCCTCAAATGCTGAAGAATGTTTTAGATGCTACAGTTAGAAGATGCTATTTATGTTTAGAGAATAACGGGAATCTTTTTGAACATCTTTTTGAGTTTATTAACCTTTAAAATAAATTCGATTTTTATTTGTCTATCATTTAAAATTACAAAACATAATTTTATAATAATCTTACGGTTTTCTAATGTTTCTAGCATTAGTTTTAACTGTACGTTTTCTCATCCGGAACGTATCAAAAATATAAAGTGTGATATATCATTGAATTCAGAATCAAGGAGAGAATTTAAATATGGCAAAAATAATTTTTTGGTGTATTTAAAAAAATAAAGTTGATGATGGTTGCTAACAAACGAAACGCTGTATCAAAAATTGAATAACAGCATTAAATAAAGCTAGAAAAGTGGCAATGAAAATGTGCTCTTCTTTTCTTGATAGCTCTTCAAATAAGGTCAGAAAAAAATAAAAACGAAAATCAGAAAATTCAATTTTTTTCAAATATCTCAAAAACTAAAAGAGATATTCGAGTTCTACAAAGACCATAAATACATCCTCTCAAATGCGTAACTTCTGTTCCATTTAACCGATCTTATCTCTTACCGTTTCCGAAATCCCCATAGTGGGCATCCTTATCTTGGACACGGTGTATATCGATATAAGTTGTTTACACGCCGCTTCGCAGATTAAAACCCGTACGTTGTGATTATTTATTGATATAAGTTTGTTTATACGACCAATTCGCGGATTAAAATCAAAACGTAATAATTATTTATCAATATATTTTTTAATTGATAGTATTCCTGAACAGAGTAAGATTTACCTAACGTGCCAAAGCACTCCTGAACCCTGGAAGGGCGTGCCGAGAAATGTTTATTAACGGCTACCTTAAATTTACTTAAATCAAAGTTTGGAGGAAAACAGGAATTGGGTAGTGCATTCCACAATTTGGTGGTCATGTGGAAAATGTAGATTGCGCCCGTTTAGTGTGACAAGATGGAATTTTGAGTGCGGAATTATGGTGTGAATGGGAAAACCGAGTGTTCCTAGCGAAGATGGCCTGCGAAGGTATTAAGGAGTGTATTTCAGAGGCACACTTGCCATTGTAATAGCGATAGAACAAGGAAAAAACCGAAATTATTCTTCTATGCTCAAGGGACTGTAGGTAAGAAGTTAGGGTCTTATAGGCTTTTTGGATGCGGTTTGCCATATCAAGGGCGTATTGGGAAGGATTGGCCCAGAGCTAGGAAATGTATTCCAGACGAGGTCGAATTTGAGCTTTATCCAGTAAAAGGAGTTGTTGCGATGTAAAGTACTGTTTAGATCTGTACAGAAAGCCCAGTTTACGAGCAACTTTTGCTGGCTGACAAAAGCTCGTCATCCCATGAAAGGTACGATAATACAGACATCCCTAACATAGAAATAGAGTTTGAAAACTTGAGATCTAAGCCATTCGTATTTACAGCAAGAAATAATCGGTGCTTCTTGGCGGACACAAGGCAACACTGGGTTTTGTCGGCGTTGAACGTGAGTAGACTATTCCTTCCCCATTCAAGGATACGGTCTAAGTATGTTGATTGAGGCTGCCATTTTCACTTTAACGTCTTGACTAGACTTATTGTTGTGGAAAAACTGAGAACTACAATGTAGAGTGCTGTCGTCTGCAAAGCAATGGATCGGGTTAGTTGTTTAGGAAATGTGGTCATTTATGTATAGCAAGAAAAGTGGGAGCTATTACTGATCCTTGGGGTACGCCTGCGTTAATAGTAGTTTCTTTCGAAAAGAAGCCATCGACGACAACACGTATACGTTTTTTGTCAAAAAAGCTAGAAATATAATTGATGGCCGTATCGGTTAAGCCGAACCAGGTGAACTTGCCAAGCCTGATCAAAAGCCTTTGGAATATCTAATGCTGCTACGATAGTTTGATCAGATCTTTCTACTGTGTTATTCCAAAGTTGGGTGACATAAAAGAAGATCGCCCTTTGAACGACTGTCTGAACCCATACTGGTGATCGTTGAGGAGTTTATTGGACTCGAGGAACGAAAGCAGTTGATGGTTGATGGCTTTTTCCATGATTTTCGATAGAATGGAAGTGATTGCTATTGGTCGATAGTTTGAGGGATCGGTTTTATCGCCCTTTTTAGGTATAGGCTAGACATGTGCCAACTTCCACGATAAGGGAAACTCTCCAGATAGCATGGAGATCGGAAAGAGTTTGAGTCAAGTGTATTGATAATTGATTCTAGGAGTTTGTGTCGAAAGTGGAGTGGTTTCATAGTGTATAGGGTAGATTTGGGTGACGGCAAAATTTTACCAGAATCATTGAGACATCAATTTAATGCAAAGTAATCGACAAAGAGGTGTACTAAAGTTTTTACTGATGGCTTTAGCTAATGACCAAAATTTACGACTACCCAAAGGACATGAGACTAATTCTTTTCATTTACGTTCTTCAAATATCTTCTTGGCCTTGGTGATGATGCGTTTGTAACTATTCCTTGCGGCAATATAGTCGGCGTGATTTTCGACAGATTTATTTGATTTCCATTTGGTATAGATTTTATGATTTATCGATAATGCATCAGTGCAAGCTTTATTAGACCATGGTTGGGAACGGGCATGACCTACGCGATTACGTTTTTTGGGAATGTATAACTCCATACCCATCACGGTAACTTCAGTTATTGAAAAAGAAATGTTTCAAGAGGAGGACCGTTTAAAGCAATACTCACGCCAGGGGAAGATTGGAAAGAAATCTCGCAGTTCGCTCCAGTTAGCAGATTTAAAACACCTCATAGTTTTATCTGTTTTTCGAATAACAGTGAGATTGGGCACAGAAGAAGTTATTTCAGTTAGGCAGTGGTCTGATTGACCAAGTGGGGAAAGAACTGTTGTTTTATAGACAAGTGGGCTAGATGTAAGGAATAGGTCCAGGAGATATGGAGTATGGTTAGGGTTATCAGGGATTCTCGGAAATCATCTGTGTGACATCATAGGATACAGCAAATGCTCCTGCACTATGACTTGCGGGGTTAGTGGTAGATGAAAATTGAAGCTAATTGGAATTGTGGACATTAAAATCTCCTAGCATTGATATATCGTAATAATAAATAACGATAATGACCCTGTTAGGCCTTTAATTGCCTACTTTTAGGATTAATTAATTAAAATTAAGATTAAATATAGGAACAAAGGCCAAAGTTAAATTAAATTTTAAATTTGCGGTCAAAGGAAAATGTAGTATAAAATAATATAATAATATAATAAAATAATAATATAGTACCAAAAATAAATGTTGGATTAAGTTTTAAATTTGCAATCAAAGAAAAATGTTCAAAAACTTACCAGATAATCTGCAAGCTGTACCTAGAATCTACACTTGCAGATACCGACTTGCTATATTTTTTCAGAAATAGTAACCTAATTACTTTTAAACCGGACACATTTTGTATCGTTTTCGTGCGTTGCCGTGATGATCTGCTTGCTTGATTACTTACGGTTTTTATTAACACGTAAGTGGTTCCCCTATTTAGATGCTCAGTTTACTTCACGTCTCCGTGCACCACTTCATTGGTTAAGATTTCGAATTTGTCACATCCACACGCACATGTTTCAGTCCCAATTTTCCATTAAAAGAAGTATTAATTTTTAAAATACTCAATGTCCGTGAGAAACTGTATGTCTCGAATTTTACACAATTTCATAGGTACAAAAATTCTAAGCAATTTGTCACGGTCTATTCGAATAACGCGGTTTCGATCCACGTGTAAGAACACCTGTTTTATACCATATGTGTTTTCTTTTTCTTCTCAACTTTTAATTACATACATTTAGATCTCAATTACATAAAATACTCAAAATAAAACATCACGAAAAATATTGAATTACGACTGATTGACAAGTTTATCTCGTCTGTTAAAATCGTTGTTTCCAATTTAACCTGAAAAATACTAGTCCCTTTTCTTAAATACGTTTCGTCTTGTGTGACAACATTAACGCCGTTGTAATTAAATTTTGCGCCCCAAAAAGAAATAAGTTCTGGCACGGATACTTTTGGATTAATATAATTCTTTTCATATTTAGTAATTCGTCGTCATTTTACACGGTTAAATAAAATTTTGTGCCTGTGCAGGAAAAAATTGAGTAATTATGAATTCGGAAAAAGGTAAAAATATGTTTCTTATATTTGATTTTCAATACTTAAAACGAGTAAGTTCAACAAAATCACCAAAACCGAACTTATGAACCTACGTACCGAACCTTTTGTTTGGTCTGTTCGGCATGTTCGCTTGCAAAGCGAACCGAGCTAGATTTCGGTTAGCTATTGCTGACTTTTCTGTGAAGTTACAAAACCAGTAAAACGTGTAATTTCTTCCCCGAATTTTAAAGCAAACTTTTTTCACTGGAAACTCATGCATGCTGAAGGAAATTCAATTCTAAATATAAGTTATCAAGTATTATAGTTGAAAAGTGTGGAATAACTAACATATTGCAATGATTGATCAAATTGACTATGATTTGGAGGTAATACCAGACAAAAATAAATAAAGTAAAATTGCAAACGTCAGTTTTCACTTATCTTTAGTTTTTTTATCAGTCCGGACGTGCGCATAATTCTTTGACAGGACTAATGTTTTAAATACAATTTAATTCCACAATTTCTTTTATATAATTATTTATTTCTCAACGCGTTTCAATGTATGTATCATTATCGCGAGAATAATGATAAAATAAGTAAGAAGGACAAAACTTACAACAACAAACCTTACCATTATTTATTAAAATCAGTTGAGAATAAAACTAACAAAAATAATCTAATTTCTGTTAAAGCAGATATAGATAACACTTTAGTAATTATTTGAAAAGATAATTATATGCAGAAAGATAATGATTTTATTAATAACGAAAATTTAGAAATTTTAAATAAAGATCCTACAACAAATTCTCAAAAAGATGTGAGACAAAGTTTACAAAACTGCAATATCTGCTTTACAGATTTAGAGAAACAACAAATTTTATACAAGAACCCATACGCACCAAAACTATACGGATAAAAATCCACAAACCAAATATGCCCATTAGACCAGTAGGTTCTTGTATAAAGGCATCTAATCATGTCTTAGCAGATAAACTAAACCACAGGGGGTAGTTGGGGGCAAAGGTTTCCACTAAATCAAATTATGATATGCCGTTTAAGAACAAGTTTAACATTGACCACAAACAAATAATTTGAAAGGTTAACTGCCACCCGAAAAATGGTACTGTAAAGTAAAATGTGCTCTCGCTTTTTAATTACAATTAAGATATCTCAAAAATTGCAAAAACTTGCTTCGAACAACACAATAGCATACTCACCTCATTATACACGTTTATTGTAAATATACCGCCATTAAACTTTATGACACTACTGGTGGAAAACTAACAAGGCGCTACCTGTCTAAGATCCTCCAGAAATAATCCCGCTGCTTTTTAAATGTGGTTGGTTACTGTTACCCCATAGCAACCTTTGCACCCACCTACCCTAATTGACAATTTAACTAATCAAAACATTCTATTAATAATTCTTTAGAACTAATTAATAAACTAGAAAACAAAATTACTACATAATAAACTTGTAAGTTTTGATGTTACTCATGTTACTATGTTTTCTAAAATACTCCCTCAAGAGTTTATTAAATAATTTTTTATTTAATAATATTGAATTAGTTATGTTTAGGGAGGTATACCTCGTTTTATTTTCTCATCGATATCATCATAAAACACGACATTAAGAACACACTTTTATTGTGATTCTTACAAAGTATAATGTGTGCATAATAATCACTAAAATGATTACATATCTATACATTGCGCCACCCTTGAACGCGCGGCTTTCAACATTAATATAATAGTGAGTTCGTTGTTCAGTTTACCTATCGCTGTTTACATTACAACATATTAAGCTTACCTACAGCCCATACCCCTAAATGATGTACGTTGCTATGACACCTTTCACACAGTATTTTCACTCACCACTTTGCAGAGCCTGGATGGACTGTAACGACTCTTTCCACTTGATTGGAGGTGAATTTTATTCCTTTATCTGCACCATCGTCCGAACAGCCAGTTGATTGGGTGGTGACGTCTTCCACTTTGTTCTTTGTTGCATGTTAGTGAGGTATTCGTTTGACCGACGTCGCCAAAAATGTTGCACCATTTCAGGAATACCTTCGACATTTAGTTGTGATAATGCGGTTAAAACGTCTCCAATGAGGAAATGACTGGGTGTTAATGGATGTAAATCGTATGGGTCACAGGATAGTGCGGCGATACGTCTGTAGTTCAAAACCGCTTCAATCTGAGTCAAAACAGTGTATAGATCCTCAAATATTAAATGAGCATTACCTATGATTCTTATAAGGTGGTATTTAGTTGCCTTTACTCCTACTTGCCATAATCCTCCAAAATTGGGGGAATATAGCGGTCTAAAATGCCAGTGGGTAGAACTTTGGTTTAAATACTGATTTACCTCATTGTTATTTATGTAGTATTTAAATGGTTGTTGGCACCCACAAAGTTTTTACCATTGTCAGAATGGATGTGAAGCAAATCTCTTTAACGCGTTTAAGAAGCTTGGTGTACTTAAGTTACTGACTTGCTCTAGGTGCACTGCCTTTGTTGGAAAACCTGACAAATATGCACATGTAGGTTTTAACTTTCTATTTCGAAGCTTTTCATCTTTGGCTGTCAAAGATCCCGCAAAGTCAATCCCTACTGATGAGAATGGCCTTGAGGGAGTAACTTTGTTCAGGTAAATGACCCATTTGTTAGATTAAAATTTTAGGTTTAGCTCTATAACAAATTATGCATTGTCGTAGGATTCCCTTTACAGCATTTTTTCCATTAATAATCCAATAAATGTTTCGCAAAATTGATATCAAGGTTTGTGAACCAGCGTGAAGATTTCTTAACTGTTCTCCCCTTATTATTAATTTAGTAAGAGGATGCTCAGTTGATAGCCATATTTGATGTTTTTTATCAAAGGAAGTGTCGGACTTCGTAATTCTACCACCAACTCTTAATATTGAATCATCGTCTAAAAAAGGGTTTACTTTTTGTGGGTAGAGCTTGATTTCTTAATAGGCAATTGATTTCGTTCCCAAATTCGGTAATTTGAGAGGGTTTGATTAAGGCGCTTAAGGATTCGTGAAGTTTGCTTGTGCTTAAAGTATCAAAAGTCTTATCAGCGTTCATTGATCTTGTGTTTTTTATAAACTGTAAACAGTACGCATAAATACGTCGAATTTTGTTCAATGAAGAGAATTGTCAAAAATAGATTGACCAAGAGTGTGGATAAATATCGCGATTTTAATGTCACGTATTTCGTTACATTTTAAATTTGATTTGATTGTTATGACGAGTTTTCGATTTGGCCAAAATTTGATATCTTTTTGAAGAAATTTTTCTCCTGACCACCACAGAGGTAAGGTTTGTAACGCTTGTGGGCCTGCACCCCTGGATAGGATATCCGCTGGATTATTTTTAGAATTGACAGGATTCCAACCGCATATGTTTGAATATCTCTGGACTTCTACCACTCTGTTTGTGACAAAGGTTTTCCAAGTTTTTGGTTCTGCTACAATCCAGTCCAAGACTATTGTTGAATTGCACCAGCAAAACAATTGATTAATGTCTAGTCTCAATGCTTGGACTGTCTTATGCATAGATTTTAAGGGCGCAACTCTCGATTTGGAGTATAGCAGGTTAACATAATTATTGTTATGAGGATCTGTGGTGCGGATGTATAAACATGCCCCATAACACTTTTCTGAAGCGTCACAGAAACCGTGACTTTCGATCCGTGTGAAATTTAGAATGTTCACCTATTGTTGGGCCGATTAGCCCTAAAGGGTCAAATATTTTCGCGATAGTGGATAATATCTTTCGTTTTGTGATAGGTTGTTTTAGGTCTATCGGTTTTACTGAATAACTTAAACAATCTTGATTTGCGTCCCACCGTGTTCCAAAAGTTTTTGTTTCGTTACTTAATATATAATGTTCGGGGGATTCGACAAGTCCGAGTTTAGAATGGATGTTTCATTTGAAAACCACTTACGTAGTTCAAAACCAGCACTGTTTAGGATGGTACTAATTTCATGCTTTAACCGCACAGCATTCTCCACTGTTTCAGCTCCTGAAATGAGGTCGTCCACGTAAAAGTCTTGCAAAATAACCTTGCATGCGTTTGGATAAATGGATTGATTATCGTAAGCTGCTTAGTGTAAGGTACGTATGGCTAAAAACGGTGCAACGGTGTTTCCATAGGTCACCGTATTTAACCTGTAATGTTTCAATTCGTGGTTAGGATCCCGTCGCCAAACAATTCATTGCAAATCTCTTTGAGATTCATGAATGTTTATTTGGCGGTACATTTTGGCGATATCTGCGATTAATACATAATTATGGGTTCGGAGTCGAACGGTAATTGAGGCTAGATCATCTTGTAGTTAGGGACCTAATTTTTCAAGGTCGTTGAATGACATTCCAGATGTTGTTTTTGCACAACCGTCAAAAACAACCCGATGCTTAGTTGTTTCGCATGTTTGTTTTATGACAGCATGGTGGGGAAAATAGTAGGTTGGATTAACTGTGGTCAAGTGATCAGGGGGTATCTCTGACATATGACCACGTTTGAAGATAATCCAACAAAAAGTCATCGTATTGTTGCTTTACCTCTGGATTTTTTAATAATCTTTTTTTGTTATAAAACCGTTTAATTGCGGTTTGTTGTGAATCCCCTAATAAATCAAGTTCATCCCTTAATGGTAATTTTACAATAAATCGACCAGTGCTGTCTCGAGAATGAGTAGTTACGATTGTTCGCATCCGCGTTCTTCCTCGGTGTATTTGTTCGCCTCGGTAAGTTCCTCGACGTTCCAGAATCGCTCAATCTGATTATGTAGATTGTCTGTGGTTTGGGAGAGGTGACAAACGCTAGTTGTTAGGAAGCACCTGGAGGGAAGTGGCTCCGATACTAACCAGCCCAATTGAGATTTCTGAAGAATGGATTAATTTCTGTCGTTGGAAATTTAGCCTACGCACAGCAATTTCCAAAATATACTGGCTCCTAAAAGTATATCAATTGGCCCGGGTTCGTGTAGTGGCTGTGCTAGTTTTATTGATTGTGGGAGTTTTAGTTTAGAAATGCCAAACCCAATGTGTGGGAGGTGATCCGATAGTTTTTTCTATTGTCAAGAATGAAACCTTATATTCAAAATTACTCTAACTTAACTGGATTGTGGCTTCTGTTTGGATATTGATGTTGGTTAAGCAGTTATTGATACCCATGACTGGAATTTGTATATTATGACCCTTAAGTTTAATTTTTGAAAAACAGCGATAGTCATAAAATTAGATTCCGATCCACTATCAAGCAGGGCCCGAATTTAATAGGCTTGAAAATGTGGACCATAGCCGTGAACAATACAACGTGTTCAAATGTTGCTTGAGTGTAGTGATGGCTGATTACATGCTCTACATACAGTGACTTTTTGGCTCGATTGTGGTTGATTAAGCATTGGTGTGTTTATTAATAGTCGTTGGGTTATGTGTATCGTTTTGAATTTGTTTATTTTCTGCGTTTTGATGCAGAAACTTGGACAACGATAATTGAGATGTTGATCCTTGCAAAACGAACAAGTTATACTGTTTGTTGTGATCATTGATATGATTGGGTTATCGTGTTTATTGTTCGAATTATTAGTTTTTAACGCTTTAATTTCAGGTTCTATGAATTCTAATATTTGACACCTACGGATTAGAAACTTTGTGAATTCGTCAATCCTTGGAAAGTCTCCCTTATGTGACGATTTCCATTGCAGTTTGGTGTAGTCCCAGACAGAATAAATATAAAAGGGGTATCCCAAGTATCAATGAGTTGGCCTAATGCCTTCAAGGAACGAAAATGTTTTAAAATGGTATCAGTAAATTTCCTCAAAACTAAGCAATCTTCATGTTTAATTACCGGACGCTGAATAATTTCCTTTAAATGACGGTTCACTATAACTTTCTTATTTTCGAAACGCTCCCTTAAGATATTCCACGCCATTGTATAATTATCATCAGTTACGTCGATGCTTTGTAAAAGCTGAGCAGCGTCTCCCTTAAGGCACGTTTTAGGATAAAATAATTTTTGAACATTGCATAGTAACGTATTATCATGAATTAGTGTATTGAACATATTATAGAATGACAGCCATTGATGGTATTCACCCGAAAACTCTGGTAGATTTAACTTTAGACATCAAACTGTCTTGACTTACGTTTAGTACATCTAAGGGAGTGTGGGTTGAATTATCATTTTGATTATTGAATAAGGCTGCGGTTACATTGGATGCGAATTCATACGAAAATTTATTCGTACGAATTCGTGCGAACATAGTGTTTACATTGGATGCAGAAAGGTAGTATCTACGCCTTCTTATTTTAAGTTGGCACGTGCAGTGAAATGCAATGGAGCTACTAAGTCTTACTTGTTGGACACACCTTTAATAAAATTTATTCTATTGCAAAACACCAAAAGCTGCAGGGTAGACAATTATTTATCATCGAGAACTGAAAAAGGAAAATTTGGAAGATCATATGAAGAACTCAGGAGAAATGATCAAAAGTTTTTTGAATATGTTAGAATGACACAATCTACATCTGATTATATACTAAAAGCTGTTGAAGTTAGACTTCATAAACATGGTAACTTTCGGGAATGTATTTCACCAGAAGAAAAACTGATTGTAACATTACGGTAAGTAACTTTATTAATAAACTAGTATTTATGACAAAAAATATCTCACAATTTATAGATTAGGTTAATAATCAGGAAAATATTGTGTTTTGTCCATTATCCATTGTATATCGCATTGTACTGCTCGAGTAGTTTTGTTGGGATGAATCGTCTGACAAATTTGTAGAAGTACAAGTATATGCTGGTGATGGTGTTGGAACTTGTGATTGTGTTGGAACTTGCGTATATGCGGGTGATGGTAGTACACCAACTGGTTTATACTGCCTCGATGTTTGTGAAATTACCTGTTGTGGAACAATATCTTGATTTCGAAATAATGTTTCGTGTTCCTTCATGAGTAATTCCTGAAACTTAATAGTTTTCTATGGGTTGGTAGTTGCCGAATATATGGAACAAGGCTTAAGACGAAATAGTAATCCTAATCATCATCATGCTGTTATCGATCTTCAGAACTCTTATTTAAATGGCTCAATTTTTTTTCTTCTATCGCCAGTAATTTCTGCATTGTGGTGTCTTTAACAGTTTTAATTTTCTTACGTGGAGTATTGGTCTGTTGTGACTCAGTTTGAAGAGAACTCTTCCTAAGGATGTCAATTTCACCGTCCAAGTTGTGTAGATTTTCTTGTGATTATTCATTATCACTTGTTCTGATTCTGATGATTCGTTTTCTACTAGCTCATAAGTGGAATCTTCTTGTGTTTTGTCGATGGAAATATTTACGGTTACTTTTCGGGGTATAAATTGGTCTTTAATAAAAAGCATGTTCTCAAAAAAATTGCCATCTCCACTGCTTTTTTCTTGTACTCGAGCTCTTTTCTAAGTCCTCTCCACTTTGAGCGAACCACAGTCTCTACAACAAAAATTACATGTGATATGTATCAGATAATTGGTCACCTACGGGTAGATACTTACACTGGTCCACAATATTAGGTCATACGAATAAAAAGGAATCACATGCTCTTTCTGAAAAATCTTGAACAAAATAATAAATTCCGAAAGCTCTGGAAGAGAGTGTACAGTGCATCCCATTTTGGTTGAGACAGCCAGATATCTCGGTTGTTGTTGAAGATAGAACCTTGCGGTTTCCGTGGTCCTGTGCCACTTTTTTGTGAAACTCAAGATGGCCTGAACGGATTTTGCCTAACTTCTTTCGTTTATAAATTACAGGGTGTTTTTGAAAATCCACACTTTTTGGATCCCCTCCATATCTAAGAAGTTTCTCAGCGATAATGTCAAATTGAAAACTTGTCCCATAGAGAATTTTACGTAGAATCCAGGGGCGCACTCAATTTTTTTCGGGGTATCGTTATGGAGATAAGACTCAAACTTATGATTTTTTCAATGCAACACCCTGTATTTTATTATCTCATTAAATTACTTTTTTTTTCCTTCGAAATGATATATAATATATAAACATGAAGTTTTCAAAAATGCTCCAAAATTACTAAAACATTGAATTTTAATAGAGTGCCATGGATTTCAAAGTTTTACTACAGGGATTATTATTTATGATTTTTTTATAGTAGGTCATGGATGCTACAGACATTGTTGACTTTTGACATCTGCGCAGTGTCATGATGATAAATTTTGATGCGTTTTATTGTGATTGTGTTTGACGATTTTGTTAATTTGTGAAATTTTGTAATGGCTGAAGGATTTTTTCAGAACAACGAAAACTATGATACACAATGCCATGAAAATGTTGACGAAGCATTAGAATTATATTTAAACAGGTAAACTAGTAATTTACAATAAGATGTTATATGACATATTGTTTTTAAAACGTTAGGTATCCAGAGAGGCGTCAACCTAGTCGAGCAACGATATTTCGACAAAAGAATAATCTACTAAATTATGGTGCGTATTCTAAACCCCGACACAAGACGTATAACAAGGAAGATAATGAAGTGGATGAAATAAATGTCTTAGCCAGCGTCCATGTCTCTCCTCAGACTTCTTGTACGAGGTTAGAAAATGACACTGGCGTTCCCCGATTGAAACCCTACAAAGTGAATATTGTCCAGCATTTATACCCTGGTGATGCAGCGAGGCGTGTGAATTTCTGTAATTGGTTTTTGAACCAAACTCGAAAGGACAATAATTTTGCGAGTAAAGTCATACGGTCAGACGAAGCCCATATAAGCAGTGTCGGTTTATTTAACAGGCAAAATATAAGGCACTGGTATGATGAAAACCAACACCTAATTTTTGAGCAACAACAACGGCCGATTTGGTTTTAATGTAGCCTGTTTCTTATTGGGGACATCAATAAAATACCGCATTTTTGAAGGGGCTCTCGACGCGAATAGGTACTTGGCAATTTTAGAAGTAATACCAGAATTCCTGGAGAATGTTCCCCTCACCTATCTTAATGCCATTTACTTCCAACAAGACGGTGCCCCTGCTCACAATTCGAGGTGGATTGTGCCGTTTCTAGAAGAAACTTTCCAGGACCATTGGATTCGAACAAATGGACTCATTCGTTCAGGACTTCTTGAGTTTCACAAAAAAGTGGCACAGGACCGCGAAAACCGCAAGGTTTTATCTTCAACAACAACCGAGATACTTGACTTTCTCAACCAAAATGGGATGCACTGTAGATTTGAAAATTATTCTCTGTACACGATCAATATAATCAAGAAATTTTTGATTGATATTGAAAATAAAGAAATAATTTTTGAAATTTTGAAGTAAAAGCATTTGCTTAGGTTTACTCATACGACCCATTTATCTGCATTGTCGACCATTGTATATTTTCAAAATATAACATGTCTAATAACAAATGTACCTAATTTATTTACGAATGTAAAGGTTATCAATTGAGGTTAGAAACTCTAAATCTAGCTAGCTCCAAAAAATTATTATATTCCATACTAATAAGAATAATAGTAAGAAAATAAGTACTTGGCACGTTTCACTAATTATATCCAATTAATTTTCAATAATAGATTTTTAATTTTCGTTTACAATTCAAAGCTTATAACCTCAATTTACAATATACACGAATACATACCAGCTACATCCATTTTAACCGCCACCTCCCTCCACAACTTTTTATTTAGGTCTTTATTATATTTTTTGGACTTCTGGTCCTATAATAATCGATTTTCTTCAATTATTGTTATTAATTTTCCCGAATTCATCCTTAAATACACCTATGCATTCGCACGACTACCGATCAAAAAACAAACTATTTTGTTCGTATCAGAACATTCGTATGACTTTGTGCGAATACGTACGACCTAGCCGCAAGCACTGTAACCACATATACTTAAACGTGCGTATTTGTTTACGTCAGATGAATTGGTACGAATAAATTTTCATACGAATTCGCATCCAATGTAACCACCGCCTAAAAGCACTTCGGTGCGTGAGATACGTTTATAATATGTATCTTCAAATGACTTAAGATCGGTAAAATCGGTATCTTCTAATGATTCAATATTGTCGATTTTGGTTTGCACGTCCATAAAGGTGGGATGAATTGATTGGATTGCCTTAAAACGAGTATTTAATTCGGTTAATGTTTTTTCCTTAGCTTGAACTTGGTTTACAAAATCATTAAAACGAGTTAGTCGGGCCTTCAATGGACCGCGTTTTTCTTTTAGCTGTTTTAAATTTTCTTTAGGGGTTGTCTAAAAAGTTGATTTGAATATGAAGTCGATGCTAAAATGTAGCTAAGCTTGAATACTTTCATATCTGCCTCATTGTGAATAAAAGGGTACTTGGCGACTAAATATCTGGCTTAACATTAAAGAATTTCCAATATTTTAAAATACTGAATTTATAATCGATAATACATTTGATTTTCTGTATACATTTTGAGTTCAATTGAAGCAGACTGACGTGAATAAAAAATTATAAAAGGATATAAAGACTTACCGCAATTACCACGTTGCAGATTTGTTTGTAGTTGAAGTTTAGATTCTTTATTAATTAAAATGTTGAATTTGAATTGACGCACTTATTTTCACGTACTTCAGCATCCGGCTCGAAGGACCATGTTTACGGATGTATACCTCGCTTTACTTTCTCACACATGTCATCATAAAACACGACATTAAGAGCAAATATTTATTGTGATTCTTACAAAGTATTACTAATAACTGACTAAAAAACCTGAGCCCTTAACATAGAATCACGTCCCCTGCACGCGGATATTGCCCGAACGTACAATAACGGCTTGAGACGATAAAAAATCGTATAACGTGTACATAATAATAACTAAAATAATTACATATCTAAACAAGTTATAAGAATGAACTTAATTCAATTATTTGATCTTTGTGTTAATCAAATTATTTTTTACTCGATAAGATGTATTTACAAAAGAAAATGGTTTAACCATGGGCAGTTCAAGTTCATCAATTTTAGCTAATATCTTTATGGATAGTTTAGATCAAATTTATTGTTTGTTTCGTTATGTTGATGATAGTTTAGCATGTTTTGGCAGTTCAATAGATTTTATTGATGAGTTTTTGGTTGATATGAATAATTTACATAATATAAACTTTACATTAGAGAAAGAACAAAATACAGCCATTAATTCTCTAAATTTAAACATAAAAGTAAATAAGCACACAGAATAAGTTTGAGTTCTTCATATTTAGAAAACTTACACCTTAGAACATTATAATTCCAAACGATCCATATCTCCATGAAAGAGATATGTTAGCTGCATACAGCATCACTAGTACATAGAGCAATGTCTTTACCATTAAACTCAACAAATTTCAATAAAGGAATATCAATTATAAAACAAAGATGAACAAGCAAATGATTAAATATCCAATATAGTCGAAACAGACTACAAATTATCCATAAAACATTTACCCTGTTAACACAGAACTTGTTAAAAAATAAATACATATCAATTTCATATTTTGGAACAATAGTAAAAAAAGTGACTCAAATATTACAAAAGAACAAGAAATACACAGTAACTTTCAAAATTAATACCAATGCTGTTTATTTAATGCCAAAAATTCAACTAACGATGTTTTGAAGTGGGTTATTTATAAATTGAACTGCAGATTCTGTAATTCTGTTTATATTGGACAAACACTTAGGAACTTGGATTTTAGATACAAGGAACACATTAGGTATTACAAATATAAACACATAGACAAAGCAAATTATGCAAAACGTTTCATAGTAAATAATCACCTTAGGACTTCACAAAACATTTTCATAATAAAAAAGATAAATTTTGGAAGTATTCGAAATTTATGAACATGAATATAACATAACTTTAATAGACGAACAGGTTGATCTTATAGACCCACCTTTAACAGATATTTTAAATATAGAATTATAATTTACATCAGGTTTGCTATTTTACCTTAATGATTTGTTACCATAACTACTTGTTTGTTATTTTATTATGCATTTTCTCTTGGCAATGATACATGTTGTATTGAAACGTGTAGAGAAATAAATAATTTTATAAAATAAATTGTGGAATTATATTGTATTTAAAACATTAGTGCTATTAATTATGGAATTCCGTGAAGTAAGATTATAGAATATAAATAAATAATAACTTCTTTATAATTGAATTTCCTTCAGTACGTAATAAAAGTATAGAAGAGGTTCCACATATCTAGTCTGCCCAAAAGGTACACAGTGTTGTTAATTTGATCGAATTTGTAGTTTTAAAAAAGATTTGAAATAATGACGACTGTTAATACATGAATATTGTAGCAAGAATATGACAAAAAGATAATTCTAAAGCTCCCATAATTAAATATAAATAGTTAACTTATGTAATTAATGACAGCATTTCCTATTAATTTACTTAATTTTATGATGATATCATTTAACCCACATTTAGTTATAAATATTTACTTAACATGTGGGACTGATCATTCCACTCGATTCAAGACATATGTTTATCTAAAAATTTGTTTAAATTCCACTATATACAGTGTGCCCAAATTTAACCTGTGTGTATCGCTATTTCGAAAACAGTTTTAGCTGCAGGGTTGGTTAAATTAGAAAAAATTTAGAGAGCTTTGTTACAAATTCGCGTTAAGATTTATCTTTTGCGGTTTTTAAGATAGTGGGAAAAAAACAAAATGGTGCATTTTTAACTTTTACCGGCAGCTCGTCAATGAGTGATATTGTAGTTTTTTGATTAATTCATTATTAGGGCACTTTTCCAAGAAGAATTTAATAAAGGCAAAAATAATTTTCTAGCTTTTCGACATATTTACATGAACTTTTTGTTTTCTTACCAACGCCATATTGGATTTTTGAATTTTTAGAAAAAAATCGTTTTAAGAGGTTAATAATTTCTTTAAGATTCAAAATTATTGTTTTTTCGTAGTAAGTTCACGCTTGGCCGACATGTTGGAACAAAGGAATGCTTGGTGTCATTATTCCATAAACGCTGAGTTGTGTAGCGTCCCCAGGCACCCTATCTTTTCAAGTGTACTTTGAACTTATTCACAATAATGCAAATTCAAGAACAAAACAATCGCTAAGGAATGTATCTTGACTTTACTGACAATAATGCTACTCTTACTTAATTTAATTGCTTGCGTTACATTGACTTGCCTGGCAGTTAAAACGTTAGAATTTATTTACAACTATGATATTTAATTACTCGCAAACCTCAAATCTGATCAAAGAATTGGCCGTCTAGTGGTAGCTATGCTGTGTTATTTGAATGAGATAGGCTTGGATAAAGTTAAGTGTTGCATCATGTGGGACAGGTAAACAATGAAACTACTCAAATTAGAATTGACGAGCTTTGCGCAATAATGGTTTAATCCGCTAATTTACTAAGTTGGAAAAGAACCACCAAGAAAATTCAATTTATTCATAAATAAGTAATTGCACAAGTACATTGTAGCATCCCCCAGGTACCCTATCTTGAAAAGCATAATTTGAAGTTGTTTGCAATAATGCAAATTCAAGAACTAAGTGATTTATCTTGACTTGACTGACAATAATGTTACTATTACTCAAATTAATTGCCTGCCTTACTTTGACTTTCCTGTCAATAATTAAAACATTAGAATTTATTTACAAGTCTGATATTTAATTACTCGAAAACCTCAAATCTGATCAAACGAAGTGGCGCTCTAGTGGTAGGTTGTGCTATCTGAAGGCTGGATGAGTACGTGTTGCATCATGAGGGGCAGGTAAAAAAAAATGAAACTACTTAAATTAAAATCAACGAGTTTTACGCAGCGTTGGTTCAGCCCGTTAATATACTACTGTGTGAAAAACCACCAATAAAACCCATTTTATTCATAAATAAGTATGCACGAGTACATTAATAAATCAAATGACACAAAAAAAATACAAAGAAAGGGTTACATATATAACAAAATACCATTAAATCTGGTTAAAGTGCGTACAAAATTGTAACATTTGTAATGATCCTGACAAATCCTTAGAAAATTTTCCTTTCCTAGAAATAATTCATATCAATCCTTATTTCCAAATTGTTTCCTCAACTATGTTATCATTGTTAATAAATGATATCAGTCGTTATTCCGTTTCCCACTCTGGCCTTTTTCCTATATATATATATATATATATATATATATATACCAGATCCCAGCCATCAAGGTATTCAATTCAATTCATTCATTCGTTCACATTCTGATTTTCTTACCAGACCAAACATTTGTATTATACCTGACCTGATACCGTTTACCAGAGACGTTCGGCATTTCCTGTATTTAAACGCTTAAAACGGCTTCACCAAACAGTTCACAACCAGGCATTCACCCTTCCTCCCCAATTGAAATCATCCTGACTGATTTCTTTCATTTATTAAACCAGATTCATTACTCGATACCCACTTCCAATAAAACTCTACTCGACTAGACACAAATACCCAAAACCCATTCACCCCCCTTGTTCCACGCTCACCATCCGAGTTACCACTGCCCTGAGAAACCACCAGCCCCGAGACCCACTCAATCCACTTTCATACTTCACATTACCCTTATCGTAGACCCCTTGTTGCATCGATCCAACTTGGATGTTACTGCAGCGAGTTGGGGGTGTAAAGGTGTCACAGACACGCTTTAGTAGAATTGCCGGAGGTATTCATCCCGTATTTTCAACTAACTCGTACTTGGTTATTTGCCCTATCCATATTTGATGTCACCACAAGAGTGAAAAGTGGTTTAAGGAATTCATACTTTGAATTAATAATACTGGCTGTCCTTGTACCGGTTTTATAGTGCAAATTATAAATATAGACATAGCTATCTGTCTGGTGGTGTCAGCCCTGTACACATAGCCATATCTACACAGACCCATATATTGGCGCTTTGGGCCCCGAGTACATAATCTTACATCCAAACAATCCCAAGTTACGCTCTATCATCCTCAAAATCATAGTCACACCGCCCTAGTACGTTATTACATATCCACTCCCTTAAGTTACAATTTGTAAAGATAGAAAACCACATGGTCAGTGGTGATCCTAAATACTGAAAATACTAATTTACTGACCAAACTTACCTGAATTAACTTCTCACTTAGACGTATTACACCCCGATAACACTTAATTATTTTGAGCAGCTCCCGATACGAATAATTAATCCTTTTTTTAGATTTTTCACTGATAACGATATATATCAAATTCGTAATAACTATATTTTACAGTCTCACCCAGAGAGGGCGTAACTGAAGACGCTTAAATCGACCAGTGCATACCGGATAAAGAAGGGGCTCTATTGATACTCTAACTGTAACTAACTTTCCCCCGATTTAAAACCTAACTAACTTTACTTACGCAATCAACCCCCATTTTCCAAAAGTAATATAAAAACAAGAAACATTAATTTACGTTGGAACAGTTTCATATTAATTATTGCACGACATCTTAATTTTAAAAATATGCATTCGTCCGTCGCAAACCCTACATTTACGTCTCGTGCTTTCAACGTAAAACAAAGCTATCTTTTGATTGCGACCTGCACCGACCAAAAAAGATAAATCGAATCTTAGCAAAGTTCTCTAAAACTTTCATATTTCAACCAATCCTGTAGCTAAAGATAAGTAATACATGTAACAAAATTTTGAACACACTGTATTTCTACATTCAGGGTGTTTTTTATGACTACTATAGGATCTCGAAAACTAGAGCAGATAGAAAGACGGTTAAACGGGGAAAGATTTGCAGTTTAATGAGGCCAATTCAGTGCAGTTATTTTCATTTTAAGGAGAAAAGTGCAAAAAAAATTATGATTACGTTCTTTATAAGAAATCGATTTTTTGATGTAATATTTTGTTTGTTTTTCAGGTACGACATACACATACATTTTTTTAAATGGAAACAATAGTTGGCTATGACTGTTTAAGAGAGGGTTTTTTTCTGTCCTCTCTCATGATCATTATCATTTTGAAAAACTAAAGAGATACGGCCGTTTTTCCTGTTTATGTTCAAAGTTATTAGTATGGTAGACCATGGCAACCGTTGTTAATTGACAAGTGCAAATCGTAATTACTAATATGATGAACCATGGAATTCGATTCGCGGGTACAAATCGTATCATTACTCGTTGGATAATGTTTTATAAATCATTACATTGAATTTTTCAAAATAAAGGGAAAGCCCATATATCTCGAAAAAATAGAAACATATTTAGCCACAAAAAAGTGGCTATGGCACGAAAAAAAAAGACTATTCTGTGACTATCAAGTAAAGCATTACTTAAAGGTATTTGTACATGTGTTCAAATGAGTACCATTATAATTAAGTCACGAGTTTTTAGAACAGAATTTGTGGTTTTTCTTAAAGAACGCATGTTAATACTAGGAAAAGCTTCTCGAAGATCTTCCACTACTTCATATGACCTTTGATTAACCTTATCCTTTGCTGTTCCCCAGAAATAGAAATTCAAAACAGACAGATCGGGTGATCATTGTGGCCATGCAACTGATGTATTCCTTCACATTCAAAGTCGAGAAAATTTCGCACTCCTAATTGATTATGAGTCGATGCACCATCGTGTTGAAACCACTCCAGCATAGCGGGAATCTCCAAATTTACCTCATCTATCATATGTTCGAAATCGTTTTTTACAAAATGAACGTAACGCTCACTGGTTAAAGTTCTATCAAAAACGTATGAACCAAGCAGTGATGATCCGATAACCCCACACATTAAACCCAAATTTAACTTGCTGTCTTTTTGGCTCTACATGATGCGGATTGCCTTGTAACCAGAGATGCTCGTTGTGCCTATTGAACATCCCGCAATTAAATTGTCGATCGACTTCATAATTGTCTCTAAACCATGTACAAAACTGCATACACCAAAACATTGTCACCAGGGTGTAGGTTTGTGAAGTTAATAACTTATATGGGTGGAATTTATGCTTTTTTAACACTCGTGCAACAGTACGTTGTGAAATTCCCGCTTTCATACTAATTTCTCGTGTTGAAGTTAAAGTGAAGTGAATGGCGAATGGCGAATTGGTGCATGAAATGAAATGAAATGAATGGCAAAGAATTTGAAATTGCGAATTAATGAATGTAAGGCAGCTTAATATTCTGTATGTATCGGAGACCAAGCTGTGGAGATGGAGGATGGCAGTCTAGCACTATGGCCAGGGGTTGAGACTGAAATACATGACGCTAAAGGAGTTGGAGTGATCGTGAGTGAAAAAACGAAAAGATGTGTTAAGAAGTACGAATTCGTATCCCCCCGGGTAATGTGGGTTAGAATGAAGGTGAAATTTCGAAAAATGTTTCTCATTGCACCGGTGAATGGAGAAAGAGAGCAAGAGTCCAAGAACTTCTGGAATGATGTAGAAAACGTTTTGTACGTATGTAAGCCAAACGAAAGAGTTTTGTTGTTGGGAGATATGAATGGATGGGTGGATATGTAAAGATAATGTACTGAACGCTTCCTAGGACGCCTGGTGAACATTTGTCTGAAGGGAAACCAGTTTGTATCTAATACGTGATTTAAGCATAAAAATGTGCATATGTATACATGGCAAAGAGGTGAATCTAAAAGTATGATTGACTTGACAGTGTATGATGAACGACTTAGAAACCTGGTGAGAGATAAAAGGTAATGCCCGGATCGAAGTGCGTCGGACCACAGTTTGGTTGTGTCTAGGCCATAAGTGCGCCTAGAGAAGACAAACAAACGTAGTGCGAACGTCCAGAATTAGGGTAAATAATGGTGCGAGAATAAAGTATGCAGATGCAGTGAGTAAAGAGTTGAATTTGAATGAAGCAGTGTGGAACAAACAAATAATAGACAATAAGTTGAAAGTACATGGATAAGCTTGAAAGACTGTGTTGTCAATTGTGCGGTGCATATATGTGGTAGAGCGACTATAGGTAGACAGAAAAAATGTGCTTGGTGGAATGAATCGGTAATAATGGCAGTATGTAAGAAAAAAGAGGCGTACATGGCAATGATTGCTGCAAAAAAATGCATCTATGTACAGATTATGAAACAAAGAAGCAAAGGGGGCAGTGGGAATAAGTAAAGAGGAAGTGATGGCTGGTGAAGGAGAGAAAATGCAGAATGGATTTCAGGGAAACAAAAAACTCTTCTGGAAATGGGTTAAAAATGCAAAGCGTGACCCAAAACAGAACGCTGCAGGAGTGATTGTGAAGTGAGGAAATTTTGGCAAGAATATTTAGGAAATCTGTATAGTAGTAAGGAAAATAAGACTGAGCAGTTTAATAAGGAGAATGTAGAAGCAATAGTGAATAAAACTGAGGAGGATATTGCGTTAAATGAGATAAATAAAACTGTAGTAAAGTTGAAAAACGGTAAAGAAGCTGGCGTGGATGGAATCACTGGTGAAATGCTAAAATATGGAGGTGCAAAGCTTATGCGAAGATTGTGTGACTTATTCAACGCATGGTTTAAGTGTGAAGAAGTCCTAACTGATTGAAGGAGCGCCATCGTTGTACACTGTATAAGGGGAACAAGAGTGATTGATAGAATTATAGAGGATTAAGTTTGCTCAGTGTACCTGGTAAAGTATTTGGAAGAGTGATACTGTACGTAAAAGTACCCAAACTAAGATTTGGGATGTGATGGGTGGTTTCATGCTAGGGAGAGGATGTGTTAATCAGATGATTGGTCTCCAGCAGGTAAACGAAAAGTGTTTAAGTGTAAAGAAAGAAGCTCTCTGTGCGTTTGTAAATCTGGAGAAAGCATATGATCGAATGAATAGGGTGGGGATGTGGAAAATATTACATGAATATGGCGTAAGTAAAGGTCTAATGGTATGTGTATGGTAAGAAGAGGTGTGAGTGAATACTTTTGTATTGAGCAAGGAGTGCGACAAGGCTCTATGATGTCACCGTGCTTGTTCAATGTATATATGGCTAAATGTGTTTGGCAAGCGTGTAATGATACAAATGGTGTAATGGTTGGTGACGTAAACATACGAGTTCTGGTGTATGCCGATGACACAGCCTTATTAAGTGAGAATGCAGATGTGCTACAAACACCTCTGAGGAAGTTTTATATAGGCTGTGAGAGAATGGACCTAAAGGTAAACGTTAATAAAACAAAGATTTGTCTTATTAAGTCTTATTAAGTGAGAATGCAGATGTGCTACAAACACCTCTGAGGAAGTTTTATATAGGCTGTGAGAGAATGGACCTAAAGGTAAACGTTAATAAAACAAAGATTTGTCACTTCGAGAGTATGAGCAACAAAAGGTTAACAAAACAGATCCATGTTAGTGAAGTTGGAGGTAAGGCCGCACCTGGTAGGCCGCGTAAAACTTGGCTGAATGCAGTAAAGTGTATGATAAAAGAAAGGAATATACGGAGTTTGAAAAATAAAAGGGCGTGTCAGAGACAATGTATAGAATTTTGCGGAAGCTAGCGAGGTATGTAAGGATAGGAAAGCATGGAGAAAGACTGTAAATGAAAAATAAGCAAGAGGCAGTGATTGTTTTGTCTACCCCGCAAGGGAAAGGCGTGACTGGTACGTTATGTTATGAAGTTGATGCATTCTGCATAACAGATGCTAACGTGTTCACTTCGGCAGCATCATTAAGGTGTCCTGTTTCATTTTTAGGTTTACAGAAGGATCTATATCCACCCAAAGCAACATCTTTTAAATGTGCACTGAAGGTGTTCTAAATAGAGGTCAAAATTTGACAGTCAACCATATCACGCTTTTCCAGATTAAAAACATGTGTTGTAACAACTAAAAATCACTAACCAGACTGAAAAGCACTGTCAAACTAAACATAAAAGTAATATGAGCTGCATTTGTCAATTTAACAACAGCTTCCATGGCCTGCCATACTAATTAATAATTCTGAAAATAAACCTGAAAAACTGTCGCATCTCTTTAGTTTTTCAAAATAACTATGTCATTTTTTATATGGAAAGGCCAGAAAAAGCCCTTTCTTAAATTAAAGTCATGGCCAACTGTTATTTCCATTTAAAAAAAACGTGTGTATGTCGTAATTCAAAAACAAAATCTTACATAAAAAAATCGATTTAATTGCTTTATAAAGAACATAAGTATCTACAACCCTTTCCTTCGCACTTTTTTCTTAAAATGAAAATAACGTAATTATACGCATTTAAAGAAATTATAGTATCTAGTTAGCCATGGACTTTTTGAATAAAACAAAGGGTTCACTGAATTGTCCTCATAGAGCTGCAAATCCCTTCCCATTTAACCGTTTTTCTATCTGCTTTAGTTTCCGAGATCCCGATAATAGACATACACAAAAAAAAACTCACCCGGTATACGAGGGGTCAACATCCATAACAATTAAATTAACGCATTTAAAGAAATTATATTATCTAGTTAGCCATGGACTTTTTGAATAAAACAAAGGGTTCACTGAATTGTCTTCATAGAGCTGCAAATCCCTTCCCATTTAACCGTTTTTCTATCTGCTTTAGTTTCCGAGATCCCGATAATAGACATACACAAAAAAAAAACTCACCCGGTATACGAGGGGTCAACATCCATAACAATTAAATTTGTATATGTAGCAAAAATAGTAATGAATTTTGAAAATGTGCAAACTATCTGATTTCGTAATCATTTTTTATTTTAAATACAATACCGCAAGTGAGTAATCTAATCGTGAATTACACAAGTTTCCTGTCATAATTATCACAAAAAATTACCATTCTTTTCTTATTTAACTGTCGTCACTGATGTATGTTTAAAAGATTCTTTCTTTACTTTTTAGCTATCGAGATGGTAGTACTAATCATCACACTAGCATCTTATCATTATCAGAACCATACGATTCAAATGATGTTGGATACTATGATGCACTCGCAAAAAATATGGATGCAAATTTGGCGGAAGCAGACATGGAAAGTTTTCGAACTGAAGATATTCACGCTTTATTAACAAATTTACCAGCAATATGTACGGATCCGCTAAGTCAGGATGTAAGTAAAACATAATTTTTAGTATTTCACTAAATTTTTGTTAAATAGAATCGTCAGGGTGAAAGTTTTGCTAGTGTGTCTGGTTCAATGATGGCTAAATTTGATTTTGATAGTTCTATAAGTCCACATAGCAGTTCGCAGGGTGAAGATTCGGCTAATTCTACATCAATGTCGATTTGTAAATCGGAATTATTGTTTAGCCCGGTAAAGGAATTACCGATGCCGGGTGCTAATTTTAGTGTAGATTCGCTTGATTGCGAATTGATGAATGAACATGATATTATGTTGACATGTCAAGCTAATAAGGATAATTATACTATTGCATTTGAAGGATCATTAACCATGTACTCTGAAGACAGTGATTATCATGACACAGGTATGTTGTAATTACAACTATTTTTACTCTAATATTATGCACAACAACATTAAATTGTAATAATCTAAATTTCTATTTCTTATGTAAACAACATTCCATTTATCAAATAAGTTATTGTTATTTGTTATATTAGAAATTATGTGACCTTAGATATTTATTTTATAGATAAAAGTGGAGGAATCTCTGGAAGTGGTAGTATTCATTGGGCCAGCAATTTAAAAACACAAATTGACAATATTAAACTTTCTGATACATCAATGGTACAATCGGACTCAGGGGGATTTACAACGTGGAGTAAATTAAAGAAACGTACCAGTGATAATCAGTTAAAAAGGCATCCATCCGGTAATAATAATTCATCAGTTGATAGCAATAAATACAGTGGTGTTGATAATGTGTTAAAAAGTCAAAGTATGCCTAATTTGTACAAACAAAAATTAAAAGGACTTATTGGTAGTGGTTGTTTAAAAAATAACGCTTTGTTCAATAGTTCGGTAAGTTGCATAAAGTTTGCCTTTTTGTCTTTTTTTAAACTTACAACATTTAGATCGATTATTCAAGAAGACGGCCTGTTAAAGTTTTCGATATTCAACATCAAAGTACCAGTTTTAGTGGTGGAAGTTTAGTTTCTGATATGGCCACTTCTGCTGATTGTGGAAGCACCAGTAGCGAATCGAATAAACAGCCGAATTTAAATTTGGTTAAGCTTTTCATGAAACAAAAAAGCATGAGTGCAGAAGGTAAAATTTTCTTTGTTTAAATTATTACTAAGGAATAGTACTTTGACCTCTTATTGTTTATATATGATTCAGAATATGCCCATAATAAGTAATCACTTAGAACTTTAGTACTGTTTACACTTACATATTTCGTTTAAACATATTTAAGCATAGAGTAAATAATTTTTATACTATATAATTATGTAAACACTCACACCAAGTTTGTAAATTAATGATAATATTAATTAATATTAATAAACAAACAATAATAAGCATATCTTGTATGGTACATCTGGTTTCTGGTTAGTTTATAAAAATGTTGAGGTGTGTGATGATAGCCGAGTGTATAAGTAGCCAGTTTGCTGCGTTGAAATTCAATTTTGCGCCCGAATAGGAAATAAGTTAAAATTCTGTAAACACGGCTAACTTTTGGATAAATAATTCTTTTCATATTGTGTAATTAGACGCCATTTTGCGCTGTTAAAATAAAATTTTCCGCCCTTATCGAAAAGTTTAAACACTTTTCGCTTAGATGTGTGAACACATCCGGGTTTTTTATATAATGTAACTTAAACTAGCGTACAGTTAAGCGCTGTTTATGTACCATTTTGCGCCGTTAAAGTTCAATATTGTGCACCAATCATTATTTTCTTATTCAGTAGCGCCCGTTAAAATAAAATGTTGTCCCCTTATCGAAAAGTTTAGAAACATTGTTTCGCTTAGGTGTGGGAAGATAGCCGCGTTATTTTTTAATAAGGTTGGGTCTTTTTCGAATAATCTTAAATAAACTTGAGTATAATTATGCGCCATTTTACCCCATTGTACCCCAATAAGTTGTCGCAAACTTTTGGATAAATCATTCTGTTCTTATTCAATAATTAGGCGCCATTTTGCGCCGTTAAAATCAAATTTTGCGCCCTTATAGGGAAGTTTAAAAACGTCGTTTTCGCTTGGGTGTGTGTAGATAGCCAGGTCTTTTTTGAATTATGTGGATTAAACTTATGTATAATTAGGCGCTGATTATGCGTCGTTTTGCGGAGTTGAAATTAAATTTTGCGCCTCAATAGAAAATAATGGCTTTTGGATAAACCACTTTTTCTTATGCAGAAATTAAGCGCCAATTAGATGCCATTTTGCGCCACTAAAAAATTTTGCATCCTTAATAGGAAAGAAGTTATTGCAAAATTACATTGACAAGGCTAACTGCTGCATAAATCAATTTTTTCCTTATGCAGTAATTAGGCGCCAATTATACGAGACTTTTCGCTGCTAAAATTTGCGCTTTCACTGGAAATGAGATTCCAAATATTCTATCGACAAAACTTAAACTTTAATTAACAGTTCATTGAGCGATAATTAAGTAACCATTATGTGCTGTTTTTTTGTCTTTAAAATAAATTTTTACGCCCTTCTAGAAAAGAAGTTATTGTAAGATTACATCGATACGGCTTCACAGTCTAATTATCGCCCAAGAAAAATTAATTTATTCATAAGGAGTTGAAGTTAACCTTATCCATGTTATTTTTGCAATAACTTCTAATGGGGGCGCAAAATTGTAATTTAAGTTGCGCAAAACGACGCATAATTGGTGCCTAATTATTGCATAAGAAAAAAAATGGTTTATATAGAAGCTCACGGCTGTGTCAAAGTAATTTTACAATAAGTTTTTTCCTGTAAGGGCGCAATAATTTTATTTTAACCGCGCAAAGTGGCGCATAATTGATGCCTAATTACTACATAAGATACATTTTATTTATATAGAAGTTTACGAATGTGAAGTTAGCCGCGTCCATGTAATTTTTCCAATAATTTATTTCTTACGGGAGAATAAAAAAATTTATTTTAGCGACATAATACAGCACATAATTAGCGCCTAATTACTCCATAAGAAAAATTTATTTAGGCAGAAGTTTAAGCTTGTAAACGTACAATAACTTCTTTTTTGTAAGGGCGCAAAATTTCGTTTTAACGACACATATTGGCGCATAATTGCCTCCTAATCACCGCATAAAACGATTAATTTAAGCAGATCACGGCTGTGGAGTTAGCCTCGTCAGTGTAACGTTACAATACCTTCGTTGCTATGGGTGCAAATTTTATATTAACGGCGCACAATTACTGAATAAGAAAGGAATTATTTATCTAGGTTCTTTGTGAATTTATAATAAATCTTTCATATCTTACGTTACGTTTCTGGTTAGTCTATTCGGAATGGGTATATGGTGCTGATTATACGTCATTTTGCGCCGTTGAGGCTATGAAGTTAACCTTACCGATGTATTTTTTGCACAATAACTTATTTCCTATGGAGGCATAAACTTTTATTTTAGCGGCGCAAAACGGCACAGTTAGGGCCTAATTGCTCCTTAAGAAAAAACAGTTTTAATCAGCTTACGGTTATGAAGTTCACCGCATCGTTGTAATCTTTACAATAAATTATTTCTTACGGGGTCGCAAATTTTCTTTTAGCAGTGCAATATGGCACATAACTGGCGCCTACTTATTGCATAAGAAAAAATTGATAATGCGATTTCAGCCTGGTACGTTAGCCACGTCAATGAAATTTGCAATAACTTATCTGCTATGGAAAACTTTATTTTAACGAAGCACAACGGCACATAATTACTTCGTAAGAAAAATTGATTTATGCGTAAGTTCACACCTATGAACTAAGTCGTGCCATTGTAATTTACAATAACCTCTTTCGAACAAGGACACACAATTTAATTTGAACGGCGCAAAATGGCACATATTTGGCGCCTAATTATGCATAAGGCAATATTGATTTATGCAGAAGTTGACGTCTGTGAACTTAACCGTGTCAATGTAATTCTACAACTTCTAATGCGCAAAAATTTATTTATAGACGCGAAACAGCACATAATGGGTGGGTAAGGTTATGAAGGTAGCCTTGTCGATGTAATTATTGCGTGTGGAGGTGCAAAATTTAATTTTACCGGCGCAAAACGGCATGTAATTGTTCCCTAATTAGACGCATAAGTTCACGCCTGTGAAGTTAGCCGCGTCGATGCAATTTTTGCAATAACTTATTTTCTATGAGGACGCAATATTTTATTTTAGCAGCGCGCATTGACGCCTAATTACTGAATAAGGAAAGAATAATTTATTCAAAATTTGTGGCTGCGTAAAGTTAGCAGTGTTTATGGAATTTTGTTACAACTTATTTCCTATTGCCGTGCAAAATTTAACTTCAACGGAGCAAAATGGGGGATAATCGGCGCCTAATTATAATTACATAAGTTTAAATCACATTATTCAAAAGAGACCGGGCTATCTTCACACATCTAAAATGTTCCGGGCTTAGGGGATCTCACCACTATGTGTTCTTCCTTGATCCGTTCAATGCTACTGCCATTATTAATTCACAAACACTATATAGATTTACGAAGAGGAGTTTCCAACTTTCCAAGTCAAAGCAGAGCAATTATTTCCTTATTTTGATTTAATGCCAACTTTAGTCTTTTATCTGTTTTTCAGTTTGCGCTTTACCAACGACGCAGAGCCTTTTACTTCAGAGTTGTGAAAACACTATTTAAATTCGCTGCACAGTGCTTGTAATTTACAGCACTGCCCCATTCATGATTTACGAACTGCCATTATTTGTACTGGTTAGCCATTTAGCTTGAGTATTTCATGTATAGGTAAAGTAATTTTCAGATTTCTAGAGTTACACATGGTTTTGATGATGTAACTATTGGTAACTCTATATTATGCTATTCTACACATTTCAAATCATCTCTACCAGATGACCACCGACCAGTATCTCAGCAAACTTCTTAACTTATCCCTGTAATCTCTAGAGAAATGACATTTTTTTATTCTTGAAAAGTACCTATGTGGTCTATTTTTATATACGCTTTCCTGTAAGTACCCTGATAAAAAGAAGACTTACTGATGTATTTAACTTATTTATTTACTTAATTTAACGCACTTATGTATTTATTATGCATCATTTTGACAATATATATTTTACGCAGGTAGTACTTGAAGTGGGCGCTAGATGGCGACACTAGCATTCAACTGCTTAATTCAACTTTATTATTAATAGTAAAATCACCGTGAATAACTCATTATGTTTCTAAATAATGAGCGCCTAATTACAGCATAAGAAGAAAATTGATTTATGGGAGGTCATGACTGTGAAGTTAGCCGTGTCAATGTAATTTTACAATAACTTCTTTTTAAGGGCGCAGAATTGTATTTTTGAATGGTACAAAACGGCGCATAATTGGCGCCTAATTACTTCATAAGAAAAATTAATTTACGCAGAAGTTCACGGCTCTGAAGTAAGCAGTGTCAGTCTAATTTTGCAATAAATTCTTTCCTATAAGGGCGCAAAATTTAATTTTAACAGTGGAAAATCATTGTCACCTAATTACTGTATAAGAAGAAAAGTTCAAAAGTTCACGGCTCAGTGAAATTATACATGTTGATGAAGTTTTTGCTACAACTCAATTTCCTATTGGAGAGAAAAACTTAATTTCAACGGTGCAAAATGGCGCACATCAGCACAAGTTCAATTTGCATTCAAATAAGCCCGGGTATCTTCATACACCTAAGTGAAACAACGTTTTTAAAAAATGATTTATTCTGTACAAACACAAACGGATAAACAAGACAAAATGGATTTAAAAATAACAATATTATTCATAGGTGCTCCCTTTTGTGTCATAGATTTTCTGTACTGTTTACATATTTCATTACAGGCTCTGCGAGTTTTCCTCTTATCAAGATTTACGGTAGAGTTCATTACAGTATTCATTAATTCATTTATATTGCTCTACGTTTTTCACTCAGAATAAACATCTTCTTTAATTATACCCTGTATAAATAAAAATCGATAATAGTGAATCTTATTGGTGCATTTGCCCTATTCAATGTTTATTAAAGACGTAATTAAACATTCTCTGAACGGTCTATAATTGTGGCATAATTTAATCACATCTTTTTTTTTATAAGTGTGTGCAATCTGAACAGACTACCGTGCTAAAGCACTCAGGAACGCTTAGGAAGATCGATATTGGGATATTGCATTGTCAAGAGATGCCTATGAACGGCTACCTTGAAATTATTCCATGCGGATTCAGTTTTACCATAACATCCCATTTATTGGCATAAAGAGATCCACTTGAGTGTAAAGAGTTATTATATAAATTAAGTAAATTCATGTCATGCTTCGTACATAATGATAATAATTTAAAATTACAGTCAATTATTATTATTAAAGTAATAATTCGAGAATTAAAATTATGTACATAGAAGCAATAATTCAGAATCAACATGTACATAATAATAATTCAGAATTAATCTTGGGCAACAGTGTGGCCAGACTTACATAAAAACTCATATAGGTATCAATTGTCAGTTTTGGCTTATTTCGTAAATTTCGATAAATCAAACCTTTTTGTTATCTTTTGGAATATGTTTATGTAAGCTTTGGATCATTATTCATTTTCCCATCCATAAGGTTTTTACTGGCCAACTAGATGCTTCACCGTGTCCCATCCAGTTTTCAGGAAAACATTCTACAAGGTGTTATCTAACTTGAACACAAATGAGCTGGAGCTCCATCGAGTTGTAACCAAATAGCTTTTTTTATATGTTCCGAAAGCTGTTGAATTATATGTAGTACCACTTCTGTGAAATTTAGATTCTCCTTACACAATCACCTTCATTTAGGTTTGGGTTTTCTACTACCGATAAGCTGATTTTCCTCATTTAGAGTTGTTCTGTTTCTGGCCTTTTTTTCGTACAATACACTTCCTAAAGGGACGTTTTATCAGGTGGTTTTTTATTTGGAAACTGTAATGTAATCCGGATTGCAGGAAAGCAATTTCCATCACTTTCACTATACAATATATAGAGGTTGATTCTTGTAAAGAATACTTCATATTGCAACAAATTAAATTACGATGATAATTAACAATATATTAAGTACCTGCAAGACAATATTACAAATGTAGTATAACAAATGCAACAAAAATCAACAATGTTCACAGCCACCTACTTTGATTAAAGCCATTATATAAATTTTGGTATAATTTATGTTATAATAAACGGAATTTAGGAAATTTAGAAAAATTACACTAGGACAGTATGCATGATTTGCTGAAATAACTCACTTGCAGTTAATTTTATGGTACACAAACCTTATATCATTTTGATAGAGAATTTAAACCTGAATCGAGTTCTGACAAATATGCTTGTTTGAAAATATGATAATTCCCCTTAAAATATGGAACAGCCTGTGTGGTAATTGAGTTTTCTATTATTCTTTACTAAAGGATGTAACATATTCATACCAAAAATTTATCAGTTTGTGAAAACCTCAGCATTTAGGTGAACGCTACTTTTTTTTTTAATTCCGTTTTTTGTACCCCAAATCCTTATTAATAAGACAATAAACTTAATATCAATGTAAAGCAGATTTGTAGAGGAGTCCAAAAATGTAATAATATACAGGGTGTGCCATTTAAAAAATCTTACACTTTGTTGCCACATTTAGACCACCCTGTATATTTTAAAGTAATATCTTAAGGTAACCCAGTATGTCTCATTAATGATTTGCTAAGTCATTTTTGTGACAAATTTGACATAACGCCAACACAGAAGAACGGAGTACTAAATGGACACCCTGTATAGTAGTAATAACATTTTTTGATTAGCTGATACCTAGTTTTAAATTATTGTTATGCCAAGGTATAATAAAAACGTTTTATTATCATTTTGGGTAATAATAAAAATAATGTATGAATATAGTTATGATGCAGCATTTTACATACCCCCAAACTATGAATTATCATTTTTTTTTATTAAAATTATAATTTATTATTTATATTTGGACATTAACAATTATTACTAAAGTTTCTTATTTATTTAGGTCAGCTGCCATTGCTATTGCTATTTTACATGTAGACATAAATTTAATTCGTTAATCTCATTAGCAGATATAATAACCATGTTTATTACCATATATTTCTACTTTTGTTCTAAATGAGATTTTAATATTTAAAAAGATTCTGATTGGTTAGTAAAATAGTGTACCATACCTTACTGTAGGCTGTATATTAATTTTTTATTATTAGCGAAAATTGTTTGTATTTTTGGACTTCATAAATGAGCCAGTTATCAAGTTTCAGTAAAAATTACTGAACGTTGGCAAACACAGTTGTCTTGTCGGTGATGCAAATATTATAGCACTCTATAACGAAAACTAAAGATGTAGGTACAACAGTTATAATTACAGTTTTGTTTTGCGCTACTTTTTTTAAGAACATTTGATTAACAGGAAATGGTTCAAATAAAAATATGGAATTAACGATCAAAATATGTAATTGTTCTGCCGCTTCTAGCATGGCTGTTGTGAAAAGAGACGTAGCATGTGCTACATCAAATTAACAGAAATTTGTCATATAATGATATAGTAATTCATAACTCATGTAAAGTAATTCAGTAGCGTGACGAATGTATCTGGGTGATATTAATAATAATTAAACAACTTAAAGCAGGTATCACCATCTAATGACTATATCAAGTACTAGCTTTTATATGCGTTCTGAGGCATACATTTTAATCGATATTATATTATCATTATTAAATTATGTATTTTGGATTTGATAAATAAAAAATTGTAATTTAACACTATATACAACATACTTCATTTAGGTATGTCAACCGCAATGGATCAATCTTCAGTAAGCGATAATTGGCCAACTCAATCTGTAGCGAGTAATGACTCAATGGATGGAAAACATTCAAATTACCCAGAAGATGCATTAACAGATCAAAAAACAAATGAAAATAGTTTAAGAACTCATGATTTAATACTCGAAGAACGAGATGAGGACATTTCAAGAAGTGAATCAGTAGAGCAGTTATCGGAAAGTATATCAAAATTAGATTCAGTAGGAGATAGCTACAACAATGAACATGATCAATGTGTTAAATTTAATGTAAATAATAACAATAGTATTGAACAAAAAGATACAAGAAAAAGAAGATTGAAAGCACATAGCACACAAACGCGACGTAATAACAGTTTATGTGCAAGTATTTCTAGTGATTCTTCAAGTTTATCAAGTTTTACACCTGACCATACGGAAAATTTTAAAAACTCAGGGAAAACTACAGCTACTCAAATACCTGTCCATCTAATGAATAAAAGTATGCAGACTTCCTGTTACATCGATAAAAGCTTAAAGAGCGCACCGTACAAATTAAATTGCCATAATTCCAAAGAATTTGTAAAAGTTGTACAACCATCATTTTTAAACAAACTCAAAAAAGAAGGGGAATCAGAAAAACCTGTATACATTCTTTATCCCAATTACGTTTTGCCCGATTTGCAATTTTTAAATGAAAAACCGGAAGATGTAGCCAAGGTGTTTTTAATGCCCCAAAGAGGACCAAATAAAACAACAGCTAACTCACGTCCCTTCAGTTGTAACGACATTGAAGCTTTAAAGAAAAAAGGATTTGGTCATGTTCGTGACTGGGATTCGTTAAATTTCTTATTACCGAATGAATATCGACAATTACTAGCTGACGTACCTGAAATAGCTGAACAAACCAATTTAAAAGATGATTTGTTTATGAAACAGAGGCCTTCATTTTGTACTTCTCCTCCATTAAAACGTAGAAATCGGCCCACAAGCTGTGATTGTGCAATGCTACAACGTACTGGTAGTGCAGAAACTGCAACAACATTCTCATCCAGTTCAAGCACTGCAACACAACCGAGTTCTGGTTATCGAGGTTCTTCAACTATGCTTCTCACTGATTCACAAAATAGCCCAGCTATAATTACAAACTTTAATCCTCTATTCGTTTACCGCTATGACAGTGTCACTAGTTCTGAAGCTAGCCTAATGACCAGTGAACGTCAACGATCTGCTGGAAGTACTGCACCACCTCTTCCCAAACGCTCAATCAGTTTATCACACGATCATAAAAACAGAGAGATTGTGCCTCCAAGACCACCTCTACCTAAAGGAATTTTACGAAAAAGCCTAGAAACTGCAAAAATGTACAAGAATGAAAAGCCAAAAAGATACAGTATGTTTGAAACTTGTGATGTTAATCATACTAGGGATGTTACAAGCAAACGTTACTCTTTACCGGAACATTATTATATCCAAAGACATAAACGTTTAAGTGAGACTGAAGATGAAGGTGTTGATGCTGGAACATCGAGTAGTAGTTTAGATGAACAACCTGAAACAAATCTAAGAATACCAATTCCACCACATCCTAAAACAGATGTTTTACTTTCACATATAAGCTGTGATGAACTCTTACAATTGGAAGAGTATTTAAAAATGAGCGGTTTATCATCGTCTGATCCAGAAGATCTTGATGAAGAAGGAATTATTCAATTACGTTCTTGCGTTAGTAAATTCCTTAACCTTAAGATTAATCAAGAAGGCAATGAACACTTTGGTGGTAAGAAGACTGTGAGTTTTGCTGAAAAGGTGAATGTTTTACAAAAGAACAATCCAGAAATGAAACCACCCAATAATTCACCAAATGCTTCAGCCTTTTCAAATCAAAGACCATACCAGGTATGTATAGACTGTTACATAATGATAATGTGACAATTTTTTTGTAGCATAAAACTTTAGTGGATATACCTATTTGTGAAGAAGGAGAAATTAGTCCCGAAAATTATTCTAGTCCTCAACTGACCCCCACTCATAATCGGAAGCAAACTTACGATTTAAATCAAAAACGCCTGTTAGTAAGTGCAGTTACTGATGCTGTGGAAAAAGTAATTCAACACTTTTCACCCGCTACGGATCAGTCTGATTTAATAACACTGGGAGATTCAAATTTAAATCCTGCATGTGCGAAAATTGCATTAACTAATCTTTGCCCTGCAATTTATGCTGTATTAAGTGATGGTTTGAAACCGAATCTTGAAACATCTTTTGGTCCAATTTGTAATTCCGTTTGGCAGGTGGTTGAAGCATCTGCACAACAAGGACCGCTAACGAAGGCGTTGAATGATTTAGTTATGAGAATTAATAGCGAAGATGCTATTACTGAAGGGCTCGTTAAATTTAATGCATTCATGTTTGGTTTGTTAAATGTTCGATCGTTGGATGCGTGGACTAGCTATTTAAGAACAAGGGAAAGTGTGTTGAAAAAGCATTATAATCCAAACTCACTCCTGCTCCTTGCACATACTGGTGGTGCTGCTGTACGAGGTTTATTAGATACACTCACATGTGCATTAGAACCATTAGCTTTATTACCGTTCCATTTTGATTTACTATTTGAATACAGACAGCTTCATGAAAGTTTGAAAAGAATAGACTCATATGTTCCATCTAGTCCTACTAACTTAAAGGTAAAGTGGTGCATGCAATACTAAATGTTATACAGTATGTTTATTTACAGCCATCTTCTCCCAACACGTTAACGCCAAAGCAATGGAATCTTATGAAATTGGCAAATTCCATTCAAAGTAATTCTGCTCATTCCACTTCAGATACAGAAGATGTATCGATAGCTACCATTGTTCGGCAACGTTCACCCGAAAATACAACTCTTCCGGATCTTTTGAATAATTCAACAACTTCGCGAAGTCAATGTAAGGTGCGCCCAAGGTCTTGTGTTGAACCTGGAGTTTTGTCTAAACCAAATTTCCGATTGGGTGAAGATGTAACGAGCGTTGCTAAAAAACGGTGGTCGGGAATTTCTTTAACATCAAAATTGTATCAAGCTTATGATCGACTTGCACATGAAGATACTGAAGAGGAATATACAGATAGTTTAGAAACTTACAACAGTCGTAAAGTACAAAATGCAGATGAAAAGACGGATAGTAATTCAAGTGAAGACGCTTCACGGCTTAAAGATGATGGTCCAGAATCATTAGATTCCAACTGTATAGATGAAAAACCGTTAAATGGTAAAAGATTCCGAAAATTACAGGAAAAGTGGGAAAAATTAAGCGGAAGAGATTTATCATGCTCACCACCCCAATCACCCACACATACCAATAAATCAAAAATACCTAGACCTGTTACTTCTCCTGTAAGGCCACCATCTGGTATTCCTATTCCTGTAATGTCACCTACAAGTAAAAATAGTAAAATTGCTAAAAAAGTTATTACCCCACCAAATGGTAATAGAAAATCTATTGCTACTGTTAATAAAACAGCAATTGGAAATAACTTAAAGACGACATCTGCTAAGAAAACTATTCAAACAAGGTAAGTGAATCATTGTTCTAAAAAAGTTTGTATTGAGGCTCATATATATCAATAATCATAATTTAAAAAGTGATTTCAATACAAATAGAAACTGATGAAACACAATTTTTTCTAGGACAAGTAGGATGGATCAACAAGATGGAGCTTCAGATACCTTGAAACATACACCTCGACCTAGCAGCCTTCCATATAAACCTGCAAGTCTACAAAATAAAAACAGCAAACTTACCCCACCTCGTAGAGCTATTTCTAGTTCAGTAGGAAGGAAACCTGTTATCCAATCTCAGGGTTCCAGGTCAGTAATGTTACAAATTTATTAGTGTTAGGTAAAAGAAAACTCGATTAATTGCATTCAGGGAGAGTACATACTTTAAAACTGTGCGACTTCATTATTTTATATTCCATACTGAAATAAAAATAAAATTTTGATAATGAATCAAAGCAATGTATCCATGACTTTCCATATGATTTGCAACAGTTGACAATATTACAATTTAATTATTATTAATAGTTACTAATGCACCAAGTGCAAAAGGTGTGTGTTGCACGCCATGTGCTTGACAACACGCTGAATGCAATGAACACTTTTTGCACGAGTTGCGTACAATATTTTCTCTACGTTCATACAAAAAGAAATAAACGGTTTTACTAAGTGGCCTTAAGTGTAATTAAATAAAAAAATATTGTTTAAAAATGTAACATCAATATTTGTTTATGATGGATTATCATTGTTAGATTTGTTAGATAGCAAATTTGAAGATATGCCAGTACAGTGACTTCTAATCGGATGTCAAACATATTTCCAGACAACACGTCGATTGCAATGAGCACTTTTTGCACGAGTTGTGTGCGTTCATACAAAAAGAAAAAAAACAGTTTTACTAGGTAGTCATTAAGTGTAGATAAATAAAAAAATATTGTTTGATAATGTAACACTTAATATTTAATTATGATAATCCTCACATGACCCGTTGAGTGCAATGAGCACTTTTTGCACAAGTTGCATATGATATTGTTTCTACCTTCATACAAGAAAAAAAAACGGTTTTACTGGTTGGCCATAAGTGTAGGTAAATAAAAAGTTTTGTTTAATAATGTAACATTTCAAGTTTAATTATGATTGATTATCACTGTTAGCGCGATTTCCTAGATAGTAAATTTAAAGATGCTTAATTTGCCAGTACAATGACTTCTTATGGTGTATCAAAAAAATCTTTGGGCAACTCGTATAGTGCAACGAACACTTTTTGCACGAGTTACAGACGATATCTTTTCTACGTTCATACAACAAGAAAAAAACGGTTTTACTAGGTGGGCATAAGTGAAGGTAAATAATAAATATTGTTTAATAAATAACATTTAATATTTAATTATTGTTAGCGCGATTTGTTAGATAAGAGTGTGTACGAAACAATTTTCGTACAATAGATCATACCATATTGTTAACATTTTAAATGAAAACAAATTTGAGTGCTAGAAATTTAACTATAATGATTTATTAATTATACATTGGCTTAATTGCGTTCTATCGAAAAGATCCCACTTAAAAAAAGGAAATCAAAAACATAATAATCTAAAACCTAAACGTAGGTTTTACACTAAAAATGGTGCAAAAAGTATGTATAATTAGGCGCTGATTATGCTCCATTTGGAGCCATCGAAATTAAATTTTGCGCCCCAATAGGAAATAAGTTTTAGCAAAAATTCTATAAACACAGCTAACTTCACCGACTGGCACACTTTTGAATAAATCATTATTTTCTTATTCAGTAATTATTCACCAGTTAGGCGCTGTTTTGCGCCGTTAAAATAAAATGTTTTGCTCTTATCGGAAAGATAAAACTGTAAAATTACACGGACACGGCTTCTTTACAACCGTAAATTTGTGTATAAATCGATTTTTTCTTATGCAGTACTTAGGCGCCTATTAAGTGTTAAAGTGGATAAAGTTTGCACCTTTATAGTAATGGATTGTAAAATTACATTGACACGGCTAACTTTACAGCCGAAAACTTCCGCGTAAATCATTTTTGTCTTGTGCGCCGGTAAAATAAATTATTGCGGTCCTTTAAGAGATAAGCAAAAATTACTTCATAGCATAGCATAGGAATAAATGAATATTTTCTCGTGGCAGCCATTGTATGCGTTTTGCGCCGTTAATAATTACATTTTGTGCCCCTATAGGAAACAAGAAAGATTAAATTTTGTGATCCTATAGGAAACAAGTTATTGTACGACGCGGCTAAATTCACAGCTGTGAACTTCTGCATAAACGATTTTTTTCTTTCACAGTAATTAGGTGCCGATTATACGACATTTGGCGCCGTTAAAATAAAACTTGTTTCCTATAGGGGTACCTCATTAGGACTATGAAGTTAGCCTTGTCGATGTAATTTTTGAACTAACTTATTTCCTACAAGACCACAAACGTTTATTTTAGCAGCACAAATCGGCCCACATTGGCGCCTAATTACTGAATAAGAGAAAACGATTTATTACGAAGTTCACGGCTGTGAAGTTAGCCGTCTTGATGTAATTTTCACAATTACTTATTTCCTATAGGGCGCAAAATTTAGCCTTAACGGCACAAAACTGCGCACAATGGGTGGCACAAGAAAAGATAATTTGTATACAAGAACACGAAGTTAGTCTTGTCGTTACAACTTTTTGAATAACTTATTTTCTGTGGAGGTGCAAAATTTTATTTTAGCGGCTCAAAGCGATGCATAATTGGCAACAAATTGCTGCATAAGACAAAAATTATTTATGCACAAATATTTTTTCCTATAAGGGCACAAAATTTTATTTGAAGGAATAATTTAGTTCCTGTGGGGGTGCAAAATTTGATTTTAGTGGTGCAAAACGGCGCACACTGGCTGGCACAAGAAAAGATTAATTTACATATAAGTATATGAAAATGTAACTTTCACAAAATTTGATTTTAGCAACGCCAAACGCCTAATTACGAATAAGAAAAAATGATTTATTCTAAAGTTCACGGCTGTGAGGCTAGCCGCGTTTGTAATTTTTGCGATAACTTGTTCCCTATAGGCAAAATTTTGCTTTAACTACGTAAAACGGCGCAGAACGGGTGGCGCAAGAAAAGATTAATTCGTATATAAGAATATGAAGTTAGTCTTGTGGTTGTAACTTTTGGAATAACTTATTTCCTGTGCAAAATTTTATTTTACCGGCATAATTGTCGCCTAATTACTGCATAAGTAAAAATTGATTTATGCTCAAGTTTACGACTGTGAAGTTAGCAATGTCAGTGTAATTTTACAATAATTTTTTTCTCATAAGTGCACAAAATTTTATTTGAAGGAACAACTTATTTCATGTGGAAGCGCAAAATTTTGTTTTAATGATACAAAACGGCGGATATTGGCGCCTAATTACTGCATAAGAAAAAAATCATTGATGCAGAAGTTGACGAATGTGAAGTTAGCCGTGTTAATGTAATTTTACAATAACTTCTTTTCTATAAGTGCGCAAAACCTTATTTTAAAGGCATAAAACGTGAAACTATCCAAACTAAGATCTTGGATGTGCTGGCTGGCTTCATGCCAGGGAGAGCATGTGTTGATCAGATGGTTGCTCTCCAGCAGGTGATCGAAAACCGAAGCATATAATCGAGTGAATAGGGAGAAGCTGTGGGAAATATTAAATGAATATGGCGCAAGTAAAGATTTAATAAACGGAATAAGGGCAGTGTATAACGGTAGCCGGGTATGCGTTAGGGTGAGAGGAGGTGTGAGTGAACTGAATACTTTAATATTGAACAAGGAGTGCGACAAGGCTGTGTGATGTCACCGTGGTTGTTCAATGTATGCATGGATAAATGGTGGCGTAAATGTACGAGTTCTGGTGTATGCAGATGACACAGTCTTATTAAGTGAGAGTGTGGATGAGCTGCAAACCGCTCTGAGGATGTTTGGTATAGTCTATCAGAGCATGGATCTAAAAGTAAACGTAAACGTGAACAAATCAAAGACTGTGGTGTTCAATAGCGAGTTGGTGTATCTGGGTAAAATGTTCACTGCAGATGGTACAATGGATGGCGAGATTGTGATTGGAAGTATATGGACGATAATGAAAAACAAAAGCATGAGCGTAGCTGCGAAACGAGAAATCTATAATCACGTGGTTGTCCCGTCAGTACTGTATGGAAGTGTGACATGGGTATGTCAAAAAAAGCACGAAAGTAAAATAAATTCGGTGAGCATGAGATTCCTGAGAAGCCCGTGCGTAAAGCGAGAAGGGATAAGATGCAGAACGAGTGTGGCGAAGAAAAGACGATAATAGATAGGTATGAAAGTAGTACACTACGTTAGTTTGGTCACATCGAAATAATGAACAACGAAAGATTAACAAAGTAAATTTATGTGGGTGAAGTTAGATGTAAGGCTGGGCCTGGTAGGCTGCGTAAAAATTGGCTGAATGTAGTAGAATGCATAATAAAAGAAAGAAAGGTAAGGAGTTTCAAAAATAAAAGGGCATGTCAGAGACAATGTATGAATCTTGCGGAAGCTAGAGAGGTATGCAGGGATAGGAAAGCATGGAGAAACATTTCAAAATAAACAAGGCAGGGATTGTTTTGCCTACCGCGCAAGGGAATGGCGTGAATGAATATTATGTTAAAACAGCATATAATGGGTGCCTAAATATTGTGTAAAAAAAGATTATTTTATTCATAAGGTTATGAAGTTAGCCTTGTCGATGTAGTAATCTTTGGAATAACTTATTTAGTTTTACTTAGCGCCTAATTATTGCATAAGAAAAAATGTTTTCTATAAGGGGACAAAGAGCACTTAATGGGTGCCTAATTATTGTGTGAGAAAAGATTAATTTATTCATAAGGTTATGAAGTTAGTCTTGTTGATGTAATTTTTGGAATAACTTATTTCCTATGAAGGCGCAAATTTTTATTTTAGTGGCGCACTGCATAAAACATTGATTTATGCATAAGTTCATGGCCATGAAGTTAGTCATGTCAGTGTTATCTGACAATAACTTCTTTCCTATAAGGGCGCAAAATGTTATATTAACGGCGTAAAATGGTGCTTAATTGGAGCCTAATTAATGAATAAGAAAATAATGATTTATCCAGAAGCTTGCGGTTCATTGAAGTCGGTTCATTGAAGTTAGCCGTGTAGAATTTTTCCTATAACTTATTGTGACAAAGTTTAATTTTTTTATTTTTTAAAAATAAAAGGTTTTTAATAGATATTGATTACAAAAATATTTTAATTTTTATTTAAGTCTTAATTCCCTATGTATTAATAACTTTGTACCTTTAATTAAAAAATTAATTTTTGAAAATTTTATAATTTTGTTGGTAATTAAATTTTTTAAATTATCCTTTTCTGACAATAGGTTTTAATATAAAATTCATTTTTTGGGGGTCTAATTTGGATTAACCATAAATAAATGCCCCTTGATTAATTTTCATATACCTACCAGGTAAAAATATTTTTAAATCCTAATAATTTCAATCTAATTTAATTAAATATTTTAGTGGATTTAGACATTTTTTTAATATGTTGTAAACTTTTTATCTTTATAGGTTTAATTGTATATGATATGGGAAGTATTTGATAATATTAAGGACCATTTTCCTTTAATCCTTAAATAGATTACTTTATTAATTAAAGAAATTAAATAAACATGATTTTGGTTGTCAAAAAACATATTTTGTAAATTTCTGTATAATTTATATTTTATTTTACATTTGTACCCTTTAATGAAAAAAAATAAAACATAAATTGATTTTATTAAATTTTGTGTTATTTTTTTCATAAATACAAAACCGTAAGATTTCTAATTTAACCTTTAAAACAACCTTAATTGAATTAACCTAAACTGTGGACCTTTTTATTTTCCAAATACCTAACTTTCCGTTTTTTTATTATTGCTATATTTAATTCTAAAGTACAACAATATTTTTAAATTAGGAATTAAAAATTTGTTGTAAAATTCATTTTTTTTAATAATTTATGCCCTTTTTTAGTTTGTAAATTCATAGTAAATTGAACATTTTTATATGTAAGAAAAAAGTTGACTCTAATAAGGTAAAAAGTTTAACTCTATTTTTAAGGCAATTAAGCCAATGTCAATTTGTTGTAAAAAACTTTTTTGTATTTTTTTGAAAATTTTATTTTTATTTTTTGATCTTGAAACTTGTAACAAAACCTTCATTAGATACCTATTCAAATTTTTTTATTGCCCCATTTCAAAAAAATTTTACATTATTTTTTATTTTACTTTGAATAATCCAATTATATTTATTATTTTATAACCAATTTAATTCAATACCTGACTTTACCTTTAAGATTTATTATATTAATATGACTATAAATATGAAATATCTGATGTGAAACAACACGACCTTCCAACCTACAAAGTGGAAATTAAAAAAAAAGGTGTAGGTAATTTCAATAATAATTCTTTTAGGATAATTATGCATCCTCTTTTTTAGAATGTTCATTACGAAAGTAGGTAACATTGTGAAAACAAAAACAATAATCTATATGTCAAGATAGATGTTTAAGACTTCTTAGATAGAGGTTAACAAGTTGACTGCTATGTCGGTTGTGTACGACCGCCAATTAAAAAGCCCAGTGTGCCATGGTGGTCGATCGACTGCTGCGATATGATATTGAATGTCTAGTTTTATTCTGCCGGCAGTCGTTGAGAGCGTCGCTCACACAACAACAAACGACCGCTGTAGCATATAGGCATAGCATATCACTAATTTTCACTTGCACAAGATTGGGTGGGTCAAAACAAAATAAAACTTACATTTCTATTTTTATTATTTACGAAACCAAATAGGCAATTATTTCGCATAAATAATATGTAAAACTAGTAAATAAAAGCAACTAAAACGTTTGAAAGTCATTTTGAATGACTAAAACACTAAACAAAAATGGGGCTGGCCTTCATAAGTCAGATAGGTAACAACTTTTTACTCGATTCTTTATGATTTCTCTTTTCATTTTTTTTAATAATAACCTTTGCAGTATTTCATTACTTTATGAAAATGGCTTTCCTTTTTGAGAAAAGTGTGAACTTGTACCGATCTTCTGGGTGTCTGTACCTTTTGTTGTTCAGGTTCATCTTCATAAGTTAGAAGCGATTTTATTACTTGCTGTCGGAATTGTCTACGCAGTTTGGAAGATGGAAGTAATAGAGGCAATACAGAAGGTAAAAAGGTAAAGCGGAAGGAGAAAACGTGATACAAGGTGAGGAGTTGATATATGGAGGAGAAATGGTAGCAAAAAGGATGACTGTCCGGTGCACGAGAAGGGGACAAAAACAAGTGACAAATTACAGAGGAATCACTTTACTAAATACGGCATATAAAATATACACGACAGTACTGGAAATCGGTTGAAGGTGGAAACAGAAGAAAAGAAACTGCCACCAGACGGACAGGCAGGATTTAGGAAAGGAAGAAGTACGATAGACAACATATACATTCTGAAACATATGGCAAATAAGGAATTAGAAAAGAAAGGGGGGAAATGGTAGCGGTGTTTGTGGACCTAGTAGCCGCATTTGACAGGGTGAACAGGCAAAATTTGAGGGAATACTTGAGGAAAAAGATGATGAACGAAAGATTAATAGGAAGGATGGAAGAAATATATGAAGAAACGAGGAATAGGGTGATGGTAAATGGGGAATTGAGTAAAGGATTTATACAAGAAAGGGATGGAGGCAAGAATGTCCACTGAGCCCAAGCCTGTTCACGTTATACACAGCAGATCTAGAGGAGACATTAAAGGGGCAACAAAAAGGAGAAGTGGTAGTGGGAACAGGAAAGTGTGGTCGCTCGCATACGCAGATGACATAGTGTTAAAAGCGAAGGAAGAAAAAGAAATGAAGGAGATGTTAAAACTATTACATTAGTGGGGACAGATCCAGTACCTTCATTTGTCTTTTGCCAGCGTAAATTCTTATATTCAGGTATATCCACGATTACTAGCTTAAAAGTTTCACTGCATATTTGTGATTTTTTGGGGAATGTAATGCTTTGAAAAGGAATAACGAGACTCATCGTTGCAAAATGTATGACCTGGAGTATAAACTGCTTGATAGTTGTCGACAAGTTTGTCTAATAACAGTTTTATTTTGTGTGAAATCACTTTCCGGACACTTGAATTATCTGAGAAGTTCCACATTCTCAGAAGCAACTGGAACCTGTTCCACAACATTATTTTCGGCATAGTCGAGTTTTTGTAAATTTATCTGTGTTCCTGTATTTATCAATTGACGGTAACCTTAAGACACCCATATAGACCAATAAATCTCAGTATTTCTTGTTGGTTGGAACCCAATGGTACGGAAGCCCGGTAGGGCAATCGTATTTCCTCCCACCACACTTACTACCTCACAACACGGAATACCTAGTTAACGCGTCACAACTAAGAAATTCCGAGTTACTGCGTCACAACTCGGATTTATCAGAGTTAATACGTCATAACTCGGATTTTTCCGAGGTACACAATTTTGATTGTCATACCTAGTTTAGGTTAAATTAGTTTTGTTTTATTTTTAACCAATGGATGCTTTAATTATAAAATATTTTGAACAAGGATACAGTAACAAAGAAATTATATCATTTCTTTTGCTGAGTGATGGGATACAATTAAGTTTAAGACATCTTAAAACCATCTAGCAAGATTGGGTTTGAAACGCCGACGTGTAAGAGAACCTGCAACAGAAGATATAATTCGCGCTATTCTTGCAGAAATTGGCACAAGTGGTAGATGTCTAGGATATAAAACTTTATGGAGACGACTTCAAAGTACGTACAAATTAAAAGTTAAACGGGAAACTGTTTTAAATATACTTCGAGCAGCAGATCCCGATGGTGTTACTGCAAGACGAAATATTTATTGAATTAAATCTTTATTTATTTTTTTAATTTAGTCAAAAGATCAAAAAGGCTGTTTTACATGAGATACTTAAGATTATCAAAATATATTTTATTATTTAGTTAATATAGATACATCCTACATTCCTTCTAGTGTATTAACTAACTTGTAAGATACCATTTAATACTAAATATATTAGTGATTGTTTGAAAATATTTATCAAGGTTGTTGTTCGGTAATTAAATCTTCCCATCCGAATATTCCATCCTTTTGCATGACTAATAGGTCTTTAGATCAGTAACAATTCATTTTCTGGTGGTGGTCATGAATTTGGTATTAACCATACATATCCAAACTGCTCTCCTTGCATGCTAACTTTTCTATCATACCTACCATTGGAAGTAAAAATATTTTTATACAATCACATAATAACTTACTGCAAGTCTAATTTAAGTGAAATAGGCTTGTTAGTGGATTTTATTAGCACATCTTATTTTATTATATCGTATGAACTAAAGCTTTCCTTATACATTTATAGGTTCATGCAATTAGTATAGCACGCATGCATGCATGGGCCAAGTATTCATGATAATACTTAAGGATCCAGCTTTTGCCTTCTAATCCTTCGCTTCATAGAGTTAGCTTTATTAATATAAAGTATTAATTAAATAATACGATGTATTTTGGTATGTACAAACAACTACTTATAGGTTTAATGTAAAGTTTCTGTATATAGTTGCAACTATATCGCTAATATTTTACATTTGTACCGCTATTAATGAAAAAAAAAGATAAAACATAAATTGCATTGTTATTAAATTCATTGTGTAATCCCATTGAGTTGTTTGCATAAAGTACTTTATACTGAACCAGATAAGATTAAATAACTAAGTATTAGCACTATATAAAAACAGTACCTTAATATGACATTGAACCATAGACACTAGAATGAGAGGCCTTGAAATATTATTTTCCAATATACCTACAGCGTTCTCACAGTATTTTGTTATGATAGTGCTGCTATATTTACATTCTAAAGTATCTAACAATATTTTTAAGATGTAGGTAATTAGAACCATATTTGTTGTAAAATTCATGTTGTTTATATACCTATATATTTATGCCCTTTTTATTAGTTTGTAAATTCTGTATATGTATATATTGAATGCTTTTGTGATTTTGTATATAAGTAAGAAAACCAAAGTTCGACTCGAAGTAATATACTGGTAAAATAGATTTATACTCTATATAATTTAAGGACAATTCATATGAACCAATGATACTGAATCTTGTTCGTAAAGAAACATATTTTTTTTTTGTATTTTTCTTGTATAAATTTTATTATTTATTTTATTGTTATCATTGATAACTTGTAGTGACGTGAAATTACTCATTCATTAGATACCTATTGCAAATTTGTGTTTTATTTTCTTCCCTATTATACACAGAGAAACTCTGGTTACATGATATTCTGTCTTATTGTTATTTCTTTGTAATCAATCACAACTGTATATTTGATTATTCTTATAAATCGTGTCGGAACCTTTTTATTCACAGATACCTGACTTTTATCCTGTTTAAGATTTATTATATTAATATGACTATAAATATGAAATATCTGATGTGAAACAACACACTACCTTCCAACCTACAAAGTGGAAATTAAAAAAAAAGGTGTAGGTAATTTCAATAATAATTCTTTTAGGATAATTATGCATCCTCTTTTTTAGAATGTTCATTACGAAAGTAGGTAACATTGTGAAAACAAAAACAATAATCTATATGTCAAGATAGATGTTTAAGACTTCTTAGATAGAGGTTAACAAGTTGACTGCTATGTCGGTTGTGTACGACCGCCAATTAAAAAGCCCAGTGTGCCATGGCGGTCGTATACAACTGCTGCGATATGATATTGAATGTCTAGTTTTATTCTGCCGGCAGTCGTTGAGAGCGTCGCTCACACAACAACAAACGACCGCTGTAGCATATAGGCATAGCATATCACTAATTTTCACTTGCACAAGATTGGGTGGGTCAAAACAAAATAAAACTTACATTTCTATTTTTATTATTTACGAAACCAAATAGGCAATTATTTCGCATAAATAATATGTAAAACTAGTAAATAAAAACAACTAAAAGGTTTGAAAGTCATTTTGAATGACTAAAACACTAAACAAAAATGGGGTTGGCCTTCATGAGTCGCAGTAGGTAACAACTTTTTTACTCGATTCTTTATGATTTCTCTTTTCATTTTTTTTTTAATAATAACCTTTGCAGTATTTCATTACTTTATGAAAATGGCTTTCCTTTTTTGAGAAAAGTGTGAACTTGTACCGATCTTCTGGGTGTCTGTATCTTTTGTTGTTCAGGTTCATCTTCATAAGTTAGAAGCGATTTTATTACTTGCTCTCGGAATTGTCTACGCAGTTTGGAAGATGGAAGTAATAGAGGCAATACAGAAGGTAAAAAAAGGTAAAGCGGCAGGAGAAAACGGGATACAAGGTGAGGAGTTGATATATGGAGGAGAAATGGTAGCAAAAAGGGGTCTAGGACAATTCGCCGTCGCCGGTTCGCCTTCGCCGTCGCCAATTCGCCGTCGGGACAGTTGGCCGTCGGTCAAATTCGCCGTAGGGACGATTCGCCGTACAAATCGTTGCTTTTTGATGTGCTATTATATTTCTCGTATGATAATGGACACCCTTACTTTAAATAGACTTTCTATGACATTCTTTATTTTAAATAAATGGTTTTTCCGCAATTTACCTCAAATAATCCTTTGATAATTAACGTAATCTTAATTTAACAATAATTACATCTCGATATTGCTATAAATACAAAAGCATAGAACAAAAACATTTAGTTGTACCGATTCTTTGAGTTAATCAGGTGGTTGAAAGTTGTCATAATGGATAATGAAATTTTGTCGAAAAGAGGAAGGGAGAAATTTGCCGATAACCGCATTTTAAGATTAGTTAGGAATTTCAATGGTACTAATATATTAGAATATCTGAGGGGCTTAGCACATAATTACAATATGTAGGTCAATTTATAGTTAATATGTACATATCCTATTTTACTTATTAAAATCGTTTTACATCTGTAGTATTTTTTTACGTTATGCATTAATTTTGTGTGTTGGCATACCTAAGACCAAATTAATTTTATAAATTCGTCTAAAACATCCCCCGACGGCGAATCGTCCCTACGGCGAATTTGACCGACGGCCAACTGTCCCGAAGGCAAACCGGCGACGGCGAATAGTCCCAAACCCAGCAAAAAGGATGACTGTCCGGTGCACGAGAAGGGGGACAAAAAACAAGTGACAAATTACAGAGGAATCACTTTACTAAATACGGCATATAAAATATACACGACAGTACTGGAAATCGGTTGAAGGTGGAAACAGAAGAAAAGAAACTGCCACCAGACGGACAGGCAGGATTTAGGAAAGGAAGAAGTACGATAGACAACATATACATTCTGAAACATATGGCAAATAAGGAATTAGAAAAGAAAGGGGGGAAATGGTAGCGGTGTTTGTGGACCTAGTAGCCGCATTTGACAGGGTGAACAGGCAAAATTTGAGGGAATACTTGAGGAAAAAGATGATGAACGAAAGATTAATAGGAAGGATGGAAGAAATATATGAAGAAACGAGGAATAGGGTGATGGTAAATGGGGAATTGAGTAAAGGATTTATACAAGAAAGGGATGGAGGCAAGAATGTCCACTGAGCCCAAGCCTGTTCACGTTATACACAGCAGATCTAGAGGAGACATTAAAGGGGCAACAAAAAGGAGAAGTGGTAGTGGGAACAGGAAAGTGTGGTCGCTCGCATACGCAGATGACATAGTGTTAAAAGCGAAGGAAGAAAAAGAAATGAAGGAGATGTTAAAAACTATTACATTAGTGGGGACAGATCCAGTACCTTCATTTGTCTTTTTGCCAGCGTAAATTCTTATATTCCAGGTATATCCACGATTACTAGCTTAAAAAGTTTCACTGCATATTTGTGATTTTTTTGGGGAATGTAATGCTTTGAAAAGGAATAACGAGACTCATCGTTGCAAAATGTATGACCTGGAGTATAAACTGCTTGATAGTTGTCGACAAGTTCGTCTAATAACGGTTTTATTTTGTGTGAAATCACTTTCCGGACACTTCGAATTATCTGAGAAGTTCCACATTCTCAGAAGCAACTGGAACCTGTTCCGCAACATTATTTTGGGCATAGTCGAGTTTTTGTAAATTTATCTGTGTTCCTGTATTTATCAATTGACGGTAACCTTAAGACACCCATATAGACCAATAAATCTCAGTATTTCTTGTTGGTTGGAACCCAATGGTGTAGCCTTGATTCCTTACTGATGTCGTCTGTGTCGCACAAAGTTGGAGCACAAATCGTTTGATATACCGTGCCTTTGGGTAATACCGCCCACCTAACTTATTGCTGTTGTCAAAAGAAAAAATGGGTTTAAACAGAAAATTTAAAACAACTTTCAAACTAATACTTTATTCTTTGATAACCTTGAAACAGAATTAAAAAAACTTTATTTAATACACGTATACTCATTAAAAACTACAAATGGGCGATATTTCACACCATAACTGAAATTCCGCCCATATGGTCTGAAATGTCGCCCAATTAGAGTTAAACTATGGCGAACAGTCTGGACACTGAAAGTCTTCTAAATCTTCAATCGTTAGACCGACACAATCCTCATGCACCCAGGTTTAATTATGAAAATATTTTGAACAAGGATACAGTAACAAAGAAATTATATCATTTCTTTGTAGTTGGGATACAATTAAGTTTAAGACATCTTAAAACCATCTAGCAAGATTGGGTTTGAAACGCCGACGTGTAAGAGAACCTGCAACAGAAGATATAATTCGCGCTATTCTTGCAGAAATTGGCACAAGTGGTAGATGTCTAGGATATAAAACTTTATGGAGACGACTTCAAAGTACGTACAAATTAAAAGTTAAACGGGAAACTGTTTTAAATATACTTCGAGCAGCAGATCCCGATGGTGTTACTGCAAGACGAAAAAGACGTTTTTGCGCAGGCGGTATGTAGTTCAGGGCCAAACTTTTTATGGCATATGGATGGATACGACAAATTAAAACCATATGGGTTCTCCATTCATGGGGCTATAGATGGCTACTCTAGATGTATCTTATGGCTAAATGTAGGTACTACAAATAATAACCCGAAAGTAATCGCTGGCTATTATATTAATGCAGTTGAAAAGCTGAAGGTAGTTCCAACACTATTAAGGACTGATCTGGGAAACTGAAAATATAACAACCTGTCTTCTCCAAACATACTTAAGATATTCCCATAATGATACTCTTTCGCGTGAAAATAGTTATATTCAAGGCAAAAGCACATCAAATCAACGAATTGAATGTTGGTGGTCACAAATGCGCCGTTCAGGGGTAAACTGGTGGATTACTTATTTTAAAGACCTTAGAGATCAAGGAGTTTTTAATGATGGTGATCCGCTTCATATTGAATGTTTGAGATTTTGTTTTGGGCCATTACTGCAATGTGAATTACAAACTATTATGGAAGAATGGAACCGACATAAAATTAGAAAACAAAAAAATTCGGAGGTACCTGCCGGAAAACCGAATGTATTATTTTTACTTCCAGAAACAGTTAATACCAAAAATTATGGTAAGCCTGTAGACATTGATGACCTAAAAACGTGTAAAGACCTATATACTCTTCAGTCTCAAATATTTAATCCACTGTTTGGTGACTTGGCACAATTAGTCTTGCCTGGAATTGAATTTCCAAAGACACCAAAGGATGCATTGGCTCTGTATAAAGATCTTATACAATTATTCGGGAGTATGATAAAATGTAAAATTTCAAAAAATGTATATTTTAAATAAATCTAAAACTAGCTGAAGCATTGTATTACCTGCCATTGATAGTTAGTGAGTTTAAAAAATAAGAAATATAAATCATACCCTCCAAGAGAGTTTTAACAAAGGAAAGCCATTTTAATGTATTAAAACTATCCAAGGAGTTATAAAAGAAATAGCAAAATATTTACTTAATTTTCACCTCTTATAGGTAACCTTTGGGGTGAGGTAAGTATACCCAGTCAGCAAGGTGACATAGATATTACTTTTATATTGAAGGTGAATTGTATAACGGATATAGAAAATTGGAGGTCTATAAAAAATATTGTGATTCAAAACTATTTTATTATACATACTGCTACATAAAATAAAAGAACTTCCAAACAAAAACAAAGTTTTGATTAAAATAACTAAAACATTAACAAAACAGAACACGAAGGTTATTAATAGTTAAACATAAAAAAATAACTGAAAACATCGTTAAATCTTAACCTGACGAAAATTCTAACGTTTAGTTAAATTATAGAACAATAACCAAATAATAAGTCAAACATCTTATTTAAGCAATAAAAAACAAATTTGAAAACAGTTGTAATCAAGCTTAAGGAGTCAATCACAACCTGAAAAATAGGTACTTAGTTACATGTTACTCCAGCATTCCTTTAATTATTGTTAACAAAAATCAACAGATGGTCTATTGTTAGGTTCATATGATAAACAATTTTAATTATTTCTTGAAGGGCAATAGGTACCTTTGTCAAATCTGGTAATTCTAAATTTAGAAGTTTATTTTTCAAGACTGTTTCTTCGTCTGTATCATCTTGATCATTGACTACGTGCCACACGTCATCTTCGGAAAATAATTCTATTATAGTACACGCTACAGACCAAATGTCACATTTAATTGTAGCAGTTTGTTTATTGAAAAATAACTCTGGAGCCATATATATATAGGTGTACCTTTAGCAAATGAACCCATAGTTTTGGTTACTCTGCCAAACTTATGTAATTTACTTAATCCCAGATCACAAATTTTTGTTGTTAACGTAGGAGTAATTAAAATGTTACTGGGTTTAATGTCTCTGTGAATGATTGGAACCTGCTGATTATGGAGATAATTCACAGCCTGGCATAGCTCTAGAGCTATGAGTAATCTTTTCCTGTTGTCAAGTTTATAAGTCTCTTTAACATTATCTTCAAATAGAATGTTGTACAAGCTATCTCCTGAAACCAGTTCCATAACCAAATGTATCATGTTGGTAGTATAACTACACCCATAATCTGAACAATATTAGGATGTCTTACTTTTGCATGCACACTTATTTCTCTAATTGCGAGTGTCTTCTGTGCACCCTTACTCACACGGATGCTTTTTATTGCAACATCTGTACCAAGCCAAGATCCCCGAGTTACTTTTCCTTGAGTTCCACATCCTAGGATAGCGTTTGAAAATATAAGTTCGGATTTTGGAACAACAGGTAATAGGAGTGCCAACTCTTTTCAGTAGAAAGGTGATGGTAAATGGGGAATTGAGTAAAGGATTTATACAAGAAAGGGATGGAGGCAAGAATGTCCACTGAGCCCAAGCCTGTTCACGTTATACACAGCAGATCTAGAGGAGACATTAAAGGGCAACAAAAAGGAGAAGTGGTAGTGGGAACAGGAAAGTGTGGTCGCTCGCATACGCAGATGACATAGTGTTAAAAGCGAAGGAAGAAAAAGAAATGAAGGAGATGTTAAAAACTATTACATTAGTGGGGACAGATCCAGTACCTTCATTTGTCTTTTTGCCAGCGTAAAGTCTTCTATTCCAGGTATATCCACGATTACTAGCTTAAAAGTTTCACTGCATATTTGTGATTTTTTGGGGAATGTAATGCTTTGAAAAGGAATAACGAGACTCATCGTTGCAAAATGTATGACCTGGAGTATAAACTGCTTGATAGTTGTCGACAAGTTCGTCTAATAACGGTTTTATTTTGTGTGAAATCACTTTCCGGACACTTCGAATTATCTGAGAAGTTCCACATTCTCAGAAGCAACTGGAACCTGTTCCGCAACATTATTTTGGGCATAGTCGAGTTTTTGTAAATTTATCTGTGTTCCTGTATTTATCAATTGACGGTAACCTTAAGACACCCATATAGACCAATAAATCTCAGTATTTCTTGTTGGTTGGAACCCAATGGTGTAGCCTTGATTCCTTACTGATGTCGTCTGTGTCGCACAATAGTTGGGAAGCATACAAATTAGTTTGATATACCGTGCCTTTGGGTAATACCGCCCACCTAACTTATTGCTGTTGTCAAAAGAAAAAAAATGGGTTTAAACAGAAAATTTAAAAACAACTTTCAAACTAATACTTTATTCTTTGATAACCTTGAAACAGAATTAAAAAAAAACTTTATTTAATACACGTGATACTCACTTAAAACAAAAACTACAAATGGGCGATATTTCACACCATAACTGAAATTCCGCCCATATGGTCTGAAATGTCGCCCACAATAGAGAAACTATGGCGAACAGTCTGGACACTGAAAGTCTTCTAAATCTTCAATCGTTAGACCGACACAATCCTCATGCACCCAGGTTTTGCATTGTGAACATTGTCTCATGTCATGCTGGTAATCTTCATGACATATGGAACATAAACTTTCTTTGTAGGTCTTATTTTTCTGTTTCTTGGATGTGACACGATCCTTACCAAATAAGTCCCTTTTTAGTAATTGCGCCTTGTAGTTAATGGCTTTTTTCTTGGCTTTACAGTTTTTTGCAAAATCTGGTGTTGAAATACAAGTGCCAAATGGGTCATTAGAAACTTTAGTAGCAATTGGTTCATTGGGTTTGATTATTGTAACATCTAATATTTTTATCTTGTTATTCGGTATTGTATTGATATGGGTTGAGGAGAATCATCTTGCTGTTTAGGAGAATCAGTCTTGTTTATAAGGAAACTCAGAGGAAGATCATCATCAGAAGACTCTACTTCGTTATTTATCGGTGAAGATTGAGGATAGTTTTTCACTTGGAATTAACGGCCTTAAGAAGTGTTAGAACGCCTTGAACTTGATCAGTTCTTGTTTCTGATAGAACTCAGAGGAAGATTATTCTCATCATGAGAATATACTTTTCGATTGGTTAGCAAAGATGGTGCATTAGGCAAACTTGGAAGGACCGACACATCAAATTGGATAAATACCAGTAGATGGAAACCATTTAATAGTAGACATTGTAGAGCCTTTAACAAACAGGTTCACATACTTTTCCAAAGTGACTTTTGTACCTTTCTTAACGCCAGGAATTCTGTTACAATATTTGAGCAACTCGCTGTCCCATAGTCTTCGAAGGATCTAAAGACGGCTTTATCCATGGTTTGTAGCTCGTGAATAATGTTTGAAGGGACACAAAAAACGCATCGAAAATTTAAACAAATCACAGACAGCTACCTTCATATGGCGAAATGCACCATTCGAGAATCACTCCCATTGATCCGCTGGCTTGAATTTTGCAAAATGATTTACCATTTAAGAAATAACTCTTACTCAAAAAGCCTTTATTATCAATTACTACGACATTCAAAGCAAGTTATTCACCGAATGTGTCAAGTTTCCTAATTCCTTTGTGAATTCATTTGAGAGACTGATCTCCTGATTTTAACCATCCACCAATGTTTACATTCTCTGCATTCATTAGAAATGATGAACCACAATAGAACCTTACAGCTAAAACAAACTGTGAAAGAATACAATAAAACGGCAACATTTTTCATCACAAATTAAAAGTGCTTGTTGGAGTTTAACATCCAATTAGGCAAAACTATTTGAGAGCTTGGTAAAGTAATCTTTAACAATAAAGGACTTTGACTAATTGCGCCCTTGCCCAGTTCATTGCTTGAGAGGTTTATTTAGAAAGTTCAGGGTGTCTTCGCATGAAAGCTTAATACAAGCTATAACCTGCCATTTCATTATTGTTGAATATTGTTGGGAAAGCCATTTATTCTTCAATTGTGAAAACACTTCTTCTAACAGCTTTTGGCCTAAGGAACTCCCATATTAACCTTTACTATCACTAGAAAGTTCCTGGTTTTGTCCATAATCAAAACAGGTCTTTAACCGAGTCGTCTTTCACCACTCCCAGTTTATTAGATGATCACGCAAATTGGTTTGGAATTCACAATTTAGGACATATCTTTGTGTTCTAATTTTTTTAAATAACCTGACGCTTCTTCCATCACTTTCCGTGTCCAATGGAAACTAATATCCCTGCTTTTCCCCAATCTGCTGAAAAACGGTTGAATTTACAATAAGTTTATTTTTAACTACCCGTTCTTCATCCCAATTTTAGTAACCCCATGTACTAGGAAAATATGTTTACCAGACCCTAAATTACGTTATTGTAGGAACCACAATTTAGTAGTCCATCGAATGTTACAAATACCTAGTAAATTAATTAATAAAAAATTATTCCTTTGAAAACAAGCTTCCAAATTGTATACAAGCTAGGTGTGAATTGAGGACCAGTAAAACTCTACAGAAGATTCTGCTACGACTTAATATTTGTGTAAAAGGTGTAAGTAAGTGGCCAGCGAGCATAATTGCTGTACTGGACGAAGAAGTTAATCAACAAACGTTAACTACACAGACTTCAGCATTCACATAACTATTTTCCTTTACCTGCAATACTCAGAAAGATCTGCAATATTTTAATAGGTAACTATTTGAACTTAATACATTTTGAATTACCTAAAATTCATCAAGAAATCAAAATAATTAACCAAAAACACCCTTTTTCTATTTAAAATAAGATTGTGGGGTTATGTAATGTAGCATCACAACAAATACTTTTCCATTACTTTTATTATATCACCGAAGTCCTAAATAAGTTTTACTAAAACTTGTTTTTGTCTCATAGATTTCCTTATAATTTTACTCGTTCTTCCAGACTCACTATATACCTAGGCGTCAATACAGATTAAGCACGGATGCAAATAAATTTTAAAATAGGTAGGTATATATTTGTATGACAATTTGTAAAAAATAAACAAAACTTTAATCAACAGTTAACAAATGAGTAATACATGTTTACATTATTAAAATGACATATTTTATTTTTGTTTGTACCTATACAAGTAAACACATGTACGATTCGTTTTAAAAAGTGAGACATTATTTGTTTAGTGCATACCTATACCACAGTATAATGATATATCATTATACTATGCCTAACTACGCTATATAATATAACTTATACAAATTACCTACTTTATCTCTCGTTTTCATTTTTCACGTCGACGTTAAACAAAAACAAATTAAAAATAAAAACATTTCATTTAACCTACACAAAGATGAATATTCAACTGGTGACAGGAAAATCCGAGTTATGACGTATTAACTCTGAGAAATCCGAGTTGTGACGCAGTAACTCGGAATTTCTTAGTTGTGACGCGTTAACTAGGTATTCCGTGTTGTGATAGTAAGTGTGGTGGAGGAAATACGATTGCCCTACCGGGCTTCCGTACAATGGTGTAGCCTTGATTCCTTACTGATGTCATCTGTGTCGCACAATAGTTGGGAAGCATACAAATTAGTTTGATATACAATTAGTTTGTTCATGTCGGAATTAAAGGAACGAACGGATCCTCAAGCTACTATCAGCGAAACAAAAAACACCTATTGTAAGGTAGCAAAAAAAGACTATCAAATCAAGATTCCGTTTTTTTCCATAAAAAGCACTGATTATTTTGTAACAAGAAAAATGTGCATAAACGAACAGTAACTTACCTGAGCATTTCAGAGCCATGCAACTATTTGTTTAACACGACTAGACATTTTATTCAGTTATTTACAATTTTACAAAACAGTAACGAAGAAATTTGAGCTAATCTGCAAAACTAGCAAATGACAACTAAATAACGTATTTTAGTTAACTGTTAGGTATACTTTTTCCACTTGGCACCAAATACTTTTTTTGTGATTTTTGTGTGGCAGTCAACCTACAACTTTTCAATTTAAAATTGACACTATACAAGTACAAATTGACACTAAAATTGGCACTAAACAATTCGAAATCAAATTGACATAATTGAAATTGTTTCCATTATTTCGAACATATTATACAATGCAAAACATATAACTGTAACATATTAACTACACACTAGTGCTAGGAATGATATTCGAATAATTCAAATATTTGAATATTCAATATGTGACTGTTTCAATATTACTTGCTTCAGTATTAACTAACCGTAAATATGTGAAAGGAATTTTCAGAGTTCAAACTGAGCGTTTAAGGTATTTTTTGTAATAATAAGTACATAATCACAGACATTTTCTGCCTATTTGCATTTACATCCTTCGGTAGTCAGTATCTAAGTTATTTTGTTTTGCATGTTAAGCATTAGGTATATCTAAAATATTTGACTTAATAGGACATTAAAATGCAAAACTATTCTTAGGAATCTTAAAATCAAATAATCAAGTGCAAGTAAACGCTACATGCAGCTTTAGAAAATTGGAGATAACTTTCAAACCAGACCAAACAGGGTTCGATTTCTTGTAAAGGTTTAACTTATTAATTTCTCTATGAATGGTATAAAACATGTTTAAGTATCTATAAATGTTTTGATTCCTTTGTCATTTCATTGAAAACGCCGCTTTTCTAGGAAACCTACAATATAAACAATCTGTGGGTTGGGTAGTGACGAATGATAACCTCTTCATAAATAATTTAATCCGATACTTTATTTAATAGTTGTAGTAGTTTCGATCTCGATTCAATAATACGTGGTACACTAGGTTACATTTAACTTTTAAAAGTTCTATTCTAGCTAACCTTTATAACAGTTCATTTTATCCTATCATATCACACCTATTTTGCCTCTTAATGTATACAATGAGTACAGTCACAGCTACATGAAGTAAAATTTGGATTTACTTCAATAAAACTCAAAATTCGTGTACAGTGTAAATTCTGCAACTACAATGTTGTAAACAAAGCAACGAGAAATTTATGGAATCATTTGTGGAACAAGCATCATTCGACAATAGAAATTGAGGGGTAAGTTGCTTGTATTGCTTGTTATTATTCAGATACTTTATTTCTTTCAAATTAACGAGTGCTACTATAATACTGTCTAGTTATAGCTGTTTCACATACAGGGTCTATAGGCTTGTCAAGCCTTTTTCCGTGTGAGACAAAACGAGCGTTTCTGGAATTAGTATTGATCCTCTTTGCTTGCAAGCTATTTAGCCAAATCGGATTGCTGCACATGAAACCAAATAATACAATTTGCAAGACATTGCAGCTTGCATCTTCAGAATGATGCATTTTTAAAATTATTTTCGTGTCCATAGTATTTTTATTATTTTTCATTTACACTGAGATTAACCGTTAATTAGTAAAACCCTTTTCTAAATTTAAATTTACAGTTACAGTATCTTCCCGGACACAGATTCGGGCAATATAGAAATCAACACTGAATCTGGGCGAAACTGTTTCAGCATCAGGAAGTCAAGGTATTTAGACTTCATCTGTGTCTGCATTTATTCAACAACCAAAAATTAGTCAAAATTTTCTTTTGCACAAGTAACTAAACAAAAGCAGGAAGTAATAATTTAACTAGCAACAAAAATGAACTGTATAGATACACTACCAATATCGTTTGTGGAAAACAAAGGATTCAAAAAGTTAGTATCGTATATTGCTCCCACATACAAAATCATGGTTGCAAAAACAATTCAGTTGCACATTGACGCTTTGGTTAAAATAGAAAAACAAAATGTACTGAAGCAATAAAAAATGTTACTCATATGGCCTTAACTACCGATTGTTGGAGCTTGAGAGCCACGTTAACGTCACTATATAACTTCTAATTGGGAACATGTCACGTAATATTACAACTGAAACTTTTGAGGACAAGGATACAACATTAATTTAACATAAAAAACTAGAAGATAACACAAATGAATGGGAAATTTAAGAGTGTGTGGCATAGTTCACGATAATGCGCCGTTATTGTTGCAGCATCGTAATTGATACCATATGACTCAGTTTGTTGCTATGCACATTCATTATAACATATTGTTTATACATTTATAAACAATACTTACAGCAAAGATCTTATTAAACCAATTATACAGAAATGCAGCAGTATTGTGTCTCACTTTAAACATTCCAATGTGGCGTCGGGTGCTTTAGGTATAAAACAGGTTTAGCTGGGTTTGCCGAATCACAAGCCTATTCAATCTGTAAAAACAAGGTAGAATTATACCTCTTATATGGTAAGAAGATTAATTGGAAAGAGTGAAGCTGTAATAAATGTCTTATTGGGCAGAACAATCACTTCAAGAGCACACACTGGACATGCTAACTGAAGACCAATGACTTACTATGGAAAACCTTGGAACTATTTCAAGTTAGAACATTATCATCGGAATTGGAACCAACTGTTTCTATGGTAACCCCCCTTTAAAATTGTTATTAGACAATTTTATTTTAAACATTACCTAGTAAAGGTGAATCAACCTTTGGTTACATATATTTAGAAGTCTATATAATGTGTCCATTGCTGTAGGAGGGGAGATAGAAATTTTCAATTTGAGTACATTAACGCAACCTTAATCTGTCTAAAAAATAGAAAACTGAAAAGGGCAACTGAAATCTATGGTAACCTAGGATCCACTCAATGGTTTTTAGAGTACCGTAGCTTGGATCCTAGGTTACAGTAGATTTTAGTTTTTTTTTATTTCGATGACTGCCAAAATTTTACTCTTGTGATACACTCGTCTAATTTTTGTTTGGTATGAAATGTCAAACGTCAAAGTTAGATGAATACGCCGTATATTTAGTAAATATATGGAATATGCAACGTATTACCTACATCTAGTTAAAGATCACGTTTTATAAATATTCTTGTACCGTGTTCTAGATAAACGGTTATGATAAACGATACATGACCGATACTCCTAAAAATTTCATGATGAAAATAACATTCGTTAAAGAACTTATAACTAGTCTTTCCTCCGCAAAATTTTGCGTTTAAAATTAAATTTAATGATGATAATAAAACGCACAATAAATGAAATACAAACGTATATATGTAAATGGACAACAATGTTAGCGTCGGCTGCTAGACTTTTTAAAAAAATTAAAACCTTAATATAAAATCTTGGCTCCATTATTTCTTTCTACGCAAAATTACCTTCATATAAAAAAAGTCAAAATGGTAAAGCACGTTTGGTCTAGTGGTTGTGGTCGCCTCGCCTGACACGCGGTTGGTAGCAGGTTCGATTCCCGGTCCATGCAATTTTTTTTCTGTTAGGTTACAGTCGTTTTGTTTATCTAATCTAAACTAGATAAAGCGCGCGACCAGCTGATCCATTCATAACGGCGCGCATTGCTCATGCGCACAAATTCACGTAGCTTTAATTTTGCAACGTTCCGCTACGTTAACGTAGCATTAGTCTCTTCGTATTTGAATATATAGGATTTGATTCAATCGTAGGTACTGCAATGAATAAGCTTACTTCTTGTTAATTTTAGGTTAGTTATTAGTTAGATGTTAAAAGGAGGCTGTTTTCTGTTGCTTTGGATTGCATCTCGGCTATTAATTACAGAAGTAGAATCGAATGGAATGGCAGAAGGACAACTTGGCATTGGAGCATTCGAAGTGATTAGAAGCTTCTTAGCAATTTCATGCCGATAAGAAGAGGACTCGTCGACATAACTTTTAGCAATAACGGAGGATAAAGCATAAAAAAATGAATTATCGCAAGTCATAGTTTGATGTAGAGCCATATACTCTGTACCAGTGGTGCCCATAACGTCGATCGCGATCCACCGGTCGATCGCGCCGCTATTTTCAGTCGATTAATAAAATCATGAATCTGAAATATCTATATGTACATCACAAAACAGATAAACAATTTTTCTACGAATCGCTCTCATTTGAATGCCTTACATGCAATTGTAAGCGAAACAGATGATCAACGCAATACTATCGATCACGTGGCCCGCACATGTTCATTAGTAATGCTGGCGGTTTGTCCCGCTCTGAGCTCGCCCCATTCGAAATACGAAGTCTGGTAATAATGCGTTTCACACTTCTGATTGATAGTTCGAATTTAGTATCTGTATTAAAACTTAAAATGTTAATAAATGAGTTAAATGAAATGATTTTTTATTTTATATTTTCATCATTGAAACAAAAGTTAGATAAGCAGGTAGGTAAACATGATATCATAAACCAGTAGATAAAAAAGTAAGGTAAGTTTTAAAATATAAAAAAATTTAACTCCATGAATTCTTTTGGTCATCACATTTGTTCGAGCTTGGCAAGACATTTACATAAAAAGTCGGTCTTGGTAAAAAATTAGTGGACACCACTGCTTTATACAATATTTTAGTGCCCACAAGTAGCCGCAGGTTCTTTTTTGATAGGACTGTCCAAAAACACGCAAAGCTACGAGATGGTCCTCTGGATTCTGGAAGGCCTGTCTCACATGACGACAATGATGTTAGATTGTAATCCAGATACAATTGTGTGAATGGTTTACCTTACTTTTGGAAGTAAGTGTGTGATAATTCAATCGTAAAAAATCGTAGGTATTGCGATGAATAACCTTATTGATAGCATTGTAGTAGACATACTAGGCTGATCCTAACGCAATTTTGACAATAATAATAATACACTTTCCCGTACAGATTGTCCACATCAAAGTCAATGATTTTTCAAGGTCAAGGTCATCGTACAGATTGCCAGCATTGAAGTATATTCCTGAAGGTCAAGGCCATCATACAGATTATCCGCGTCTAAGTACATGGTTTTCAATGGCAAAGGGCCCACCGTACAGGTTTCCTGCGTATATTCTTCAAGGTCACGTATGGGGACTCACTTGGGGGTAAAGGTATATAGAAAGATGATCTTCAAGGTCACGTATACTATAGGTATCCTCTTTCATGTTTTTCAAGGTCATCGTGCAGATTGCCTGCATGTATTCTTCAAGGTCACGTAGGAGGACTTAATTTGGGGTAAAGGTGTATGACGCTCTTCAAGGTCACGAGCATTATACTGTTTGTGTTCATTGGTCAAGCTCACCAAGACGAGTCGAGGTCATGTGTTAAATGTTTAGAATTCTCAAGGTCAACGGAATGGGGTATTATTAGAAATAGACTTTTCAAGGTCTAGGTATGGGGATTCTACTTTTCAGGGTCACGTTTTCAAGGTCATCAAGTAATTCTTGGCTGAATCAAGTTGTTAATTTAGTTATTACAATTCTTAGAAACCAATTTTCAAGGTCACCTGCAGGAGTACCGTATTACAGTTGCGACAGATCGTTGTCTACACTAGTAGGCCAAATCTCATTTATTTTTTAAAGGTCATCGATTTCAAGGTCACGCCCCCAGCACAGTTCATTGACCTCTGTTTAGCCAAGTGGTTCCTGTCTTCAAGGTCTAAAGTAAGCTCCTGTCTTTACGCAGGATCCCCACCAGTTCACACCGCTTCTATATCTTGCACTTAGTACATTAATATATATCCAGACACATTTTATACATATTCTTTGCAAGAACGGATTCGGAGGGAAAAATGGATACTACGCGCGCGATTCAAGCCGCATTCACATTAATACAGATATTTACATTAAACAGTTTTACTAAATTGGATGATGTCACGGTTGCATCCTATGACAAATTCTATGATAAAATGCGTGATGGAAATATATGATGAAGAATACTGTCGCGTCCTACAGGGATCACTTTAAGTGTAATACACTGGCTGATTATCCTGATATCATATATATATGATAGTATATATATATATACACTATATCCGTATAGATATGTCTACAATCAGACGTGCTCAATTGGCTGACGTGTTTTCAAGGTCATTAGATACCACGAATTTATACGGCATTGAGTATGTGGCAATATCTCCTCAATGTCAATGGCTTTATGTGGTTAACTGAAGAAAATTCAAAACTTGATGTACATGAAGATAAATAATGATGCTGATATTGGGTAAGTACTGGAGGTTGATATACACTATGCAAGGGCACCACCATGATGAACACAATGATACCTGCTTATATTCTAAGGTCACGTATGGACTCACTTCCAAGGAGGTTAATTCGAACCTGGTGATATAGACCAATTATGTTATACATTACCGATATTTCAAACAATGTATAAACATGGTTTAATTGTTACTCACTATTCATAGTTTTACGCTCATCGTACAGATGTCCGTGGCTGGTACCATACATGACCTTACACAGGTCTCGTAGGAGGACTCAATGAAGAACATAAAGGTATTTCGACGCTCTTCAAATGTATGACAATGCGTGATACTGTTGGTAAAACAATTGGAGAATGATCACCAAGACGAGTTATCGAGGTTATTCATGCATTGGGAAAATAATGGTCGTCGTAGATGGGTCTAGCAAGGTCAACGTGCAAAACCCAGTATTAAAAATTTGAAATAGACTTATTTGCGGTGGAATTGTCGAAACAGGTATGATTACTGTTTACAGGCCGTATATGTCAAGGTCATTTAGTAATCTTGGATCTTAATCAAAATTGTTAATTTATCGTTATTTACGATATCTTGCCCAGTCATAAGTCAATTTTCAATGTCACTTGCTTTATACAGACGCAGATTGTTATTTACTAGATAGGCCAAATCTGATTCGCCTGTGTATGCCCATATGGAATCACGCTCATGCACAGTATGACATTGACCAACTATCAAAACAGTCTAGCATGGTATTACAACAAATACATCCGTCGTCGGAAGAATGAAAGATGAGTATGCAGGAAAACGATCCATGTCTTTATGCGCTGGATCCCACCATTCATATTGCTTCTAACAGCTTGCTGACAACTTAGTCGTTAAGTAAGCTAATAGGAGTCCAGAACAGTTATTATGCATATTCTGTTGACGGAGGCAGACTACAGAAGTGTTGCGGAGGCGTCTGAAAAATGGGTACTACGGACGATTCAATGCTTGTGTTTCGATTAACGTTACATGATATTTATACAGAAATGTTAAACAGTAATTGCCTTTAAGTCCCAGGATGACAAACGGTATCGATTCGTGATACATGCTTTAACATTGGCGTGGGGCATTGCAAATTCGAAAAGGACGGAACGTTGATTCCTATGCGGAAAAATACTGCGTTTGACTAGGGAAATGAATGTTGTCTGCCATTCAGTAATGGATATGAGACTTTGGGTACTGAGTTGGTAGCTTTAGATATTTTATCTCGCATAAGCGAAACTAGTAGTACATATTAGTTTACGGTAATCTGCAAACTAAGGTAACATCTCAGTTTAGCCAGTAGCTGCAATACCGTTGCATTTGATTGAGAATGATAATATAAACTTGGTAACAACAAGCAGGAAGAGCGGGATGTTCATCAAGTTCAATAACGGACTGGGACAAACAGTTTCTGATGTAATCAGCTTTCTATCTACCGAATCAATCGGTTGAGAATTCTTCGAAAGTGATGTTGTTTTGTATGCCACTCTTCCCATTTTATACAGTGCTGGTTATGCATTAACCAAGTAACTGAACGGCGACTCTCTGCATCTAACGTATGCCACGGGCACGGTGATTTAAAAATATAGTGAGCAATTTGTTTTCCATTAAAAATTGCGATTTATTTCGGTATAAAAGCTTTTGAAACTTTAAACCCTTATACATCAACCATGACGGGCATTGTGTTACAATTTTCGTACTGCTTTGGTTAACTCGTTGTACGTAACTAAACGGCCATGGAGTAAAACACAGTATGCGGTTGTATTGGCGGGTATGTTGGCTGATGTTTCGAATTCTACACGAAGAACTATAGCTTTAGAATGTAATGCCTCTTTTTGATTTGAGCAATATACCACTACCAATGGTGTAGTTGACGTAAATTGCGTAATTGTGAGTAATGGTTGACCATCTCTTGGATAATATGACATTTGGAATTTAGCGAACATTTCATACAACGTAGCAAAGCAATTGTTATCATAATTAACGTTTCAATTGTCATATGGATAACGGTCCGTGTTAAGAAACACCCGAATATTATTTAGTGCACATTTATCGAATCTGCTCGTATTTTGCAGAACATTATTCTCTCGCCCAGTTTGAAATTCTATAATAATGTATCTAGGTGTTTCTATACTAGTAGATGTTTTGATTGCCCATGTATGCTTATCTGTTGCGAGAACGGCAGGATATGTGTGAGTTTCTCAACTTCTAAATGCTACTGGAGTATTTAGATTTTTATCAATGTACTTGGTTAACGTCCTCCGCTAATGCTGGAATTATATGCGGAACTTTCCAATATAATTTATCTATATTAACTTTTAATGCTTCATCAGCAGTCGTTATCAGTATTACTGCGAATTAAAACTTGTTCTTGTCTAATGTTCAAAATCACCTTATTGTAGTCTTCAGCAAAGCCGAGTAGCAAAGGTATACAAACATTATAATACCCTTGTGCATTTGTTAGTGTGCTGTTTGAGGTAGGAAACCAACCCGCATTTTCATAACGAGCGAGATCATTAGACGTCAATGATATCAATCCTTTCATTGTCGACTTTATTCTTACTTTAGTTACGGAATCTACCACTATTCCATTCATTTCGTATCGAATTTCACAGAATAAGAATGCGATACCATTATTAACAAACTGCGCGGTGTTAGACAGTATCATCCTGCTTCAACAATCTTCCCTCTACGTAGACATACCTTTCTGATGGTCAAGTGCACATTTCTTCTTAAATGGGTATCCTGATTTCGTCATTGTTTCCAAATCTCGTAGTATATGGCTGATGGGTGAGGAGTTCGGAATTTACTATCGCATTATCAACGACAACTTTTTCGTTAACGTTTAATATACTCATTGTAGTACTGTAAAACCGAGACTTTCCAAGAATGCTTTGTTCTACGCTGTCAATGCTTTGATCGCTGAACGATTACTGACTCTTGCGTTTCCACGCTTCAATCTTTTATAGTTCACCTTGCTCTGGTTACATGCACATGTATTATACCGCGTCACTATATTTTCTTTAAATGTAGTATCGTTATGACTTTCCCGTTAAAATTGATGAGATCTCCGTCTTGGTCTACTATTTTAAGTGTTATTGTTGAAATGGTAGATGTATTGATAGGTAAATCGATGACATGTTGAGGGGATTCAATTATTTTACATCCAGCTGGTACACTGGGGAAGAATTGATGAATTATGTGTAATGGCTCACCATTTTTAAAACTGCCACTTGTTATATTGCACTCGATAATTAAGGAGTTAATTTTGATAATGCTTATAGGATTATCAGAGTTATGCACTTTTTTACCTTGGTAAACAGTCCTGTTAAATCTCAGCATAGGTCCAATCGAATTTTTTACATTGAAGTTAATGTCATGGGCTGCTTTCATAGTGTTATTATTCGCTCGTATCCTCTTAATTCCTTCACTGTCTCGTTAATATATTTATTCAAATCCGTAATTTCGTATGATCCTGGCGGTATTGTAATTCTCTCTTTTCCAAATACAAGTTTGTTATTCTTTGAAGTAAGATTTTGTATAGTATTGAAAGATTCAGCCCCATTACATATTCCGCCTCATTATCAAGAAAAATCGGTGGATTACAGGTGGCTTGCAAGATAGAGTTTTTACCGGTAAATGTAAATGTGTACGACATTACGACTACTGTCAATCAGAACGAACAGTTATATAAAAATCGTAGGACCAAATGACCACAGTTGTTTGTGTTTAAGTGTTGCACCTTGGTAAAGTTATAATCAGTTATGTTTTTGTTACCATCACTTTTAAAATAGTGGAGTAATTCAAAGGGTGGTTTAATATGCCCTATGCTATCAAAATATGTAATATGTCTATTACGCTTGATGTAAGCTGTCCAGTGTGTTCCCCTGTTATTTTGATATTCCAGATTCAGGATACCACATTTATTTGTATGGATCCGTGTAGCTAAATTATCTCGCATGTATATTCTTCTAAAGTAATTGCTCAACAAATTTTGTTGGCTCAATATAACTTAAGGCGTGGTGTGGTAGCTTCAGTGGGAGTTTTTTTGCATACGCAATATAAGCCTAAACCTCGTTTATATGGTTTTATATATAAACCCTTTCCTAAGGCTGCTGCTTCCATTACTGGATTGTGTCGTTTGGTTTGTTCTAACGATTTTGTCGCGGATTTTGTGTCAGTAACTGCTTTCGCCACTACAGCAGCACCTCCACCTAAAGAACCTAAAGCTCCTAATGCTGCAAAGAGGGGAATAAGAGGTATAAATCCACCACGTTTTGGTATTGGTAATATTTTGTTCTTGGGCATCATAATTGTTTTGTGTTTCAGGGCACTTAAGGCTTGTTGTATTGTGGCTTTTAGAGACGATCGAAGTTTACCACCAATACGACGTCTCGCTAAAAGGATTGCTTTGTTAAACTAAATTGCTCTATTTCTAGAAGCACGCTTTCTTCGTCGCAATTTGCTTCTCATTCCCACTCTCGTTTTTCCTGTCCGTGGTTTGCTTCCTATTCCCATTGCCCGTTTTCCTTTCATTACAGCGGCTATGGTTAATGCTGCAGCCCTCTCTCCAAAGGAGGCGTTTGTGGAACGAAATCTATTCCAAGCCTTTTGTTGCAGTCTTATCGGCTATGTGGCGCTGCCTTATATCGTTGAACTGGGAGTATGCAATATCGTGTTCTTTACAGGCTTCGTCCAATTCGTTAATACCTGTATCACCGCGAGCTAATCGTTCTTGTAACCGAGTGCCTGGTCCACAGTATCTGTACCCAGGTATACGGAACTCCACGGGTAATTTATTTATTAAGGTATTAATTAATCCTGAACCGTTTCTCTTACTATTACACCGGGAGTTATACTTCATACCAGACTGAGTGACACTCCACCACTAAACTAGTTTTATGCATATGACGCATATATATATATATATATATATATATATATATATATATATATATATATATATATTAACAGCATCCAAACGCTGGTTCAGTACTATGATGGGTGACATCCGTTTCATTCCACAAGATACATAATTACCTATCAAAAATTATGGCAACACTTCGAACAAGGAACGCTACTCTAAACATAGCGATTTACTAAAAGGTAAAAGGTAAACGAGGCATAATCGTCGGTCCGTCCGGTTGCGGAAAAACAAATGTTATGATTACCTTATTAGAACATCCAAATGGTTTACGATTCGAAAATATATATGTATACTGCAAATCATTATATCAACCGAAATACCAATACCTGCGATATTTAATGGAACCCATAAAAGAAGTCGGGTATTTTGAATACAGTGCAAATAGTGATGTTATATCCCCTAGTGATTCCCGTAAAAATTCAATAATGATTTTTAATGATGTAGCGTATCATAAACAAAATGAAATAAGAGATCATTTCTGTTTTGGCAGACATCGAAATAATGATTGTTTCTCTCTGTGTCAAACTTATTCTTCAATTCCAAAACAACTTATACGTGATAATGCAAATTTACTTATTCTTTTTCAACAAGATAACACTAATCTTAAGCATGTGTATGATGATCACGTTAATGTCGATATGTTATTTGATAGATTTAAAAACTTGTGTTTCTGTTGCTGGCGTGACAAATTCGGATTTCTTGTGATTGATAAAGTATGTGACGTTAATGCAGGTCGTTACCGTAAAAGATTTGACTGTTTCAGTGCATTATAAATATTGCAGTAGTACTGTATCCATGCAGTCGTAATGGAGGAGCGCTTAGTACAAGACATTTTACGTGCTCGCAAGAGTGTGCGGCAAAAATATGCTAATTTAAAGAAGACACTGCACTTACAGAACGTGCAATGGAAGCACACCTTAAACCAATCACACAACCATTAACACAATTGATTACTAAACAAGATGGTTCTCTCATCAAAGCTGAACCCCGTTTACCAGAAGTAGGAAAAACCATTGCACAGGTAAATGAAATTCATACGCCTAAAGGGATTGGATTACATAAGGCTCCACGTACTCTTGTTCCTGACACCATACCACGATCTGTACTGGAAACTGTGATTGCTGATACCAGTGACGACGAGGTGGAAATTCCTATTTCACAACCATTAAAAGCAGAACTGTTAGCTACTGGATCACAACCCGCCTTTAAAGAGTATCTTAATCAGTATGAAGGATTAGCGAAGTACTATGTCGAAGGTGTAGATACCGAAGACGAATATGACTTGACATATAGTGTACATTTTGTTCCGGAAGCAGAGAGATTTTTTATTGGAGATGCTTTTATGGGAGAAAATTTTCCTATCGCTCTTCCTGATGGATCATCCTTAGACTATGAGTCACACCGGGATTATATGAACTACTATTTAAAAAAGTACCTACGGGATTCAACAAACGTGATCTACAGCAATACAACGACATTTTGCGTCGTACAAATGCTGCCCGACGTAATTATAACCCTGATGAGGAAATAATAGTAAGAAATACACTGAGATGATTAGACCATTACTTCAACCTAGAAAACGTTCTGCTACTTCATCACTTGCACCTCCAGCCACCAGCTCTCGAACAACTTCTATGTCCAAAAGAGGAGGCGGAATGCAACTGCTGCGATACAATAACAAATCTATTGAATTTGTACCTAGGAATAATCCGAATAAGTTACTAGATTGGTTAAGGGAATTATTAGGATCAATGTCAGCAGGAAACACTAGCAATCACAACGAAATAGTATATATAATTGACGAACTACGTAACGCAAAAGTAATAAAGTAACATCTCTTGTTATAAACCTATTACTATACTCATTTCGTTTCATTGTTACAACGACTATCACTAAAGATAGTACTGCATGTCCATCAGTAATGCCAATAGATAAATTTGGTGGACACCTTCATCATCAAATGAGAATAGATAAATTTGGTAAACATTACTCAGCATCACAGTGATGCCACGCACAGTGATGACACGAAACCAGGTGATATATATTACGAAACTTATTTTACCTTGCAAGGTTTGTTGCATAAGAAGACAGTAATTATTCCATTGGGTTCAGATGGTAAATATTTGTTTCCTTATACAGTGTACAATAACGCATTGTATGTGGTCACCTCACATTCTTCATCTTCAAGTGGATGATCTACTATATACGACGCCGCTGTATATAATTAATCGACCTATTCGTAAGGAAGCTGTGATTCAACCTATAATACCATATAAGGTGTCGAATTTACGAAAGAACAATCATTCATCATAGAGATTCTACTAAAATCCAAAGCGAAAAATGAGTAAAGCTCATGTTGTTGAAGAACTGCACAAGCCAGCAAGGAGAAATTTTCCGCGGGGTTGTGTAGTACTCAAAGGGTTAAATGATCTATTTCAAGCCGATTTAGTGGAAATAATCCCATATGCTCGACTGAATAAAGGATTTCGACACATTTTAGTGATTATAAATACTTTCTCTAAATATGTCTGGGCATTCCTCATCAAACGCAAGAATGGTTGCAGATGTAATGGATAAAATTCTGTCTGGTTTTCAAAGAATGCCTACACATATACAAACTGATATGGGAACAGAATATTATAATGCAGAGTTTAAAATAAGTGATGAAAAAGTTCCATATCAATCATTATAGTAGTTATTCCACTTTGAAAAGTAGTATAGTGGAACGTGTAAATTGCACTCTTAAAGCAATAATGTGGAAAACATTCAGTATGCAGTATTGTTGCCGATTATAATTCCAGAAAGCATAGAACAATAGGATACAAACCGGTATATGTAACGGAAAATAATGTTGCAGATATTTTGAACCATTTAAAATGTCATAAAGTTCTTGATACTAAGACACTAAATACCTGATATAACTAATATAAACATATTTAATTCCCTTGTAAGCAATCGTAACCTGCTGGAGACAATTTAGGTATGAGTCTTATTCAGAGGTGAGATGTTTGTCAAATACTGGTTAACGGAACTAAAGTAAAAGTACTTCTTTCGTTGTAGAAAGCAATTTATTTATACATGCAAGAAAAAGGAAGGAGCTGACCTGTGGTTGCGAATGCTTATGCTTATGCGAGCAAGTAGTCCCCAGTATGTGAGCCACAGCTGATCGCAGTTTATCAGCAACACAATCCAAACAATAAGCCAAAGAGATGCAAAACGGATACTCTTGTTACATCAATCAATATAACCAAATGTAAACATGAACTTGGATGTAATCGTAACGGTAAAGTTATATGGACACTTCAATAGATAGAAACTTAAATATATGGAAACGTAGGTTTATGGAAACCCAAGTTAGTTGCTAAAACGAAAGTAAAGGATTAAAACGATGTTTATTCAGTGATAAAGTGTTACCTCTAAGATCGAATACGAGCGGTAGTTTAAAGGTCTTAAACAATTTGTCACACTTTACTTTACTTCTTTAAAGAAGTAATGTGAAATTCTTTTGTGTGTGAAACCTGAAAGAGAAGTTCCCATTATAACGAGGTTAACAAGATTATATATATATATATATATATATATATATATATATGGTATCTATCTTTGATGTATCCCCACAAGAACAAATCACAGAAGGTGATGTCCGGAGATCTTGGAGGCCAGTTCAAGAGTGCACCATCATTTGGACTAGCACGACCGATCCATCTGTCAGGCCACCGCTTTCGAAGTTCAGTCCTAACATCGAACTAGTAATGTGGACGTGGGCCGTCTAATTGCAGAATGAAATTTGGGAATTCTTGTTCTAATTGCGGTAGAAGCCATTCCGTCATCATGTACAAGAAAATTATTCCATTTATTGTTTGTCCAACAAAAAAAAGGCCCATGCACAAAACACATTAACTTTCAAAGAATCGCGCATGTGCTCGATGTAGGTGTGTGGGTTCTCCGAGACCCATATTCTGACATTATGTCTGTTCACTTTACCACACAAGTGAAATGTGGCTTCACCACTAAAGACTAACCATTTCACAAAGTTTCCATTTTCCATCAAGGCCTGCATGTTCTCATGAAAGTCTTAGAACTTTTGTTGTTTGGTTTTAATGCTTGAACAAGCTGAATTTTAAGGCTTGATATTTACACTGTTGGCTGTGGTATACCGAGCTCTCTGCTGCATTTAACAGTAGATTTCTGTCGACTACGCATAAAACTTTACCTTACCTACTCTACCACTTTCGAATAGTGATTGCTAGGGGGATCTTCATTAAATTTGGTTCTAAAGTGTCGTAGCACACTAATAACTGATTTATTGATGCGGTAATCCAACACACAAAATGCTTTCCTGTCTTCAAACTCAGCCATTACACAATTGACAACAATTGACTTTAACAAACAGCAGATACGTACCTAAACCAATGTAAACGAAACTTTATGAGTTTTCCTTTTTAGTGTTACCAACTGAAATGGTCTTAAAACAGATTAATCCAGTAATATTTATAATTGAAATCGGGAACATCATTTGTAATAACCCTGTATACATACATATATATATATATATATATATATATATATATATATATATAATACGGGTTACCAAAATGTGTAATATAGTGAAATATTTCTATTACATCCGCCTTAAATGGCGATTATATCACTTTTATGCAACAAAGCGATATGTATAGTGAAAATTTTCCATAAAAATGTTGCTTAACATCTAGTAAATAGAAACAAGAAAATTTCCTAGAAACTTTCCACCCTTCTAACAGCAATGGCGATTTTGAAAAGAAAGCCAACGCCTCAAGAAACAGTTTTACAACTTCATTTGTTACCACATTTAAAAATTGTTAACAGATGTTTGTTTTCAAAATAAAAAAATAAGATGCAGTTTTGTAATGGTATCACCATCTAGTGGTCATTCAGCAAAGTGACAGGTACGTATAATATGTAAGAACGTTGAAAATAACCAAAACCTACGTTTATCTCAGAGATGGCGCTATAGGTATTAATTGAAGTTAAATTAAAAACGAGTAATCCTTTAGAATACAGAAGTAGATACGAGAAAGAAATAATTTTCGTATAACGTAACCGCGTATACGTCCTGAAAGAAAATTGTATGTGAAGTAGAATGATTTTAATCCATCATACTCATTAGTAAGGTCGTTAATACAGAAATGTTAAATCATTTAGTGCAGAAAATAGAAACTAATAAGCTTAAAGCATATTAATAAATGTTTAAGTCATAGATACTTATTTAAGGTCGCTTGTAGAAACAGTAACCAGATAAAATAATTAAATCGATCCTATATCGATTTTTGCACGTTATAAGGTCAACCAGAGATCTGCGGTAACTGAGCATGACTTAAACAATTTAAATCATGACATTCAATTTGGTAATGTGGAAATATTGTCAAGACATACACATTATTATGTTCGTCTACAATGTGAAGCTATAGAGGTATATAACATCCTAATAACTTCAATAGGCGAGAAGGTCCCTTTAAATAGGTTTTGGCAACTAATAATTAGAAAAAGGCACAACGATATCTCTTAATTGTGGTATATCTAGATTTTTTGCTGTTGTTTCATAGTCCTTGAAATAAATACTTTACCAATTATATAGCAAGTTACCACAGTACTATAATAATTTAACACATGTAATTTAAAATTAAAAATCATATTAAACGCACTACATTGTGTTTCCACTACTGTAAAATGACAATTTACTAACAAAAGCTATTTCTTTGTTAGATTCGACTAGATCTTTAATTGGTATGTCAACTTTCTATTTGTGAATGCTTTTGCCAGTTTGAATGTATAGTTTTTCATAACTTTCCCCTTACATTATAATTTGATTAAATTTGCCTTTGACCGTTAGGGGATGTTCTGATTTGTCATCTTCAAGGTAGTTTAATATTTAATTTTATGAAGGATCTAGTTATTCTTTAATAAAATTAGATTCTAGTTAGCTTTATATGTTTATCAAACTTATATTAATAGAAGGCTTCTGTTTGCATTCTCATATTTCATAAACTTATTCAACATCTTAAAACAGTTCTTAAAGATATTACCACCACTTAGGCCAATAAATGCAATTGTTATCTAAATGTATAGATTTATATAAAATATAAATATACACCATTAAAAAACTCAAAATGTGAATATTTATATAAAATAATAGACTTGGGTTACAGAGCCCCTAGCAATTGTGACATGGTAAATCCGCCTCTGCTGAAGTTGTTGTTATAGTTACTATTTTGGTTCTCATGAACCAATATAATTTAACCACTAATCTCATTTTATGCAGCAGCTGTAAAAACGGCTAATACAAATTCCAATGATCCCACAAAACAAAAATGAATGTTGAAAACTTTTAACGATTTTATTTGTTAAATTGTAAAAACAGTAAAAAAAAAACAAAAAGTATCAAAGTTTAAACATTTATTTCAAAATAGTAAATTTTACATCACAGCCTACAATAGATTAGCTTTTACCAATGGGAACTTCAGACTTAGTATAACGACTTTTTGAAAATTAAAATATCTTTAACCACCTGTGATACCATTAAGCCTTTAACAATATTATGCAATTGATAAGGTTTCTTAATGTTACAAACCCTTTTTAAGTATGTCCTTATTTTATTTCTACTTATTTCAACTAACGAAGGCACTTCAGGTATAGCCTGAATTTTTCCAAGTAAATCATTATTAAATGCGAACATTTTATTAATTAAACATTGTTTTTCAAGGTACGGAATTGAGAAAAATTTAAACGTTTTCAAAATCATAATTTCGGCTGTGACACGATCTGTAAAGAAATTCATAGTTCTAATTTGATTCTCAATTGAACTTACTATATATTTTACACTAAGTTCTTTCTCTAAACCAAATATAAATGTAGGAATGGGATGGCTTTTAATACATGGATGACTTGATTCCACATTTATATAGTGATTTATTAAAATGTCTATCTCTTTCTCATAACCGTAAAGATAATAAATCAATGTTATATCACAAAGTGTAACATTATAACCTATTGAAAGAAAAATGTACAGAATTGTTAACCTATCGTGCAGCTCAATTTGTTTAGAGTAAAATGTACGAAATAAGTTATAAAGTGATATAACTGTCTTGTTATATTGTTCCACAGGATAAGGTGGGACACAAAATATATCTTCAGCATGTGGCGAATTCAAAATTAAATAAATACACTCTAACCAACTCTCTTTCGAGAAACTAATATTATTAAAAAGTGCACCAACAAAACGTGTATTATATCTCAAGATACGTTTGTAATCAATTCTACTCCAAATTTCTTTGAATAATTCAATATCATCATAATATAAGGATAGATAAAGAGACGTGCATCCGTCCGGCGTATAAAAGTTAACATCTGCACCAGCTTTCACTAAATCAATGGCTAGAGGATTTTTACTGTTGGCTGCTAATAAAAGTGGAGTGTAACCATCGCAAGTCGTTGAGGAAAAATCGTCATAGTAATCTAATAAGATTTGTGCAACTTCATATCCATTATCATTATTGACAGCATACATTAATGGAGTAAGTTTATGTAAACACGAGATGTTAACATCTGCATTATAATAGAGTAATAAGCAGACAGCATTTAGATTATTACATTGTACCGCTTGTGTCAATGGTGTATAACGATTAACATCTTGAGCATTAATATCAGCACCACGTTTTATTAATTGATGGGTTATCTCAGTAATCGAAAATCGCACTGCTATATGTAGAACAGTTTCGTCCAATGAATTTTTTGTGTGAATATCGGCTCCAGATTGAAGAAGACGAACAATTATTGTTTCATTTTGATGATGTAATAAACTTAATAGTAAAGGTGTAAATCCACCATAATTCTTATAATTGATATCCGCATCACTGTGGTCCAATAAGATATCAACGATTTCAATCCTGAAATTATTAATTATATAAAAATGAAAGACAAATTCGATATTCTTAACTTATTAGAGCAAATGGCATGATGTAAAGGTAAATTACCATTATTGTCTGGATTATTTATTTTTTTACCACTTTTGAGTAGATTTTTAACTTGTTCTATATCACCAACGGAAATAGCGCGGGAAAGTGAAGGTGTTGATAAGGGATCTTGATAATTAAATGGGTTTACCTGTGATAAAAACTACTATAATTTACATAATATAAATTAACACTTACCAGATCAATATCAGCTGACGGATCATAGGGAAACATTTCTGGCTCTGAATCTGAACTCATTATTCTAAAAATTGCAATGAAATTTAAATTGTTGTTTGACAACTGTCAACTTCAATATTGAAATTCGACATTTACAAATTGTTTGTCACTAAATAGGTAACTAAGTTATATTTATCTCGTAGACGTTGGCAACACCATGTATACTCAAAGCTTACACTTTTGTTATAGGACGTAATTCAGCCAATGGGAGCCAAGTCAGCTGTTGTGCTGTAACCACTGAACTGCTTGCGCTTGTTGCAAATCGTTGTGACGTCACGCGGTGATCAATTTCTATAACACCGGTTATAGACCGTTGTGGATTGATAGTTTTGTTATGTGTTTTTGTATGCTGTTTTGTGTTTGATTTGAGACATATTATATAATAAGAATTAGCTGTTTTGTAGTGATATTTGTGAATTAATTAATATACCTGCTTTTGTTGTTAAAAATGCGTTGTGCTGTGGGTAGTCCATATCATACCTAGCTACTAAGTCACCTAATATACAAAAAAAACTTTGGTCAACCATTTCTTTTAAAATTGTGTTCAGAAGAGAGTTTTATTCAATAATTCTATAAGCATAACCTGATTCTTAAAAATATTTCTAAGTTAGTAGGTATAAAAAAGTATGCCGCCAGTCTGATCGGCCTCTTTTATTGATGCTTAAAATTTAAAATGATAAAAAAGAACAGACCAATACATATATCTGTAAATTTAATATAATTTTTCCTAAGTATTCCTAAAATATTACCATTATTACCTTGAGTTAAGTAACGGTTTACAAAATAATTGAGAACAATTATAAAATCTTACAATACTCTCTTTGGTGGAACGTAGGCTATGTATTTTTGGTACAACCTGTATTTATAAATCTTAAAAATTTATTAGTGTTTACATACCCAAATTTAACCTAATAATTTAAAATAAATTAAACAAAATAGATGAAATAAGTAATGTGAGCACCCTCTATATCGCCGAATATCAAAAAAAGGCTTTTTAATCTTTCAGTATCAAAAAAAGTGCCCGATTTCCTAATTTATTATTTCTTAAGATAATTAAAACCAAAAGCTCAAGAGTTTTTAATATTCCACTTACGCTGTCAAATGTGTAGATAGAGTCACGGCAAAATCTTTTCCGTTGTGGGGGTGAAATTGTTAGAGAGAGACAAACTTAACATACCAACTTCCATAATAACCCTGATAATTACAAATGATATATCTATGTTAGTGAAATACACGGTGTTGGGTTGTTAGAACTGCCGAATAAATTACAATGTTGTCAGCTCTTCTGTTTACACATAACTTCTAATTTTGACGTTTTCCACATTTTGAAATTTTCGATTCGTGTGTTCAAAATGTTACAATTGCTTAATCATCGCAAAATGATCTAAGAACTGTTAAAAGTATTGTTACTTAGTTGAGAACGAGTATTTCCATCAAAAACTAATTTTCAAAATAAATGTAAACAATATAACCTAAGTATTATGTTGACGTCGAATTTCATACGTTTGGCAACAATGTCAAGCGCTGACGTTTATCCCCACATTGGAAAAGAGTTTGCCGCGACATGTACATATTGCTAATTAAATAATACGTTAACGAATTAACTAAATTTTTTGCTTTGCTAGTTAATGTTTTTATTAGTTTCGCAAAAAAAATCGCCCAATACTGTCTATAATCTTAATATAGGGGAGAGTGGGCCACAGTGAAACATTTTTTTATTTTTTTTAGGCATAACTCATTCTCTGTTCACTATAAGTGAAGTTTTTTTTATGGGTAGAAATTGTGGAACATTTGCGATGCAGTTTTGTCAAGAATAAATATAAAATTATACCAAGTAAATTTTTTATTGCCCTTTTTAAAAAACATGACAACTGTTTCACTGTTGACCAACTATGGTACACAATGAAACGTCGATTAGTTTACGTGAAACATAGTTAAAAGTTTATACAGGGAGGAAAGCATAATAAAATATTAAAAATTAAAAAGATATATTTCTTAAAAACAATATTAAAGTTAAAAAAAAGGTCTAAAAAAGTAGATTAATTACCTCACGTCAAGTGAGCTAAAGGAAATGGAAAATTTGAAATAGTTCGACATCCTTTTCGTGTTTCGTCTGGCTTCAGGCTGAGGCAAAACACTTCTGATGTCACGTATATTCCACAACAGAAACATCGGGTACAGTTAAAAATAGAAAGCTGCAATCTCCAACTTTTTCTGTCTTGTGTAAGAAAGATGTTTCATATTCATCACCTCCCAATTCATCTAGTACCTTTCCGTTGTAATAAATGTTCCCATTGAATCTAACGAGAACCAAGTCTTCTTTCCTGGGCGTTTTATTTTCAAAATGGTCATCAACATCAGATAAACTCAAATGATCATCATCAGAGCTTCCAGCATATCTTAGTTCTACATCTTAATCTGACGACTCATCATGATGTTGTACTTTCTTTACTGTTTTGGCCTTTTTGTGTTTCTTTTCTGCCATATTTAATTCTGATTTGAGTCTTTTGTAAAATATGCTTTCTGTTTTCTTTTTCCAGAAGAGCTTCTTTCTCGGGTGTGTCGGTTATTATTGTACTTCGTTTCTTTTCCCTTGGCTGTCAGTTACTGTTCTTTCGACTGTGCGCCTTAGGGAATCCTTTATATTCTTGTGGTGAGATAAATTATTCCTTCGAAATACTAGTAGCGGCAACGTTTCCAGTTGAGATGGCAACATTCTTCTCAGGTGTTCCTTGCTCACCATAATATAGTGCATTCTGTTGCTCATCAACTGGATTATTATTGTTTGATACTGACTATGCTGGTGAGCCACAGAAACCAACTACATTGACATCTTGTTTTGCAGAACTGGGAACTACGTCAGTTTCTACAAGAGGTCTATCAGTAACTGCCGAGCTAAGGAAATCACTGTCTGTGAAAAAGAATTTATTCAAAGGATAGATTGGACACTTTCTAAACTGAGCCATTATATTTGCTGGTGTTAATGCCCTTGTGAGAGCTTCAGATACACATTCACTGATATCATAAATCGATAGAGGAACACTCGGATGTCTGATCATCCAAGATTGACAGGCGGAATTATAGTAACTCTTGAAAGGAGCAAATACTGACACATCAAGGGGTTGAGTTTTATTACTAGTACGTGGAGGAAGTGTTAGTATGTGTATCCCAGCATTTCTTTCTTTATCCACAATAATAAAGTAGGCCTCTCTTTACAATTTCCTGTATGTTTAATAAAATGATCCATAACAAGGGGAAACAATTCAGCATTCATACAGCCCGAAGAATAAGCCAAACCAAGGGTTCCTGAAAAACCATCCTTCAGCATATGTTCTTTAAACTTTTTGCGGGGCAAGACCATGACTGTTGGAATATAGGTGCCCAAAGCGGAGACAATAACACATGTTGTAACCAGCTGTCCCCTTTCTCCACTTGTACAGCTGTTAACCTGTTTAACCCCCTTTTTAAAAATCCTCTAAGCCAATCTGGCCTTGCTGCCTTATTTTGTTCCCATGATTCTGGAAACCGTTTCTTGTTTATTACTGCACATTCGTATGCCAGGTGTCTTACTTTGGCGGTAGTCAACCCATGGGGCATTTGGCTACACGTCTGGATATAGTCAGCTAATGAAGGTTCCTCATTTTCTGTAAAAACTCGGTTTACATCATAATGAGGTTCCATACGAACGTCGATATCGGGATTTAGCCGTTGCTTTTTAACATGTCGAAATAATGTCACGTATTTTACATTAAAATTCTGGGCAGCTTGCCTCAATGACATTCCATCATGAAGAACAGCATTAACAGCCGCAGTCATATCTTCTTTAGATGCATACCCTATTTTGCTTGGTTTTGGCTTCCTTGCCATCTGCAAAAAAAAAATTATACATAGCCTATACATGTGGTGTATAGTGAAACGGTTCGAGGCCTTTTGTTGGTACACAGTAAAACGTTTCACTGTGTACTTTGCCACGGTGTTTCAGGGTGTACTTCTAACGAATTTTGCAAAAAGTTTTACCGAAACTTAATAACACATTATTTAAAAGAAGTAACTTGTAGGTTAGGTTAACAAATGATCTTGGCAGTCGATAAAATACTAAAACAATGATTTAGTAAGAAGCTGCATTTTAAATATGTATGAAACTGTGACCTCTAGAAAACAAATTACCTTAAAATTGCCACTGGTTCTCACTACAACTTATACCCGCAGTTTTAATGGAAGCCATCAACCAGCTACTGAAAGCTGTTACTCGGGTGACTGTTACCAAACTGCAATACGGCGGCGTATTTAAAAATTAAATCGATTATTTCACTTGAACGCTGTTTTACTGTGTGGCCCACTCTCCCCTATAACATAATAATGTCAAATATTCATATACCTTTAATACGACGTGCACAATATTTGAAATTTTTACCTCCGCGTGACGTAATGCGCAGACGGTACGAGTTTTGAAACAACCATCGATCATATCTTTATATTATTGTATCATGACCGAACTATACTTATACTAGAACGCGCGCTTGTCTACCAGCCTGATTCGAGAGAGAGGTCCGCAAGGGACTTAGAATATAAAATACCAGGAAGGAACGTTGAGCTATACACTGCATTTAAAAATTGCTACGAACGTCGCCATATTGAATACTCAAGTATGACTCATTCTTGGTGGTTTGATCGAAGAAAGTGGTATTTGAAATAGTTATTTATATGGTTAGTGCGGGAACAGTTGTTTTGCAGATATGCGCAACAATTATCGGCGAGAGTGCGTGAAGGGCGCTGCGACGCATGTCGCGCGAATCATGCAAAAGCTGTTCACACACGTAACATGTATTCTATTTTTTGCACGAATTATAATTTATATTGAATCAAATCCCTTTTACTTCATATTATTTTTGCGATATTAAAATCAAGCCACCGATGCTGATAAAGCAGAAACCTAGAAATTTGAATTATCACTACCTGTATGTTATCCCATTGGATGCGGTGAACTTCGTTCCGCATCCGTATCCAATGGGACAACATACAGATAGTGGCAAAGGACGAAAACACAACTCGTCGGAAACTCAAAGAAGCCACATAAATCGCACTAGTAGAAAATCCAATGAGCCAAGCTAGTGTAAAAATGAAACCCAGGAGTTACGGCGCAACATGTGCAATAATCTTCTGCACAACCACGAATAAAGTTTTATATATATATATATATATATATATATATATATATATATATATATATATATATATATATATTGTACTGTTATAATTAAATAAATATAATTGTAATTTCTCAAATAGGGTTAGAGTTCATATAGCTTTTATTAATTGTTGCACCGGACTAGCTCATAATCTCTCAAATGGGGATAGAGTTCAATAGCTTTATCGCTTATTGTTGGCAAATAAAATAAACATAATTTAACCTTTGATGTAATTTTGATTGCGTTTAAATGTAATCGTGAAATCATGAAAATGTTTACTTTTAATATGGAAATGTTCTTTGTGAAATAAATTGCAAATTATAATAATTGGATGGTATATGAAACAGACCTTAGTTGAACCTGCATAATACCGCATGCGTAGCATCCTAACCGAATTAAATTGCAGCCTGTTAAAAATGTCAATAAAAGATCTTAAATATGTGAGTTCAATTATGTTTTGTTTAAAATTAAAATTGAAAAGTTGATAATAACACTGGTTCATTTACCTTACAGATATTTATACCATGTTGTCGCATTCGATCAGAGTTTATTGTGGAAAAAACACATCTTATAAATAGGATTGTTTCTAAAATTAGTTACCTTTATGACTGGAATGTAAAACAAATTTGAGTCTCTTAGCTGCCGTAGAGGTACATTGAACGCAATTAAGTTTAAGTTACTTGAATCATCTAATAAATTTCTTAGTAGTTTAAAGAGATGTAGAAGTATGTTTTTTATTTTGCGTGAATTCAATGCAGGTACCTACATCAAATTCGTTTAACAGATCTAAATATGGGTAGTTACGAGTTGGAAATTGTTTATGTTTCATAAAGTACACGTACTTTAAGAATTTTGTTTGTATTTTTTCAGTACTGCTGATTTGGTGCATATAGAATGGGACCAGATCAGGCTAGCATATTCAAAATTATGGCGGATTAAATTATAATATAATATAAGTAAACAATCAATATTAGAAAAATTTTTGGTATTACGAATAATAAGGCTAATAAGTTTCAAACTTTTGTTAATTATAGAATTTATGTGTACATTAAAACTTAAGCTGCTGTCGAAGATGAACCCGAGGTTCTTAAAGGACGTGCTACGCCTAATCAAATCGTTATTTAATTTATAATTGTACTCTAGAGGTGTTGTCTTATTAGTGAACGATAGTATTTCACATTTTTTTGTATTAATGGTCAGTTTATTATGGTCACACCACTCAAAGATGTTATTGAGATCACTCTGTAAGCTACTAGCGCAATTTATATTAGGTACCTCACTGAAAATTTTTATATCATCGGCTAAAAGTAATGTATGATTAGTGATAACTGACGTGATGTCATCAATAAACAGCGTAAACAATAACGGCCCAAGTACGGATCCTTGAGGCACGCCACTTCTCTGAGGGAACATTTGACTGAAATCCATTATATTCAACAAATTGAAACCGATTATTTAGATAAGAGGATATAAGACTAATTGCAGGTACAGAAAAGTTAAATGAATGAAGTTTTTTTTATTAAAATGTCGTGTTGTATGGTGTTAATATATATATATATATATATATATATATATATATATATATATATTCGTTTGTGTGTTTGCGTGTTTTTTGCGTTAGCGTGTTTTCGTGTTTTCGTTTGCTCCTCGTGCTAAAATATTGATAGTCGATCGTATGTAGTTGTAGGCAATATTGTGTTGACTAAAACCATAATTGGAAACGCTGCTTACGATGTCCAGTCCGTGGAACTGTGTTTAATTAGCTTTTTGACAGATGTATTTATGATAAAATCGGGCTTGCATGTAAAAACAATATAGAGGTGAAACTAACTAGCTAACGTGTTTTGCTGCTGCATGCATCACAATATTGAAGATTCTGTTTATGTATTAGAAAACGTACTACAGTCTCGGAACAGAATGCACATAAAATTTAAGGAAATGACTACGGTACAGCTTCTGAGAACGAACTGAATGATTTGAAGAGCCGTGCTGAAACCAGTTATTTTAGGGATAACCTCATGTCCATGTAACAATAATTATAGTGCCTGATAAAAACTGTCAGGGGTTATTAGCTGCTTTACAGGTTCTTACAATATAATCGTTCAAGGTGAAGACGATGACATGAATGTATCTCAAAATCTCGATGACTTTTTTAATTAATTTAATATTTAATTTAGACTTTAATGTATTCAGTTTTGAACTGTAATCTGGTTTCCGAAAACTGTAAGAAATGATTTCGGCTGATTGATTGAGATTGGTTTGATTGATTTGATCGATCATGATTTGTTTGAGATTGATTGATTAATTGATTAATTAATTGATTTTTTTGTGTGTGAGAAAGAGCCGAAAGAGAGAGAGGGAGAGAGAGAAACGAGATAGAGCAAGAGAGAGGTGTGCATCATCAACTTCTATTATAGAAAATGTTCATTAGTCTATACGCCACTAGATGCGCTAAAATCAATTTTAACTCAAAGAGGTCAGGGCGCATACCCTGATACAAGTCCTGTCTTACAAGGCTAGGGCCACCTTATTAGAATACAATTTTTTTATGATGGGGCGAAGTCCTACAACTGTAAGATTAAGTTAGAACCCAATATAATTGCACCAAGGAGGGTACGATAGGAGCCAAGGCCCAGGAGCTAGTTTCTGCACTTATATATAAGGTTAGGACACCATACCATTACCAACCAGGGGACCGCGACAGGGGGCGAAGACTCGAGAACAAGTTTTGAAGATCTACACGTGTCTTACAAGAACCTCTTTATTATTAAAAACAATTTCAAATTTCCTGCCATAACCAATCAGAATGCAGAGACTTAGTCCTCCAATCAGAGCACACCGGCTGAGTAGTGGGTCTAAGGACCAATCAGAAGCCAGGAGGCTGGTGCACGTACGACCAATCAGCTAAATGTGGGGGCGTGGCCTAACCTTACACATTCCAATAGAACACTGCATGTATGCTCAATTGCCTAACCTCCAAGGGGTGTACAGTCAAAAAGGCTCTTAATACAACCAAATTAGGGGCTCAACTCCGCCCAGGGGTTGAAAATGGTCCCCGAAAGGAAGTCGACCCCACCCTCCAAATATACGCCTGCCACATGGGCGAGTACAAAAAGTGGAGGGGAAGGTGTCCCAATGGGCGGGGCTTGTGACGTAAAAAAAGTGGAGGGGGTGGTGTCCCCTTTCTACTCAAATGCATTCGTAACCTGTTCTGGTGTAGTAAAAACAGAGTCACCGTTCTTAAAAACCAAAGAACTCGTAGATTTCTTTTGGTTTAAATAAGACCAAAAAACCCTGGGATTTGATTTCAAGCAATCTTGTGTTCTGCTGACATAATTTTTGTAATCAGCATTTATGCTGCGCTTAGATGGGCACGGACGCGGTTAAAATGAAATTTGACAAGTTTGTTATTTCTGTTCTATAGAGAACAATGTAAAGTGCATTTATATTTGCATTTTTATTTCTCTGTCATATGACTTTTTAGATTATAGCCAGCAATAAATTAGATAATTTCGGTGAATTTTCGCGCACGAGTGCGGGAAAGTGGACAGTCATCTGTAAAATTAACATTCCTGTCATTCGTAGGGATCTGGAACTGTCAATTTACAATGAAGAAGTGCAAAAAAGTGTTTTGAATATTTTGAACTGTTTTAAAGTATCCTGTATAATAATAATTTACTTATTTTGATATTAATTAACAAAGCACTATTAGTTTTATTCGAAATATTTTATTCAAGACTCAATTTAGGTTATGGTTTTAATTCATAGGCGTAAAGATCAATGTTCTGCAAGATTTAACTTTGAAAATGTCATAATTTATATTTTTAACTTTATTGTATCAGGAAGCTGTAGTAACTTTTCCAAAAAAGAGGATGAAAGAAAAAACGACATTACATGTGAACGTAATTATAAGAATATATATATATATATATATATATATATATATATATATATATATATATATATATTTTCAATACGATTTACCACTTTGCTAATTTTTTCAATACCGTACATAAAAATGCCGACGAGCATTAAGAAATGGATGGATGCCGAACAATTCCAAGCATTACTCGGTACATTTCAAGAGCAACAAAAGCAATTGAATGTAACATTAATCGCCGCGTCCTGCTTCAAACAGTAAAACTGTGCCGCAAGTTTTCAATACATCAGCGTTTTGCCTTCGAGAATTTTAATTCCGCCCGAGAGAACTTCAAAATGTACAAAGCCCGTTTCGAAAATTATCTCACGATGAAAGGAGCTTTTGTAAATAAAATTCTGTGTAGTCAGATGTTGTTAAACTCCAAAACGCAACGTATTGGTGACTTAACATAAATTCTTATTGCTAAATCAACAAGAGAATCAATCAATCTCTGACTACGTAGCTTTATTACGACGAGATCTAAATGAATGTGAATTTGTGTGCTCCTGTAAATTAAGTATTGCTGAGACATTCTTACGTGCACAGTTCATAAAGGGACTTAGAGACGTGAGTCAATTCTACAATCAGATAGTACTTCAAAATTTGATGACATTGTTCAAAAAGCACTAACTATCGAAACCAGTAAATTAGATAGCTAGATTATTAGTACAAGGAGATCTCCACTTTTGATTCGTTCACATCATCTTCCAAAGTCAAACAAGTTTCAAGATCAAACGAGTCGCGAAGAGATCGTTCTATTTTTTCGAGACATCGATCAACATCGAGAGATAATTCAAGACAAATTCGACGGCGTTCCAAATCGCGCTTAAACTACTAACACCTTGGTATTATAAATTTGTGTATTCGCTGTGCTTCGAGTTCTCACAAAAACTAGAGACTGTCGAACAGATCTTAAATAGTTACGATGCGGTAAATGTTCAAAATCAGGACATGTATCTAGAGTATGCATAACTTTCATGGCCAACAAAAAGGAGACTTCTACAGAGGCAAATACAGTTTCTAACAATGCCAAATTATCAAGTGATGAAGCAAATGAAGTTTATGGATTCAATCAGGTCGTCGACGTTATGTCAAGTCAAACAAATACTATTGATTCTTCAAAATATTTTGTATTTCTTAATATTGAAGGCAAACCAGTAAAATTCGAGGTAGATTCTGGTGTAGGATTCACCCTAATACCACGTTCACTCTACAGCAGCTTAGGCATTCGAGCACCACTTCAAACATCACAGCTAGTATTTCGATCGTACACTCAACACGTCTTCAAGCCTTATGGTAAAGTTCAAGCAAACGTTCGATATAAAACCAATTCCTTCGTTATCCCAGATAAATTTTCACCTTTACTTGGTCATAGCTGGATTCGACACCTAAACATGGAATTAAAGGACCTAGACAACTCAGCTGTACATCAGTTTTCTTCAGTAGCTGACATCATCGAGAAATATTTAACAATTTTTGAACCTGAAGTTGGTTGTGTTCCACAAATTACTTGTTCCTTACATCTACGAGAGGGAGCAAAGCCAGTAGTCGTTCGAGAACGAGATGTTCCATACGCCCTACGTGAAAAAGTGGAAAACGAACTCAACTCTTTAGAATATCAAGGTATAATTTCCAAAGTAAGTTACAGCGATTAGGGTTCACCTCTTGTCGACGTACCAAAATCAGATGGAAACGTTCGACTCTGTGTTGACTACAAAGTGGGAGTTAATGGTCAACTGCAATCTGTACATTACCCAATTCGAAGAACTGAACATATTTTCAACTGCCTAAAAACGCCGTCTCGATCTATTCAAAGGATACCTTCACATTAAAATGGATGAAGCGAGTGCTGAAATCCAAACAAACAATTTTTACACACCGGGGAACTTACAAAATGAATCGACTTATCTTCGGAATCAAGACCGCACCTAGCGAATTCAATCGAATAATTGATCGCATTCTTCAGAGATTAGAAGCTATTCTGACGACACAATCATCTATGGTAGCACCCTTAAAGAATGTCAAATTCGACTCGATAAATGCCTCACACGACTCCAAGAAAATGACCTCCATCTTAATTTTTCAAAACGCAAGTTCAATACTTAGGTCATAAAATTCGATGCAATCAAATAATGAAATGCATAAACAAAATAAAAGCAATAACAGAAATGCCACGACCGAAAAATCAAGATGAAGTCCGAAGATTCTTAGGCATGATTAGTATTATTCAAAATTCATTCCAAGTTGTTCCTTACTGACGCATTCTCTCAGGAAGCTACTTCAGAAATCGACCACATTTCAATGGACAGCAGCTGAAGGAAGAAATTTGTAGTGAAGGAGTATTAGGGTGAGAAGAGGTATGAGTGAATACTTTAATATTGAGCAAGGAGTGCGACAAGGCTGTGTGATGTCACTGTGGTTGGTCAAGGTATGCATGGATAAATGTGTTAGACAAGCATGTACCAATACAAATGGTGTAATGGTTGTTGACTTAAATGTACGACTTCTGGTGTATGCAGATGACACAGTCCTATTAAGTGACAGTGCGAATGAGCTACAAACTGCTCTGAGGAAGTTTGATACAGTCTGTGACAGCACGGATCTAAAAGTAAACGTGAACTAAACTAATTGTACAATAGGGGAGGTAGAAAGACGAGTAGAGTATTTATTCCGCAAGATGAAATTGTGAAGCAAGTGGACGAGCTGGTATCTCTGGATAGAACGATTATTGCAGATGGTACAATGGAGGGAGAGATTCGACGAAGTGATTGAAGTATGTGGACGATAATGAGAAACGAAAGCATTAGTCTAGCTGCGAAACGAGCAATCTATAATGGCATGTTTGTCCCATCAGTACTGTATGGAAGTGAGACATGGGTATGTCAAAAAGCACGAAAGAGAAATAAATGCCGTGGGTATGAGATTCCTGAGAAGATAAAGAATGAGTGCACAATAACGAAGTGTAGTGAGGAAAGGATGATGCTGGATAGATAAAAAAGTAGTACATACGTTGGTTTGGTCACTTTTAGAGAACGAACAACGCAAGATTAACGAATATACGTGGGTGAGGTTAGAGGTAAGGCCGTGTCTGGTAGGCTGCGTAAAACTTGGCTGAATGTAGTAGAATGTATGATAAAGGAAAGAAAGATAAGTTTTAAAAATAAAAGGGCATGTCAGTGATAACGTATGAATCTTGCGGAAGATAGGGAGGTATGCGGAGATAGGAAAGCATGGAGAAAGATTGTGAATGAAAAAATATATAAGAGGCAGGGATTGTTTTGCCTACCCCGCAAGGAAATGGCGTGAAGGTTAAGGTTAAGTTTAAAAAATATAAGCATTTAATATTGTACGATGATTGTAATGCTATGACATAAGATATGATAGCAATACACAATGACTTAAAACAATACACTAATGGGAATCTTTATTATATGTTAATTTTTTAAGTATTCTCAGCATTGAAACTGGCGGTCCCTCAAAACTTAGTGACAGTATGAGGGCTAGTGCAAAAGACATAACTAATTGCCCTAGATACAATATGGTCATAAGTCCTCTCGCCAAATGTAAGGGTTGATCCATACTCATAATCATTACTCTAAGCACTAGGGTGTGTAATAAATAAGCGCAATATGACAGTCGACTGAAGGGGTAGAAAACGCCAGCTGACAGTAGTTTGTTCACATAACCTACAATATAAATTACAGGTTTAAAGCATTTCTAAACAGCTTACCTCCGTAACCAGTGGTACACGCTACCACGACCCATGCTAAACACATCGCCCAGGCTGAATGGCTTAATGAAACATACGCAGCTCCTAAAAATGGTGTTAAATTTACTTCATACAAACCGTACACCAATAACAAAAGACATGTGGATGATAGCAACCAGCCAAGAGTGACCACCATCTGAAATAATTATCCCTTAAAAAAATTTAAGTAAAAGGCAACTGAATACCTTGCTCATCTCAATTTGGCATTTAGTTTTAAATAGTAACCAACCAACACACATTCCAATTAGATAGGGTCCCAAACGTGTCCACGGTTTATCATAGATCTTATCAAAAAGTCCGAAAGGGTCATCATGTCGTGGTATATAACTATTACTAATCGCAATGTATCCTGTGGTAAACCAAGAGCTTACAAGGAATGTGAACAATATCAATGCCGCACTCTTGAAATGGCTAAACATTTTGATAATAATTAAGGCTTGTAAATTATACATGCACATTACCTTACAGACAAGATAAGTAAAACGGCACCTATAACATAAAATTGGCTATCATCAGATAAGTACCAACTCCAATGCATGCACTAAAATTGTAATAATTACATAAATAATTTAAGCAAATTCGTTTACCATCTCTTCGTCTGGAAATAAAGTGTTTATATACAGTACATTTCTCCACCAATAATTTGGACAATTGACGTGGTCTCTTGCCGCTTGCTCAAAAATTGAATTGTAGTAAAACCACTTCATGCATACTCCTACTACCCCAATTACAAATAAGTAAGGAGTTGTTAATCTAGACAATAATGAAGTAATTTGGAATCCCAACACACTTTGGCCTTACCTTGCAAACCTATATACGATAAGACCAATAACATGCAAAACTCCTAATGTAAATCCGTTCACGTTGTTCACTACGGAATGATCGAATGTTCCTTTGGCGTTTGTTCTCAAGTAAATAAATGAAACCAAGAGTCCGCTTACAAAGAAGAACGTATCGACACTGAATGATCCGCTTAGTATTGTTTGAAATAGAAAATCTTTTTGAATAGCTTTGCTATATTCCAAATTATCTAGTACAGCATTTTTTGAACAGATTTTAACACATTTATTGTAATAACTTACCTGCATAATTATACGCCACCAAGCAAGTATGACCAAGAATTACCCATGCCATACTTATGGATTTTAGACCATGAATGACAGGTAAAGTGTCATTTCCAACGCTTTGGTTGACTATATTGTTAAAATTAACTCTTATTGAGAATGCAAGAATAAGTCTACCCATTAGGTGCACTGAAGTACAAATATGAACACTATAACTTAAGACAAACATAAAGTACCTTTTTTATTTAATTCTATTTCTTGATTGGTATTATCCACATCGCTAGCTGCATCAGTGGCTGAAGTAGATTGTTCTTGTTTACTGTTATTATCATCCTTCGCAGTTACAATATAAAATCCAGAATTTCCTATTAAATTAAGTTAATTACTGTAAAAAATTAAATATTTAGTTACAAAACATGTACATTGAATCACTATATGACTTCAAGTAATCAATAAAATGGTTGGCTGACGTTTCGTAATATTTGTAAGTAACGGGGAGCAAGAAGCGTATGGATAATATTCAGTATCGAAGGTGGTCAATTAATCGAGGAACGTTTAGGATGGACATGCGCCTATTGGAAACTGGTATAACGGTTAGGGCGTACCTCACTACCGACGCACAGGGGCCTCGTCAGGTACCATCGACAAATGAGTTAAGGCTACACCGTCATAGGTGGGCGGGATTAAAGAAGTGAGCCCTGAAGATTGGAACCCTCAACGATAGAAGCATGACCGGTTCTACTATGCGTACAAGATACAAGATGGGAGGGAAATAGCTAGAGAACTAGGCGAGGAGTGGAAGCTCATCTATAGTGGCACAAATAATCAAGGAAGGATTGGTGTTGGAATCATCCTAAACAAAGTGTGGACGAACCATCTGGTCAGAGTAAATAGAAAAAATGATATGGTGATGAGTGTGGGATTGTATTGTGGAAATGTTACTATCAATGTGGTGTATGCGTATGTACCTCAAACTGGCTGAGAGGAAGTCGTGGAGGCGCTCCGGGAAATGAAGAAAGGAAAAACTGTAGGACCATATAGGATCGCGGTTAAAACATGGAATGCCCTACGGCAAGAGATAGTAGACTTGTGTTGAAGCTGTTGGGAAAAGTGTACGAAGAGGAAAAAATCCCCGACTCTTGGAGAGGGAGTCTGCTGGTGCCTTTGTGTAAGGAAAAGGGTAACATCCAGGAAATCGAGAATTACATGGGGATAAATCATAGCACACACTGTTATCATAGTGTGTTGGGAGAGAATAATTGAGAAACGGCTGTGGAAAGAAACACCTATTGGAAACGAACAGTTTGGTTTTATACCTGGCAAGAGGACTACGAACCCCCTATTTGTTTTGCACCATCTGTTGGAGAAGTATGGAGAAAGACATATGGCATAGTCCCTAGGAAAATATTATGGAGGTGTATGAGAAAGGAGGGAGTATCGGGGAAGTACGTGACGCTGGTGATGGATATATATAGGAGAAGGGGGACACACGCGGGTTAGAACAGAAGTAGGGAAGACGGAGCGATTTCCAGTAGTTTTGGGACTCCAGTCCTTATATGTTCAATCTTGTCATTGACGTCCGAGCAAGTCCCGTGGTCAATATTGTTTGTGGATGACATTATGTTGGTGGAAAAAAACAGAGAAGACGTTCAAGAACAACTGGAAAAGTGGTGGGCTGCGACTGAAGGTGGAGGACTCAAGATTGGCATGTTGAAAACCCAGTGCATGTGGTTTGGAGGAGCAGGCAACATCCGAGATATGGAGCTATTACAGAAGAGGCTGAGTAAGGCAGGGTAATTTAAATATCTTATCTGATGATGGTGAACTAGAGATACGGGAACCACAGAATCCAAGTAAGGTGGATGAACTGGAAAAAAGTATCAGGGGTGTTGTGTGTTCGAAGGATTGGGCACAATACCAAGGGAAAAGTGTACAAAACCGTTGTGCAACCAGCGTTGCCTTATGACAGTGAAACGGCCCAAGAAGAAAGCCCACGAGAAGAAAACAAATGTCGCAGAGAAAAGAATGTTAACATGGATGATGGGTAAAACAAAAAGAGACAGGATTAAGAATGAGACAATAAGAGAGATGGCAGGAATGGCTTTTTGCCTAAAAATATGAGCGCGGTCGAATATGAGAAACAATATTTTACAGTTTACAATTTCTCCAGATATAGTGCGATTATTTTTACTACAAAAATGATTCAGAACCGAACCTCTACTCTCTAATTTTAGCTGAGAACTGAACCTAAATATGGCCCCAGACAACATCTAGATCGAATAGGGCTTAGATAGTATTGGTACTAGTTCGGGGGAGCATTTTGTTAAGATAATAGCTGCGATACGGCTGGGTCAGTCTCCTTATTGAGATCAATCCTACTAATTCTAGGATCTTGAGCCAAAAATTAATTGGTTACATAGTGTATGAAGAAGAGTTGATTAGGGGCACATCTTTTCCAGAATAATTGAGACACGAGTTTGATAGAAATAAATCTACAAAAGGATTTCCTTGTCTACAAAATCAGCAACTACAGATTTAGTTAAAGAGTAAAATTTACGACTGCCCAAAGGATATGTAGCTAGTCTAATGCATTTTTGTTGTTCTAACAATTTTTTAGCTTTAGTGACATTATGTCAACAAATATTTCGAAATAAATTTTTTTTCTAATTTTATATGAACGATTGCATAAAATGTTGTTCGCAACACGTGCGCTGTCGTATTTTAGGTGGTCAACAGTAGAATTTCACATATTTAGGACCAGAATGTTTAAACCAGCCTACATATAATTATATATTCTTCAAAGAAGAAGTCCTCTTACTAGCGATGTTGTCCTTGAGAAAGGCATATACGCCTCGCTTGAATCTAAAGTTAGAGTGAAGACTATCTTGGGTTGTAATTGTTCAAGATGTTGGTGAATAGCATTAAGATTACACTTGATAACGCGGATATTGCAATAATCGGTGAGAAAGTGTGTACATTCGAAAACCACGGTTACTTGGGCCCTGCCACCCCGGACATCAGAACGGGGCAGGACTATACGTCTGGCATTTATTACCATAAATACCAAACCTATCGTTTCCTTTTAATCCAATAGGTTAACAGAGAGGAAGAGAATAGATTAATAATAAGAAAAAAGAGTGACCGGCAACACTTACCGAGCGCAGGAAATCGGAGAACCAATATTAAGGATTACATACTAAGGGGAATGACACCGCCACACACCGCCAACCATGAAGGTAGAAAACGTTTTAGCTAGGGCTTTTTTGACAAAGTCACTTAGCAGAGGTAACACCCTGCGTACGCATTCACTCACGCGCGCACACATACCCACCCACACAAACCCATACACACACACACACAAACACACACACACACACACCCACACACACACATACACTCACACTCACACACACACAAACACACACACACACACACACACCTCAGAAACACGCACTCACGCACGCACGACCACACTCACACGCGCTAAGACATACACACACACACACACACACACACACACACACACACACACACCACTAACACACACACACACACACACACACACAACACAACACACAAACACACAAACACACAAATACACAAACACACAAACACACAAACACACAAACACACAAACACACAAACACACAAACACACAAACACACAAACACACAAACACACAAACACACAAACACACAAACACACAAACAGACCAACACACAAACACCCACACATACTTACACATACTCACGCACGCCCATATTCACACGCGCTTACACACACACACACACGAATACATACGCGCACACACGCACATACACTCACACAAACACATACACCCACAAACACACACACACACACGCAGACGCGTACTGACGCATGCACGCCCACTCACACGCGCTTACACATACACACACCCAAACACAAACACAAACATAGACACGCACACTAACACACAAACACACAAACACACAAACACACAAACACACAAACACACAAACACACAACACAAACACACACAAACACACAAACACACTAACATCACACTAAACACACACACAACACAAACACACAAACACACAAACACACAACACACAAAATCAAACACACAACACGCAACGCAGCACACACACACACCACACACACACACACCACACGCACACATTACACAACACACACACATCACACACACAACACATACACACAGCAACACACACACACACACACACACACACACACACATACACCACTCACGAACACACATGCACACGCATGCGCGCACTGACGCATGCATGCCCAGACTCACACGTGCTTACACATACACACCCACCCAAACACAAACACAAACATAGACACACACACTAACACACAAACACATACACCCACACGCAGATACATACACACACATACACACACGCACACACAGACTCGCACACACACACGCAAATATTCACGCATACACACGCACACACACAAACACACATACACACACGCACACACATATGCTCGCACGCACACACGCACGTACGCAATCACACACGCATCCTCACACGCAAGCACGCACACTAGCACACAAATCACACACACCACACACACATACACACACCACACACACACAACACACACACACACACACACACACACACACACACACACAATCACACACGCACACAGACAAATCACACACAAACAAATCACGACAACACACATGCACACGCACATGACAGACACTAACACCACATAAGCACACCAGCACTCACAACAAACTACACACACACACACCACAACACCAAACACACACACACACACATACATACACCACACACATACACACACACAACACACAACACAAAAACACACACCACAAACACAACACACATACACACACCACACACACGACACACACACAGCACAACACACAACACACGCAACATATACACCACACACACATACAACACACCACACACAATGCTCGCACACACACACAACACGCAATCACACACCACACACACACGCACAGCACCACACTCGACACACACAAGCACACAAATCAACCACAACACATCACTCATACACAACCCACAACCACACACACACACAACACACACACATACAGACACACACACAACAAACACACACACACACACACACAATCAACACACACACACAGACAAATCACAACAAACAAATCACGCACTACATGCAAATCAGCACGCACAGTCACAGATACTAACACCTCCCAACACAATAAATACGCACAGCATGCACTCAACACACAACACACCCACACACACAACACACACACAACACACATTTCACCAAACCCAATTACACCAACACACACACACACACACACACACACACACACACACAAGACCACACACACATGCACACACAC